>OW679198.1:109662397-109776299 GCA_940337035.1 Agriotes lineatus
CAGATTAGCCACCTCAGGCCACGACTGCAGAGGGCTCATAGAATTTATTTCATGTAGTAATTAATAGGGTATCAAATTAAAAGGAAGTGGAGTATTAAGACCACAGTAGCAGCCTACAACTTGTGATGTGGGTGTAAACTAAAATAATATCAAAGGTCAAACTGAGTCTATTTCTGCGTTTGCAGCGGTTCTTGTCTGTTAACACAAAAACAATTACTTTACAGTTATTGAGCACTTTAAAAAGTTCATACGAGTAATTACATGAGAGATTTTTATTTTATCGAACATAATTTGTTGTTAAAAAGCTTATTTTCAATAGAGAAACATCAGGCTAACAACGCAACATATTGCTACACATTTATACATACCGATTATTTCCAATTTTGTCATAATTTGTTTTTAAAATTTTGGCATCGTTCACAGCTCTTATTCTATGTTTTGATTTTCACACTTCCCCATAGCTTTAGTCACTCTATCACTTCCTTTTGGTGTTCTGTTCACCACTCTATAGTTATAATTTGTATTTCCTTATCTTCTTTTAGAATGGGTTTCAAGAATTTAACTCTTTTTTGATTACCCTCCCCCTGACATTTCTGTTAGAAACGTATTATTTACTACTCCCTGCATAAATTCTATTGTCTTTATTTTTACTCATTTATATTTTCTTTGGTATATGTGATGGCGGAACAAATAATTTGTAAATACAATAAAAACAATTGAGTAACGATTTTTTTTTCTCAAAATATAAGAGTGATACAGTAGTATTTTTCTTCGTAATTTTCTTGCTTCTCAATAGTCAACATACTTGGTACACTTGGGACTTCAATGGTAGGACAGGAAGAAGAGAAAACAATGAAGTTGTAGGAAGATTCGGAGAGAATAATAACTATATCCGAACAAAATAATATGAAAATACTGAATGGCTATTTATGCATATTTGAAACAAGTTTAACCAACACGGAGGTTCCATTTTGTATTTTTGGATTGGGAATGAATGTACCTGCATCATCATCATGCTGTTTATTGGGCTGGTTACTGTTGTCTTCGTCACTGTATACATCACTGACAGTGGGTCTAAGTTGTTCTTGGGTGCCTGGTAGATTCTTCAAAATTAAATCGTCTTCGAAGTCGGACAAGTCTTGGCTATGGGATAATCAAAAACTCCAACCTGAAAATGTTTGCAGTTTTCTTCTTCTTCTTCTTCTTTTGCAAAACCCTGGTACCCTAAACGGGTGTCGGGTGATCCTTCAGTTGTTTACCTATCCATAATTTTCAGTGCTTCCGGTCTCTGGCGCCTTCTTTCATTTCGTTTAGTGTTTTCCCCCTGCTATTTCCTATTTTGATAATTTGTTCCAGCCAAGTTTGCCTAGGTCTTCCTCTCTTTCTTTTCCTATTACTTTTGGTGTCCATTATTTTTCTAGGTATTCTTTCTGTCAGAATTCCCAACCAATCGAGGTCTCAAGCAAGGCGATGCAATTTCGACCATCCTGTTTAATATAGTAATGGAAAACGTGCTCCGAGAAAGTAGAATAAATACAAACATTAACATCCTAAATAACGCATTCCAATGTTTGGCATACGCTGATGACGTTGTGCTAATCGCCAGGACAAATGAAGAACTAAAATCACTATTTAAAAAGTTGGAGATGCATGGAAGTAAAGCAGTCTGATTATAAATGAAAAAAAATCCCTATATACAATACTAGGAAAAACGGTACAAGAAAAGGAACCCTTAAAATTACAAAATGAGATGCTAGACAAAACCTACGAGTTCGCAGTGGTTGAAAGTGTAGTGTATTCTAGGTGCAGAGATCTCTAGTGACGGGAGCTTGAACAGTGAAATCGAAAGACGAATAGCGGCAGGGTCGAGATGTGCGGGCGCACTACACAAAGTATTAAGTGACAAAAAAATCTCGAGATTCCTAAAAGAAAAAGTGTACAGAACAGTAGTAAGACCGGTGGTGACGTTCGGGAGTGCGACGTGGACATTAACAAAGGAAAATATGAACAAGCTACTAGTATGGGAACGAAAAATTCTGATGAAAATTTACGGAGGAATCAAGGAGGAAGATGGCACATGGAGGAGGCGCACTAACAACAAACTTATGAACATCTATCATGCCCCGGATATAGTTACAACAGTCAAACAGAGCAGACTTACGATGGTTGGGGCATGTAGTGAGAACAGAGGAGGGGGGATTGCTAAAGACAATTTTCAAGACGGAACCTGAAGGAAGAAGAAGAAGAAGAGGGCGACCTAGAAACAGCTGGAACGTAGAAGTACAACAAGATCTGCTAGAGATGGGTATAACCGACTGGGAAAATAGTGCCAGAGACAGAAAAGAGTGGAGATGAAGAATACAAGCCAAGGGCCTAGAGGCCTGAAGTGCTGATTTATTATTATTATTCTTTCTGTCGGCATTCTGTGGAGGTGGCCAAATCATTCTGTTTATATTTTCGTACAAATTTGTTCCTGCTGTAGCATTTCTCTTATTTCTTCATTTCTTATGTGGTCCATTTTAGATTTATTTGCTATTTTCCTTAATACTCTCATTTCGGTGGCTGTCAGTTTAGATTTGTGTTTACTATGGATAGTCCAAGTTTCACTGGAGTATGTTAATATTGGGGATAAGATGGTATTACATATCCTCAATTTGAATCTATTGTTTATCTCTTTTTTTCCAAAGATGGTTTTGTTAGAGAATAGTGTCATGTTTGTTTTTCTGATTTTATTTGCTATTTCTAGGTCGATTTTACCGTCATATGTGAAGGTGCTTCCTAAATAGTCCATAGTTGTTACTTCGTCCAATATTCTACCTTTGTAATTGAAATTATATGGTTCGTTTTTATTCGTTTTATTAAGTATCATTATTTTGCTTTTAGTTATGTTTACTTTCATATTTAGGTTTTCGATTTCCTCTATCCATATATAGTCTGTTCAGTAAACATAAAAACACAAAGTGGCCTTTGCTTTCTAAAATTTCATGAGTGTACTTCCAAAGTTCAGCTCTGTCTAGGAATGTACTTACAAAAAGTTACTGAAACAAATAGGTTAAGATGTGACATTTACTTCCCATCTGTCATAAATGTTGTAATTAACAACTTTTAAGGATATTATACAAATACTGTGTTGGATACTATTGATTATTAATAGGTATTTTTATTACATTTTAATAAACTTCAGGTGAGGATTTCTAGAAAAATATCTACTTTGACACTGACAATGAGAAATATTAATTGTCATTTTTAAATTCAAATCTGCTTGTATGCAGGTGTGGAAACCTTTGCAAAAGAAAATACAGAATCCCTAGTACAAAAATTATATGCACATGGCAATTTCAAAAAAATTTAAATGTTTTTGTGTTTACTGAATGCCCTATATTTATTAGTTTTTGCATTTTCTTCTTGTTATCCGCCACTAGTAGTATGTCATCCGCCTATAATAAGGCATCAATTAGCACTGGCCTCATGTTATTGTATCCTATGACTGTTCCCAGACCTTTGCTTTTTTCTCTAGCGTGTCAAAACTGACGCAAAACCTAACCTGATAACCTCGAATTTGACATAATTGTTGTGTTAGTCATAATGAAAACTTCCTAGGGAAATTTTTGTCTTATTTAGTCTCTAGGGAGTAAATGTGTTCTTTAATATTCTATCCATGACTATTATGAATAAAAGGGGGCTCAGGCTATCCCCCTGCGTGATTCCAATTTTTAGTTTAAGTTCTTTGGATCGCTTGCCATTTATTTGTATTTTAGCTTTGGCATTTTTGTATAAAGAGTTCACCAAGTTTATTAGTTTTCTAGGCGTCTGTAATTTTTTCAGGCAATCATCTATTATTGATCTTTGTATGGTGTCGAATGCTGCTTGAAGATCTATGAATGCTATGAATAGTTCTTCACCTGTTTGCATCTTTTTTTCTATTACATTCCTTAGGATGTAAATGTTGTCGTTTGTTTGTCTACCTGGCCTAAAGACTGCCTGTTCTTCCGCTAGTTTGTTCCTTGTGTGTGCTCTAATTTTTTGTTCTATTATTCTTGTATATGTTTTGTAGATCACTGATGATAAACATATTGCTCTGTAGTTTTCACATTTTGTTTTCTCTCCTTTTTTGTGGATGGGGAGCATTAGATTATTATTCCCAGTCTTCCGGTATTTTGTTTGACTTGTATGCCTCCAGAAATAACTTCCAGATCCAGTCCAATCCAGTATCTCCGAGCCATTTGACCATCTCTGGTTCTATGTTGTCTTCTCCGCATGCTTTTCCTATTTTAATTTTTGATACAGCTTCTAATACTTCTTTTTTGTTTATACTGTGTTGTTTTAATTCTTCATCGGATATTTCGTCTTCTCTCGTTATTTTATTCTTATCTTCGTGTTGTTCGTCGGTAACAAATTTTTCGGAAAAGAAAGCTCTCCATCTTTCTGTTATTTCTTCAGTCTTCGTTAGTAGAGTATTGTTTTCGTCCTTTATTCTGCTTAGTTCCTTTTTACCTTTCCCCCTAAGATACTTAATTTTATTCTAGAAACTTCTGTTGTTATTTTTGAATCCTTCGTTGAGTTCTTCCCCAAATTCTTCCCATGCTTTCTGTTTTGCTGCCTTCACCATTTTTTTCACTTGTTTGTTTAAACTGTAGTATCTTGTTTTGTTGTCGTTTCCTTTTGATTGTTGATATCTTTTCCAAGCTATTTTTTTCTGTTCAATTATATCTCTTATTTCTTCATTCTACCATTTGGTTCTTTTTGTTCCTTTCTTAATTTTTCTCATCCCGCATAATTTTGTTGCCGTATTTATTATTATATCTTTGAAGATTTTCCATCTATTTTCTAGTGTCAGATTGTTATTAGATAGTTCTTGGGTTTGTAGTAATTCGTCTACTTCGTTTGCATATTATAATTTTATTTCTTCATTTTTTAGACTACTTATATTGATTCTTGTAAATTCGCTGTATTCCTCTTCTATCTCTATAGGTTGCAGTTTTCTGAACACTCAAAACAAGAAAGTGACCTCATCCAAAGACGATGATTTTCAGAGTTCTCAGTAGGTAAACCCGTTTTAACTATTTGGTGAACCTTCATAGTTCCACGAAACTGAATACAGAATTCGTCAATGATTTTCTTCGAAAAGATCTTAATATCTTCAGAGCGAATCTCAAAAAATGTAATTCCTTTGCAATTCTCATAAAGTATTTTCAGCAAAGTTTCAAAATCTGCTACGTCTTTCCCTTGAGCAACTATGCGATAAGCAGTTCTTTTGCAGATTCCACCTATTCCATCTGGCACCCCTTTACCATGACCTGCTTTTTGGTAGTTCCATGTGTTTTTTGTATGTGTACAAAGTACTCTTATAAACAATTGGCCAAAAAATAAAACATTGTTTTATTCCTGTACTGTGTTGCCAGACTATCGCTCAAAAAATAGATAGTATTAATATTACCTGACGTTAAACTTTCTTTTATAACAGGAAACAAATGTGCCCAAATAATAGGTGGGCCATGCAGGAGAGATTCAGTGTAGAGTAGCTTTTGGTAAAAGCGCCATGATTTTGCATAGACCACGACAGGATGTAGTGATATCTGCTTCCTAGAGCCCCCGAAATGAAATTATTGTATGTCCTGGGCATATTTTAAGTTGTAATTTTCACTAAAGCGCAGTGAACAATGATTTCATTTTCTAACATGTTTTCTTTCAATTGCTTTATGGAGTTATACTGGTGTAAAATACAGCATTTGTGTGCCATAAATGGAATTAAAGAATTCTCATATTTGGCAACGATATCTGTTAATTTTTCTACAAGACGTTGCTTTGTTACTTTTACTGTTTTCTTTATTTTCTTAGTTTTCTTATCCATATATTCTTCTTTTTTGTTAATCCATTGAAATTATGGAATTTTATCATTTCCCGTAATGTTGCTTTCACTATTGTAGCTGACAGTTAAATTTGAACACCCTTTGCATTGTCTAAATACACATTTCATTTTTAGAATTGCACCAAAGATTCTTAATAACATTCTGTGCCGATTTCGTAAATATTACACCATGAGAATATACAGCCTGAATAATTAGCTCAATCTTGGAGTGAGTCATACAATTACAAGTTTCTCTTTGTGATACTTTCATCGGAACAACTCGAAAGGGACGAGAGCAGCAAAAAAATCTATAACCAATTTTTAAGTTTGGATAACTTTTAAAAAACGTGTATGGAGATTCTGCATTGTATCTGTAAGATATTGTTTTTGCTGCGTCAATTTATTGCATGTTACGTAGTCCTTCTTTCCCGGGCAAATGCGGCTATTAATATCTTCTTGTAGAAAATGTTGTATCTTTTCCCTAAAATTTGTAGCGACCCTTTCCCTTTTTCCTTCTCTTTTGTGTTTCCTTAAGATGCTGTGACTTAGTTCATAGAATCCGGTAATCTTCGTAACTTCATTTTCATTGAAGACCTTGTAGACGATACTTTTTTGTTACTCTGCTGCACATTTTTTTAAATAATAGCTTTTCATGGTTTGAGTTTAGATGGTTGTATCTTTTAACTGGTCTTTCGTAATTTCAGCAAAAACAAGCTGTTCTCTCACTGTAGCTACATTTTTAAGATGTTTAATTGAGAGATTTAATAGCTTGTTGATTCTTGTGTGAGACTTAAGTTGGCTTCCTTTAAAGATACAAGCTTTACTTTGTTTACTGCGATGGTCTTGTTCTTGGTGTATCTTCTGTGTCAGATGTGGGAGGAGTTATCTTTTGCAGTAAAAGCTCTTGTCTAATTTTGTATTCTTGTCTTTCTATGTAATTTTTAGAATTAGTTTTTCATTGTCGTCTTTGATTTCCGTGCACCCTTGATGTTAAATCCTTAATCACTCGTTCAACTTTATTCTCTTTTTGTCAAAAATATTTTAGCGCTCTTTTTCCCGTTTTACTGGATCTTCCCTTATTATTTTCCTTTGTCGTTCGCGTTCTTTTTCTCGTTTTCTTCGTAACTGATCTTCTTTACTTACGGTGCACTTTTATTTCTATAGATAGATAGATAGATAGATACTTTATTAGTGCCATATATACAGAGTACTTACACAAGTCAAACTGGTTTGCAACCTAAATAATTTCAATGCTAAATATTAAAAATAATAGAAGATACAAGATTATTTCAGATATTATTCTAGATATTATGATTTTAGATGTACGATTTATCGCATTCTCTAAATTCTCTATAGTCATAGAAAGCTTTGCTGATACAAAATAACTTAATTCTAGTTTTAAATTCTTTAAGTTTAAATTTTTAATAGTGCTTGGGAGGCTATTAAAAATTTTATGCTGAAAAAATCAGTCCCATTTTGACATCTTTTTAATCTGCAATAGTTGTTTACTAGGTTTTCTTTCCTTCTTGTGGGGTATTCATGCAGTTCGCTATAAGTTTGGTAGTTTTTTTGGTTGGTTTTAACGTAAATTAGGTTTCCAAAATATATATTGAGGGAAAAGTTAGAATTCGCAAATATTTAAAAGCATCCCTGCAATCATCTCTGTAACCTAAGCTCATTATTATTCTTATAGCCTTCCTTTGGAGTGCAAAGATTTTTGATGCCTGTGCTGCATGTCCCCAGGCCAAAATTCCATAAGACATGCCCGATTGACCAAGAGAATAGTATGCAAGTTTAAGGATTTCAACCGAGACACAGTTTTTAAGATTTCGTAGGATAAATATGAAACTACTCATTTTATTACACACATAATCAACATGCTTATGCCATCTCAATCCCGGGTCAAGCACTACACCCAAGAATTTAATTTCGTCCTGTTCGTTGTTAATGCTATAAGTGTGTTTTAATGTAAATATCATATTGTATGTTTTACTCATATTTAAACAAAGTTTGTTTCTGTTTAACCATTTTTTAGTTTCTCTTAGAGCATTTTCTGAGTTTGCTAGAGCTACTTCTAATAAATTATCTCTAACTGATATAGTAGTGTCATCTGCAAAAAGTGTATATTTGACATTTTCTTTATTGATGGGTAGATCATTAATATAAATTAAGAATAATAATGGCCCAAGAACAGACCCCTGTGGGATGCCTACTGTTAATTCTTTTTTTGATGACAGTAGGTCCTCTACTTTCACTTGTTGATATCTGTTTGATAAGTATGAATTTATTAGTTTGATGCTATCGCTATCAAAGTTGTACCACTCCAATTTTTTGACAAGTTTTTGATGAGAGACACAATCAAAAGCTTTTGTGAGATCGCAGAACGTTACTGAATCATATTCATTATTTTAAAATGCATCTGAAATGTCATTAATAAGATTCATTATTCCCTGGACTTGGTTTTTATTTTTTCAAAATCCGAACTGACAATCTGTGAATATTTTGTTTATTTCAAAGAATGTTGAGATTCTGTTAGCCATAGCAGTTTCAAAAATTTTTGATATGATAGGCAAAAGAGATATAGGCCTATAATTACCGGTTTCCCTCTTATTCCCTTTTTTATAAATGGGTATGACAATTGAGACTTTCAAAGCCAAAGGAAAGTATTTTAATTTTAGACATTGATTTATTAGTTTTGTTATTGGCATTATGATAAAAAATTTTATGCATTTTAGCAGAATTACGTTAAAACCATAAACGTCCCTACTATTTTTACTTTTTAAGCTGTCGATGATATCACGAATCTCAATATATGTCACTTCTTCAAAGATTAATTTATATGTTAAGGCTTGGGACTCAATATGTAAATCGTCCCCAGTTTCTGTCTGGTGATTTTTCAACAATCTTTCAGTTATGTTTACAAAGTGTTCATTAAATTCGTCAGGTAGGATGTCATTTTTACTTACCTTGTGAACAGGTACATTTCTCTGTTCATTTATGATTTGCCATATAGATTTAATTGGATTGTTTGCATTTTTTATTAATTTATCATTTGCTGATATTTTAGCATTTTTTATTGCATGTTTGTATTGCGTTCTGAATCTCTTTTTTTCTTCAAGTATTTGCTCTGATGGATATAGCTTGTACATATTATCTAATAACAATAGGTGTTCCCTCATTTGTTTTAATGTATTATTGAACCAACTTATGGTTTTAGCTTTATTTTTGCTGATATACCTTTTCACAGGGAAACATTGAAGGTATGCATTCTGTAAAGTAGTGATTAATTTATCAAATTTTTGATCAATACTGAGGGCATCCTCAGTGATGAAGTTCCACGTCACATTTTGAATTTTATTATAAAAGTTAAGTTTACCCATTGTTGTAATTGGTCTTACGACATTTTCATTATATGGAAATTTAAAATTGATTTCAGTTTTAAATTGTAGTGTTTGTGCCTTATGATCAGAGAAATGTATATCAAATGTTCCCACAGTATAATACTCTAGCCGTTACACCAAGTGAATTAAAGCTGTTATTACTTACCACAGAAAATGACAGGTGCTAATGTTACAATCACCAAATTAACAGTTAGAATACAACTGCACTCTTTGCCAATGGTTTTTAAAACAAAATAATATAGCGTTTGTTTACAGCTGAGAAGTTAGTACTAGCAGAGCCATCTATTATCGTAAAAACCAAAGAGATATTTCAAACACGGGAATGACTATAATTTTGGGAGACATAATTTCAGGTTTAATTTAATTAAAAATAGAAATGGCCCAATTTTAAACAAAAATGCAAAATAATGATTTCAGTAGACTATGTCTGCGTAATAATAATTATTCTAATTGCTATATTTGCTCAAGTAATACTCTAATAATGTACGTAGGTTACAGTAGGGACATGCCACGGGAATGATAAATTAACATATAAATATTTTTTTTATTGAAATCCACTAATTGCATATTAAACTAGAAATATACTTTTTACTTCGTTGACTGTTACCTTATAAATTTATTATATGTTACTTCGAGTTGAAGAAGTGACTCGAAACACATCCGTAGCCAAGCTTGTCACGTGCGGGACTCACTTTCTACACTGGTTGCATTTATTTTAAAATAATTATGACTAAAACTCCAGGATATTATATGAATTTTCACACAGATGTTCATAATATAAATTTACGGTACAAAGGGCTATTGACTCCTCCAACGCACAAAAGCACTTTACTTGAAATTTTTCGTTTGCTGGGCCCTATTTATTTTTTGGCCATTATTCAGCATTACAATTTGCAACTTTGCCCCAATTTAACCAACCTTGTATCGCTTATTTGGTTTAAATCCCAATAGTGGACATCAAAATTGAATAACCTTGAATTCATAATCAAGAAACAAAGATACTAAATTGGGTAATGTTTGGTTAAGTTTTCTCTTGAGGTCCAAGTATTAGTATAGAATGGTTCCTCTGTATGCAAAGTATTGATATTGTAACGACCTTGAGCTAGGTCGCGTGCAGACGGATGAGTCAGCCTTCCAGACCATTCGTCAGCGTTGCTGGAATAATCGAGTGAGACCGCGAAGTTTCCAGAATGAATCATTCGGCGAGACATAAATAAGCGCAAGTGGAAATAACTGGCAGTCCGAATCTAACTTGAAGTGTGCGAAGCTTGCGATATAAATCATTCATGTTGAAGTCGTATGTAAATAAATAAAGTGTATTTGTTGTTAGAAATTCCGGATTAATAGTTCTTATGTTTTTGTAAACCGGTAAATTAAATTGCTGTAAATAAATGCTTAAAACAAGAAGCAGCGTATAATTTTTAATAGCCCCGAAGATAAATCGTAACAATATTTTTCGCAATTTCACCCACCTGTAGTTAGTAGTGAAATGAAAAAAACAAATAATTCACATAATTTAGTTATTTGCCTAAGATATTTAAACACAACCAAAATGTTTATTATATTTTTAAGGTTTCAAGAGAATAAAACCATTTATGTTCCCGAAGCGTATGGATCCTGGGCCTACATTGAAAGAAAGGTTGGTTCTGCAGGAACGCAAAAAAGAACAGTTGAAGTCTGGCTCGCCTCCTCCAGAACCAAACTGGTTAGACTTCGATGCTGTAGCCGACAAGTTTGACAAAATTGATCATCTTATTGATGTGCACGGCCATATTATCGGCATGGGTCTGAGTCCCGATCATCGGTAGGTAGCGAACGTTAATTACAAATGCATTTTTAGGCGACCATAATGTACTCATTTGATATCCTTTACAGTAAACATCGACTTTTACTATTCAAATGAATATGGTTTTTAGATGTATAAAAACGATTCAAGCGAAATTAAATGTTTTTGATTTCCAATTGGAAATAAATGGTCACTGAAAAAATTCTATAGTGCCATTGCTGGATTTTTATTAAATTTAGTCTCGTTACAGTTATCTGTACGTAAATAGCAGACCATGGCCTCAAGGTTACACCATAACGAATCCATTGGATCCCCCACCTATTGCACAGGAAATTGATATACACGTTATAGATCTGGTAACACTTAAGCAAGTGGGAACAATGTTAAGGTCCCATAAAGCTTATACGCCTAACAACGAGTGCTTTTTTATTTTCTTAGACGTATGCAATGAGTACGTGGCAAGGTTAGTCGAAGTTTTGTCCTTAACTGGTCGTTTTTTTAAACTAATTTAATCTTATTAGCAAGCTTTATTAAAAATCTAGTAAGATATGTTTTTAAAATTACAGTGGAGCAGAAGACAAGCATGGGTATTTATGGGACAGACATTATGGTATATGTTTAGCGAAGTTTCCTCACACGGATGTTGTAAATTCAGTTGCGTTCAATCCCAAGGATCCAGAAATGCTAGTAACAACTTCAGACGATAACACAATTAAAATATGGAGGTCTCGGGCAAAAGCTAAGCAATTAGGTTTGAATGCTGCTCAGTTTCAAGAGGGCGTAGAGAAGCGGCGATACCGAATGCAGAGAAATAGTAGAATATAGCGAATTAACAATAGAAGTGTCAATTGTTTATATAAGTTTTAATTCTAGTAAAATGGTTGATGTAATTACTTATTAAGAAATGGAACTAGCCGTCCAATCTAATGGGAATGTTTTGTATTTTGCAATGTAATTGTGAACGGTATATAACGTACGATTTATTTATTAACAAAAAATAATTTATATTTATACTTAATATTGTGTGGAAAAAGTATCAATAAATGTTTATTACTGTTATTTATATAAGACTTTGAATTTAATAAAGCAGCTTCCTAGTCACAAAAATAAATTCTATGGCACTATAATTAAATTTAAGAGCAATTTCACATGTAACATTGTAAAGGAAAAGATTTTCTCTTACTCGCACACTGATAAATATTTCACATGTAACAGGCTTAATGTATTATAATAGTTCTAAGACAATGGACTTATTCAAACAGTTCTTCCGATACAAAATAAATAACAATAGCATAGTTTACATGTAATAAAAATCACAAACCTTAAGACACTTATAAAAAAGGTTAAAATGCAGTCTATCACACCATCAATATAAATTTTAATTGGAAGTGGTGGGCTCGGGGTTAGGGTAATTTTCAGGTTGGTTATCGTTAGTATTGGGAATACTATCTACAGGCGTTGGAAAACGGGGCGTTTTCCGATGCTTCTTTTTTTCAACATGACCGTGGCAATGGTCACACTCATCATCTGAATCTTCCGAACTGCTTTCATCGAATTGCCTAGGTTTGTTAAATATGCAGCAACCTAAAAAAGTGTCAGTAATTTGTCGCAATTTAACAGCCACACACTTACATTTTGATTTCTTTTTATTCATATCCTCATTATCGACCGTTTCTGTAGTCCACTGCACTTTCTTATCATTTTTCGGCTTTTTCAATCGTAATGTCAAGGTTGGAAGTTCACCATCCTAGAAACATCAAACGTCAGAACCACAAATTTTATCTCTACAGCTGCATACTAGTAAATTGTTTGGATAATGATAAGACAGATTTAATAAGCACTTAGTTTTCAGCTATGTAAATATGCCGGGTGCTTCCATTTATAAATGGATACAAATTTTAATATACATATTTTTAGTCGAAGGTTACTGGAGTTATGCAGTATACTAATTAATTATATTATCTCAATGGGATTTTATATAACAAAAATTGCGTAATACAATTTCGACTCGTGCTAGTGTTCGGTATGCTTGAATACATTTTAATCATGATAAGTACACGTTTTGGCATAATTTATTATTGTACATATAAACAAGCAGAATTGGAGGCAGTCGTGTAATTATTACGATCTATAAATGTACGAATTCTAGGAACAACTCCACATATCTGCAGTTTAAGACATAAAATTAGAATTGTGCAAACAACTTTATTTGTGATTGCAATTAATGTTGCACCAAATAATACGTAGAATAACCTGCCATCACAAACAAAGAAGGAAAAATAATTAAAGGTTTAAACAAATAGATTTATTTAATACACACAATTAAAATATTACTGGGAAAAGTAGATACAACAGAAATTATAACTACAAATACAGGGTGGTTAAGCTAAGATGTCGTTCCGATGCAACCACAATTACATCTACCATAGCCATCGTAACGAAGTAAATAGAAATAGCTATCTATATAGCTAGAGAGCAAAGGTATTCATTTTCTTCCACGTGTGAATTTAATGCCCGACGTGTAGCTGAGGGCATTAAACACACAAGGAAGTTAATGAACCTTTGCTCCAATGATTTCTTGATTCGTGAACATTATGTAAAGAAAACAACAAAATAGGTATACAATCATTAACACATTAATGACGTTTAATTTTTTGTAAAATTATAAACGACATTCGTAGTTCATTATGAATATAGTTGACCCTTAATTTTATTATAGTTTTTGGTTAATCGTAGTGGCTATGGTTGATGTAATATAGGTTGCACCGGAACCACAGTAAGAATCGCCATCTTAGCTGAACCACCTCATATAAAGAAAATGGTATGCGACATCTAACACGCAGGAAAAAATACATATACAATTGTTTATGTACACTGATTTTAATCAATGTTCCTATTGAGCCTGTATGTACTCTTATTCATCAATTATTGAAACGAGTATGTAAATTTGAAAACGCATAAGCGTCAGTTAAAAGCAACCCAAGTTACAGTTATTTTTCTGTAGGTTGCAGAGCTTATACTAATTTTATTAACAAACAAAACTTAAAAGATCTTAATTTAACAAAATTCTTTATATAGTATCTAAAACTGCATTGTTAATAATACAATAATATAAAGGTTACACATTAAGATCAAACGAAGTTAAAATAAAATACAACATTCCAAATGTGTGTTACATAAATTTACATTATAAAATGGAATGTGACCCTGCCATATATCGAGGGATATTTATATTGGTTACCTACAATCCGTATGGGAAACTCTTACCTTCCACACCTTATTAAAATATTTAGAGGCAAAGGGAAGATCATGAAGATTTGATATGGATACAAATATAATTTGTTTTACTCTAGAAATTGACTGATGCATTTTACTACAAGGTGTAACATGTAAAAGATTCCTTCTAAGTAGGGCTTTGACCATATGACCATAGCAAATGGTGTCTAAGGTACCAGGTACTCTACATGCCTAGACCTTGTCCATAACAAACAAAAATCTAGGGGAAAAAGTGACCTTCAGTTTTTTTATAAAAATAAACTGATCGAAATAAACACACTCGGACTTGAAACTCTGCCTAAAAGATCCACACGTCTCCTGACGACGAAACAGTAAATTACAGAATCGACGAGCTGGTTAAATACACGCACTACCTGATTTAGATATAGAGAGGAATCACTAAAATCAGCAATACCGTTGTTGTCACCACTTCAGTACAAATATAAATAAAAAAATAGTCCATAATATGAGCTTCTTTAGGACGATACGCTTGATTATATAGAGTACTCGTTTAAGCATTTCCGGAAGTATTATATGGAGCAAACGTGAAGAAGCAAATAGATGGATAGCACAAAAATGCTGCTCCAACGATAGAAGAAGACGAGGAGAACATCAGAGGGCTCTGAATGATAAATACACAAGACATTACTAAGAATTAAAAGATGCAATCCGGGCATTGATACCGTCACTAAATGTGAAAAAACTACTAATACTAACACGCATAACGCTGGAGCGAAAGAAAGAAGCTATTGAACTGACACTACGGCAAAATCAGGCAAACTACGAATAAAATTAACACAATGAGAATGTGGAAAATATTAGAATGGAACACTAAACAAGTTCAGCCGCATAATAAAACAATTCTACAACTACACAGCGAAAGTTGTACACAATGTTGCCTCGAACCCAATGCAGATAAGACGTGGGGTGAGATAAGGGAGTATCCGATCACCAATCCTTTTCCTAATATTAACTAACTCGGTCATGAAGCACTAAAATGAAATAGTCTTCTCCACAAACATTTATTTTATAATTATGGGTGGCCACATGTTTCGAAACCAAAGTGGTTCATCCTCAGGCCATAATGATCAATAATATAGGTGACTGAAGCACATGTTAAAGTGAGGTTAAGATTTTTAAACGTTGAAGACAAGATAGAAATTGTATTAAAAACCACACCACACTGGAGAAGAAACTAATTAACCAGCAAAATACGTTATAAAGATCGTTGTACTGGTTAATACATCAAAATTTAAGAATTAAACATTACAAAAGTCTTCAACGTTTAAAAATCTTAACCTCATTTTAACATGTGCTTCAACTACCTACATTAATCATTATGGCCCGAGGTTGAAACCAGTTTGGTTTCGAAACATGCCCCCACCCACAATTTTAAAATAAATGTTCGTGGAGAAGACTATTTAGTTTTATTGCTGCATATCAAGGCTTCTCCGCTAAAAGCATGACGGATCATCTTCCCATTAACTGGATCATGACAAAAGCAACAAAAAATATAACCCGAATACAATGGACCCCTTTTATCCAACTAGAAGACTTGGAATTTGCTGATGACATATGCCTAGTATCAGCAAAACAAGACACCTGCAGGATATAACAAAAAATGTAGCAAGAGAAGCAGAAAAACTGGGATTAAAAATAAACAAGAGAAAAACAAGTCATAAAAATTAATGAAAACAGATCAAAGTAAGAATATTCAACACGAATGTTAAAATTGTAGTACTCTAACAGCCAGTCTTATAAAGGCCACTAATCTGACGTTAACTTTAATTCGCTGTTAAAATAAACAAAAGCGCATCAAAACGTCAGTGCTTATGACATTTTATTCATTAGTAAACAAATTTTGATGTGCTTTTGTTTATTTTAACAGCGAATTAAAGTTAACGTCAGATTAGTGGCCTTTATAAGACCGGCAGTAAGGCTGGTATGATACGACAGTAATTTATTGCAAAAATTTACAAATAAATTTTTGAAAAAATTTACTAGATGCGTAGTGTTCAGAGTGAGACTATGTCGGTGCCGTAATGTTTCCGCCCGTTCCCAGACTCTACTAGCAATATAGAAGTAAAAATATATGAGATAAACATAACCCAAAAACATTGTATAAGTGGCGTTAATTAAATAGTGACTCGAATTTGTTAAATTCTTTTAATAGTCATAAGCAATAATAGCGACAGTGAGGACAGCAGCAGCATTACATTCACTTAAAATTTGTGCAGATTTAAGCGCACACTTATGTTTACGGCCAGATTATTTAGAAACTGTTTCTAAATAATTTACGTATAAATTTACTAGTAAATTTCGTATAAAATTTTGTTTGCAAAGTGCCAAACATTTAAAAAAAAAATTACTTGTAAATTTAGCATCCACATCAGCTTTATATGGCACGGTAACCTGGAAAGATTCAAAAAAGACAAAATTGAAAGTACAGGAATTTAAAAACAAATGTCTCAGACATATACTAAGAATCCGATGGCCGGTCAGTATAACAAATACTGAATTATGGGACGCACGCACCAGTAACTTATAGCCAAAACAATCTTAGAAGGAAATAGAGCTGGATAGGTCACAGCCAAGAAATCCGCAGTGTGACATAACCAGACAAGGTCTAGAATGGAGCAAACGTGGTAAACCAAAGGAAACAGAAGTGTCAGTAGGGAGCTTAACAAGCTGAATAAAATGTGTAGCCAGATTAAGGTTGGTATGTTCCCATGGGAATTAAGAGAATGAAATAAGTAGATAATTATAACTTATAACATACTCCTTGTTTGATTTCTAAAGAAAAAATAACTTAAAGTTATACTCCATTTACTTGACACCTGCACTGTCAAACTGACATTATGTTGGCACCACTGCTGTTTTTCACATTTTAACAATTAAATTACTGTACAGTCTAATAAAAAACACATTATTTTTGAGGTATAGTCAAGACATTTTTTTTAAATTTGACACTGACAGTGCAGATGTCAAGTAAATGGAGTATATGTGATATATAGAATTTGGAAAACCAATGAACAAAACCAACAATGTATGTTCTGTATTGTAAAGTCCATTTTTTTCTATAATAATTTTCAAGGTCAACTTTCTAGGGGATAAGTTGCATTCCTGCAGGGTCCCTAGTTTTAATAATGTTGATACATAGATTTTTAGTTCTTTTTTTCCACTAAAAAAATTATTGTCATTTTGACAGATGTGTCATAATAGTGGGTAAAACGAACAGCATAGTAAAATATTGCAAATTTATTAATTATTAAACTTACAATATTTGAAAATAAACATAATGAACGTTTGATTCCATGTAAAAAAATCGGGAGTGTGCTCCCCTAGACTTTCTCGCAAATACCTTGAAGCAAACTGGTACTTTACTTGAATGGATACCGCTACCTGTTTAGGTAAAATGCCACTTCCGGTTAACCGATCATGCTGAAATGTAATATCTGGTAGTTTTTCTACATAAGAAATGTATGTACAAAATTTTGTTCAAATATCTCGAAGCAAACTGGTACTTTACTTGAATCGGTACCGCTACCTGTTTAGGTAAAGTGCCAATTCCGGTTAACCGATTTCGCTCAAAATTTGATAGGAATCTACAAATTTTGAATAATGACTATGTACATAATTTCAAGGGTCTAGCTTATTTCGTTTTTAAGTTATCGTGTTCACACACACACACACGCACAGACATAATTCGAAAAATGGTTTTTTCGGACTCTAGGAGGTCTAAAACGTCAAGATTCGTCAAAATCTCGAAGTCGATTTTTTTGACGATTACAATACTTTCTCTATACTACCGTATGCGAGAAAGTAAAAATGAAATTTGTCAAGAGTTCAAATTAAGAAACTTTGACATTCAAAATTGACACAACCATAATTTTGAAAAAGTTCTACCAACACGAGGTATAAAAATTTCCTAGCGTTTTAATCACATGTCTATCAACATTGTAACACTTTGACAGTTATTATAGAAAAAAAACGTACTTTATATCGTTTAAATAAAGTCACAAAGTCGTTGAATCCAACATGTTTTTTAATTTAGAATTGACAATGGTGGTGGGGTGGAGTGAGTTATAATATACACATTATTGTGTAACCTATTGTACAATTGATTCAATTCTGTTAATCTCACACTAATATATAGAAAAGAGAAATATAAGAGGAGGGTTTTTGGTAAACTGACACTTATGTTTATGCGAATTTTAGATTATCATTTTTTAGAACTAAAATAATATTACACTGAATTTTACCATTTGTAATTTTCAGCAAGAAGTTAATACAAGTGATTCAGAAGATACAACATGGAAATAGTTCCAAATTTGTTGTTGAATGCCAGTTCAATAAACGGTTATGACAAATGATTACTGAAAGTCTCGAGTTCAAATACAAGATCACTGCTTGATGGGTGGTCTATATAATCACTGATGAAAATTAAGTACCGAATTCTTTACGGTAATAGGGAAGAAATATGGTCACTAATGGCAGAATGATAGCCATATTGCCTAGTATAATGAATGAAAATATAGTAAAGGCTTATGTAATTAAAATACTAAATATATATAGTCCATTTACTTGACATCTGCACTGTCAGTGTCAAATTTAAAAATAATGTCTTGACTATACCTCAAAAATAATGTGTTTTTGATTCGACTCTACAGTAATTTAATTGTTAAAATGTGAAAAATAGCAGTGGTGCCAACATAATGTCAGTTTAACAGTGCAGATGTCAAGTAAATGGACTATACATTATTATTCATGTAACGTATGTTGATAATGTGTTAAAGTTCACTTGATCGAACATTTCAATAACAAAATGCTAAACTTCGCTCATCGAAATAGAAATTAAATAGGGGAGCATATTAACATTTAGTAAGGAGTTAGCTATTATGGCACTCATTGCACTTTTGCAAGATATAAAGATTACAAATTTCGTTTACTTATACATAAAAAACTGTTTTATAATTTTTTGCTTCAATACAATTCGCAATAAAAATTGATATATTGATATAAAACGAATATTATAGATAAACGTTACAATTAAAGTAACAACGGCACCGAAATTGTTACTGAATTACATTATTTTTGTGCAATTGTGTAATTAGATCATCGTTATACCCTAAAATATTTTTTAAAATCTCATCAGTGTGTTGACCGAGTGTTGGTGGAGGTGATCGTACATCATTGCCGCCCTCACTGTAAACAACAGGGGGCCCAACAAGTTTAATAGAACCTGCAGTTGGATGTTCTACATCCTGCACTAACCCAATAGCTTTGACATGGGGATCTTCAAACACCTCCTTTAGGGAATTGACCGGTCCGTACGGGCTAAGCGAACCTTCAAAAATTTCTAACCATTCAGCATTAGTTTTAGTCGGAAATATGGTGCACAACAAAGTGGTAAGTTCCTTGCGGTTTTTTGTTCTATCACTGTTGGTTAAGAATTTTTGATTTTTTGCCAAATCCGGTTGACCTAGCCTCTTACAAAAATCACTAAATTGCGTATCCGAGCCTGCTCCAATGGTAAAGTAGCCATCTTTGGTTGGAAAAGCCTGGTATGGTACTATACTCTCATGAGCTGTACCCCATCTCTTCCCCTCCTTTCCAGTGTTTAAATAATTAGAACCGATATTGATTAACGTTGAGATTTGTGTCGAAAACAAATTGCAATCAATTTTTTGGCCTAGTCCGGTTCGAGAACGTTTGATTAAAGCTGCCATAATGGCCCCATGTGCGTACAAACCAGTAGCCATGTCAGTCATAGCAACACCAACTTTAACTGGCTCCCCGCCTTCCGATCCTGTGATATGCAGTAACCCACCCATAGATGCTGCTATAACGTCATAGCCAGGTCTGTCGCGATAAGGACCCTTCGAGCCATAACCGGTAATTGAACAGTAAATTAAGTGAGGTGCCTTGGCGTTTAAGTGTTCATAACCGAGTTGCAACTCGTCCAACTTACCAGGAACATAGTTTTCGACAAAAACATCGCTCTTCTGAGCTAAGTCGTAGATTATTTTACGCCCTAATTCGGACTTTAGATCAACACACACGCTCTTTTTGTTTCTATTGACGGGAAGAAAGTAGCAAGTTTCGGCTGAAGCACCGATGAATGGTGGCCCCCATTTCCTAGCTTCATCTCCTGTGCCAGGCCTCTCAATTTTAATCACTTCTGCCCCCAGGTCGCCCAGAATCATTGTGCAGTAAGGCCCCGCTACTATTCGCGTTAAATCTAGGATTCTGATGCCCTCCAGGGGCGAGCCGCTCTGGGTTCCCGGTTTTACACTTGTGCTTATTGATTTTGTTAGGTTTGTGATGTAAGATAGTTTGGTTGGGTGCAACAACGCGGTTCTGTACACTGAACACATTCTCCAGAATTACTTCAATCTTTTAAGCTAAATATGTTATCACTTACGTAACTCAACAAGAATTACCTGGGTGTCAGTAGCGACGATTGTGACCGTGGAGGAAGTTGCATCAGAGACCCCCTGTGTCGGCGCGGGATCGGCCATTTTTCAGGGATTTGAAGAGCAAGTATTTATGTTTTGTTGCTGGTCATTCTGCTCTCTTTCTTGCTACTGGGATTAGTAGAGTTAATGCACCTTTGATAAGATAAACAGTGACTAATTTGCCATTTACCCTATTAAAACTGCATGCAAATGTCACAGTGACAGATGTCGGTATAGAAGAAAACTGCACGTGAGAGAGAAATTGCTGTGCGTTTGAATATAAGGCGCGAAAATTGATTGTGTTAGGTGCGGGTTTGATAGGGTTTGATTGCTTTTGTTGTAGATAAAATGGTTTTGCGAACAAAGCGTTCAATTAAAATATTATAGTAAATAAACAATATGAATAAGCGTTGTATTTAAATACCAAGCGAATTTTATTTTGGTTGCACTATGAACTCCGTATTTAAATTTACGAAACATACGTCAGCCGCTCAATTCATAAACCGCGCTCGTGCTAGTATATTCAATGTTGTAGGCTCTTATTAACATTACAAAGTTCGTTACAAAATTTTTGAGCGCTTAGTTATTTTGTAGAAATGTGCCACGAATGTAACCGAACTTAATTGTTTAGCAAGTGGTGCCTAATAACAGTAAGATAGGTAAGTATGTATAGTTTGCTATAAACTTTCTATTAAACAAAAAATTCCGCTGCAATTTTTATCTTGTGGCTTAAGAAAAATCCCCAGAAAACATTGTTAGCTAGTAGAATTAGTGTATATGTTTTATTTGCTTAAAAAAAGTAAACACAGCAGCGGGACGTCATCTAGTAATTACATACTAATAAAATCTATATAATTAGTCTACGAAACGTGTATATTAAATTTGTGCAGGTGTTAATTAGACTGCTGAATCAGCCCTCGACTTATCTGTGCTGAATGTGTTTCCATTTACTTACTCATTATGGTTTTTTAATTATTAGTGTACAGATGTACGTTGAAAGCATCGTTCCTACTGTTTAATTTAGTATTAGACATATTTTCTGTATAACAACGCGGAATAAAAAATAAAACATCAAAAGGGGTGCAATTTGATTAATTATATTTGAGTAAGTACACATTAATTTTTGATTTTTTTCAAAAAAGAGATTTGGTTGAATTTATTGGTACTTAATTGGATAAACTGTTTTTTTTTAAATCGAATAATCTGTTCCATTGTTGATTTTTATTGATGAACGGAGCTCTGACCTTAGCGTTTCTCAATTATGGACTATCAATTGATTAGTACGATGGTTTGATAATACGTTCGGATAACTCCTGCATAAGTACACATAAGTACAGGATGCTAAACACTTATTTAAAAAGCACCTGAGAAGTACATTTTGACATGAAGTGACGTTTTAGTAGCTTCAAACGTCAACGTCATCTCTAGATAAAATTCCAAAAAAAGCATTATTGGCGTATCTAAAACTGCATTCTTTACGAAATGGTAGAGTGCACATGTTTTGTGCACCAGTAAACCTTGCGTGCAGTTGGGTATTTTCCTATCAGATTTTATACCAACTTATTAATGAACGTTAAGTCCAAGGCCGGTATCGGCAAGCCCCCCACATGCAGTCAGAAATCCAGCATTAACACAGTTTTCCTCCAGCAGAAGTGAGAACGTGCATACTGCCGAAACCCGATGGGAAAGCTGTACCAGTTCGATGTTGTGGATTACATCGTTTTTTCAGCGATGCTGCTGATTTCAGCATGCACTGGCCTGTACTACGGCTGCAGGAGTCGCTACTGCAAGTCGGTGGAGGCCCCCAACCTCAGGGAGTACCTCACAGGGAGCAAGAGCATGAAGCCCTTTCCGGTGGCAATGTCCCTGGTGGCGAGGTAAGTCGAAATTGTTACATTTCAGCAAGTGGATTGTGAAAAATCTATGAAAGAAACTCTTGTCCTCGGTTTTTGAAGGTTCAAATCCCTTAAAAATACATCTGAAACCGGTTGAGACAATTTGGCAGATCTTGTTATTTTATAACTGGCAAATAGCCCAGAAGCGATACAAATAAATTCATGTGATGGTTTGATGCCTGAAAAATCTTGTATGAAATGTCGCTAATCAAGCATTTAACTTCTAATATTAGTAAGAAGCGAACGCTACTTTAATGACGAATATTTCTTATCACCAGACCGTCATTAGTGTAATTTTTATCATTCTTATGCTTAGAGAACAATGAATGTATAGTATGTTTAATGAGCAGTAATTTCTGGGACTAAATGATTTAATTATTTGAACGTTAACGTGGACAATGCCGTGATTAACTGCTGAAATGTGTTATTTAAATTTATTTAATGCTTTGCCGTTTGTGCCCTTGCTTTTGTAATTCCGAGCCTATTGCTAATTATGTCACCCGCGAATTATTATTAAGTTTCCATGAAACTTAGAGTTCAAAGAACGGTCTTATTACCTTGAGTTCTCTGACAAAAATAGATCATGTACTACGCTACCAATGACACAGTGAAATACTTAACGTGCACGGAATTTTGTAAGAATTTCCATGACTAAACAAAAGTGGACGTAGTAGCATATTTACTACATTGCTTTTAGAAGCACAAAAATTAGTATATTATATATCAAGGTAGCAAAGCGCAGTATTATAACCTGAGCATGAAGGTTATAAGGCGATTCGCTACCTTGGTGTATATACTATTTTTTGCACTACCAAACGGCTTAATACCTAAATTCCCAACAAATTTCGAAAATATTTTAACTGTTAACCTGACAATACAGCTCTTTAAAACGTCAAAATTAAAATAGTCATATTTGGTAACTTAGCAATTTATTAGTTACCACGGTGAAAATTGTTTATTTTACTTCCTCTCCCGTGGTGGAGAAAATCAACTTCACGACCTAAATATAGGCCAATAACGGTGCGTTCTGAGACTAGTAGTGCAAAATAGTATATTATAGGGATGTCGTACCCGGTCTAAAATAAAACCCGGGTACCCGAAAGCAGTACCCGGGTAAACCCGGGTACCCGAAATATATAACAAAAAAGTTAGTGTACATCTGATCATCTGAGGTAACTACAATTTCTTTCTGTTACGCCGGGAGTTTTAAACTGAACTAAATTAAAATAGTAGATACTCACCAATTCAAACTGCAAGTCGTTTGTTATTCGTAAATATTTTCACACTTCCAAGTGCTATCAAATTCAAGTACGTGACTTTTTGTCCGAAATTGGTAGCAGCATCAACATCACACAGAGGATGTTGATTTTACTTCATCTATACTGACGCGATTTAATGGTACTATTGACGGGTTGAATATTTCCGTGAAGCGGATTCATTGCTTTATAGGAATTATGAAACAAGAAATAACATTATGTGGTATGGATGGTGTGATTCTTGTTATTACTGCATGGTTATGTTTTTCCACAGCTTATTCCTATTGTTTTTAAGTCTTTATAATTTTCTCCGAAAAAGGCCGACTTTCTGGAAATTATATAATTTACTAGTCGGGTACCCGGGTCCTGAAAATATACCCGGGTCGACTATTACCCGGGTCGACCCGGGTACCCGGGTACCCGCCGACATCCCTAGTATATTACGCAACTAGTTTAGAAAAGTGATGTTTTACTGAACAAGCATGGCTGGTTTACGTACGATCAAGTAAATATTTTTAATTTATAGTCTGTATATGGTTTACATTGTAACGAGACAGACTTGTGGTGTCGTAAATGCGCACGTCGTTGTCTTCTGATGGCCTCTAGTAATCTATAACCCCCTACGTTGTGTACATCACTTTGTTTTAATTTAACAGATTTTATGAATGCTTTAAACAAGTTCTCGTAACTTGTGTACGCTTAGGGTTCTTATAACCCTTGTAACTGCAAGTTCTTTATTTAAGTAGGCTCATACACGCACTTTGATGAAATAAAACGCCAAAAACGCTTTATACATTTATTAAAGCAATAAACCATATACTCTCGTATATAAAACTAAATTTAACAATCAAATTGTTCCCTTTACCTTTCTGCAGTGGGCACAGTCTAATGGGAAATGTAATGCTCTTCAATTTTTGGTGTAATAATAGCAATACGGTGACTTAGTCAGTGCAAGGAAGGACTTGAGAGTTTGCAAAGGAAATTTATCAGTGAAGGAAATTGCGCCGCTGCTCTCCACCTGCTGTAGCGACAACCGCGTAATTAGGGATAAGGAAAACCACCGTCGTCTGCCCTTAACCTGCAGTAGCGAGGAACTCGCCCGTCGATTAAATGTAGCGACAACCGCGGAATTGGGGATAAGGAAAACCACCGTCGTCTGCCCTTAACCTGCAGTAGCGAGAAGCTCGCCCGCCGATTAAAATGTAGCGACAACCGCGGAATTAGGGATAAGGAAAACCACCGTCGTCTGCCCTTAACCTGCAGTAGCGAGGATCTCGCCCGTCGATTAAATGTAGCGACAACCGCGGAATTAGGGATCAAGTAAGGTGCCCAAAAACTGTTGTCTGACTCCGTCGAGTTTCCCTTTATATAGCCGCTCGCAGTGGGTATCCCCTCTCGGGTATACCAGTGGTGTTTCCACCCCATAACCAATCACAGCGTTTCCGCTGGGTAATCATCCAATCATAATGTTTCCATTATGACGCAGTATTTCTACCGCAATTTAAATCGTATTATAATATTTTCGGTGCCCTCGATCTGGGTGACTAACACCCTGAGTCGTAAATTGCCACTTTAATCCCTATTTGGCTTTCGCCGCGTGACGAATTTCCCAATTAGACTATGCCCAAATATCTCCAGTTTCCTGTAAGAAAAGTGTGAATTATGTGGCCCCATAATTCACTATTAAGCTGAAAGCAAAAAACTATATGGTCCAGGGCCCTGTGTGTGTGTAACTTAATACGCCCGCAGTCGCAGCTGTGGACCGATCCTTAATCTATCATTAATATGCCTGCACGTGCAACAATTCCTTACATTGGGGAAAAAACCTTCTGCATATCGTAATTACCAAATTCAAACGAAAAACTTAAGCATCTAATAATAATTGTTCATGTTTGTGTCCATTACCATAACCTATAAGTCGCGTCCTCTCACAACATCAATTCTCATTTATTTAAGAAATTTTGCAGTATATCTTTTTTAAAAACTTAGAAAAGTAGCCTGTCAGTTTCTGCCTCATCAAAGTTGCCAACAAACTGTTAAAATCTCCTGAAGCGTTTTTTTCTACAAATTTTAACACCCTGTATCTCGAAAACGAAGCGTTTTCGGACATCTGTTTATAAAGCAAAAAATGTTTCTTTTGATGTCCCCTACCACCCCTAAAAGTTTGTCGGTATATTTATGGAACACCCTGTATATTTTTGTCTCTTTGACAATATCTACCCTGTATCTGTTGGGTCCCATTTTCGGGTAAAGCCTGAGCTATGTGCAAATGTTTACTTTTATCTAGTCTTTATCTTAAAGCAAAGATAGACACCATTTTATTTTCAAGGTGCTCACTCTCTATACATTTAACCGAAAGTATAGTCGGTTTCGCGCTAGGTAGACATATAATTTGCATGCAAAATACCGATTTCCGACAACAAATAATTTTTGAACTATACCACCAACAGACGGAATTGAGAAAACATATTTTTCGTCATCTAGGAACCTTGAATCATGAAGATCTGAAGAAATCTCGGAAGGTGATTTTTCACAATAAAAATACATTCTTCGTCTTTTGGACGATAATATTTATTACGGCAAGCATAGAGAACCAGCACGGGAAGTTGCTAAAATATATACACCAAGAACTGAACAGACGGTAGAAATACCTCTTAAAACTATTTGAGGACGTCCGGAGTGCGGAACATGGCCCGACAAATGTAATAACCAAACCACCCAGTACAAAAGTTGAGGTAAAAAGCCGTTAAAGAAACGAAAAATGGGAAAGCTACCGGTTTAGATGAAATAGACAGAGACACTTTAAAACTTCTTAGATGATAACTGAATAGAAGTACTAACATTCAATTCCATAAACGACACAGGAATAATATCGTCAGACTGGTTGAAGTCCAGTTTTGTGATGACCCCAAAGAAGACCAGAGCAAACATATTCAGCGCGTGCCGAACAATTAGCCTTATGATCCATACTGTAAAAGACGTGTTGTGAATGGTAGAATACACCACAAACTAGAGGGAAAAACTAGGTGGAACTCAGTTTGATTTCTGAAGCGTGTTGGGAACTCAGATCTCTGAACCTTTTTTGTGCAAACCCAGGACTCACTATTCGGCGTGCAAGTACTAATCCAAATATGTAGCGATGTCAACTGCTTGATCGATTTCGAAGAAGCATTTAACAAATTACATCATAATAAAATGCTTCAAACCATACAAACCACCGGAATAGACAATACAGATACCCACATAATAGGAAACTTGTTTTGATACCAGAAACCTTCAGTCAGGCTAGAACATCAATTATTGGAGGAAGTTGAAATTAAGAGAGATTAAAGTTCGTCGTAAACCGAAAGACAATCAACAATATAATATATGCTGATCAAGATCTTTAATAACAACGAAACATATGATCATCAGCAAACACGATGTAGTTCTGGGCTATGTTCGTGAACATCGCACTATCGCTCTGGTGTGTCGGTGTATTCTTACAATGAAAGACAAGGATATCCAACGCATCAGTGTAATTAGGTGGCGTTCTCGAACATGGCACAGGACAATGGTATTAGTAATGGTGAAGAAAGATTAGAGAGAGCCAAAGCAACCTTAATATTTAAAAAAGGTAGTGTGCAAGCATGAACTGAACCTAAATCTACGATTGTGAATGGGGCAATGTTGTTTCCGGTACTTTTAAGTATATAGCGTGGAAGCATGGAAGCTTACGCAAGCGAAATTTAAGCGCCTAGAAGCTTTTGCAATATGGATATATCGCAGATTACTAGAATTAGCTGGACGGATAGGGTCAAAAATGAGGATGTTCTTGGTCGCATGGCGAGAGATTATCAAAACCATTGAAAGGCGGAAATTGGAATGCTTTGGCCATGTCATGCGACTTCCAGAGAAATACGACATCTTACACCTCATTGTTCAAGGAAAACTGGAGAGCAAAATATAATCTCAGGCAATGGTTCGAACAATACACAATACCAACTCTTAGGCAGCTGTGAACAAAACCATGATCTCAATCGTGATAGCCAACATGATCGCCAACTATCGCTAAGTGATCACGACACTCAAAGAAGAAGAACACTAGAAATTATTTTATTAATAAACGATTTTAACGTTACAATCGATCTATCAAATTTCAATCTTAAAACTTTTAAACGTTAAACATTCATTTGATTAAAAAGCATTTCGCATGCCTTTATACAAATAAAAAATGTAGATAATCCATATATATATATATAAACGTATGCTGTGCCTGTGTGTGTCGTATTTTCATTGTCACCTATCAGGCTTACTTTGTCGGCGATCGGGCTTGTTTTCTTGTGTCGTACACTCCCCTTCATAATACACCGATAAGCCTGCGTGTTATATAGAATTACTGGCCGAGTGATTAAGGCTTCTGTCTAGAAATCAGACTCTCTCTGGGGAGCATACTATGCTAGCTAGTGTCACATTTAATCCTAATAAAACAATATACTATTAATTAGAGTAAGGCCACCTATGTGGGGAGCTGAAACAGTATAGATCATTCCATACTTCAAATTCAGTACAGAGTCTTATGCAGAACGACGTTGCCACGTTTCAGCACAAATCTCCCTGGAAGGTAATACGCACCCATCGATCATAAATAAATGCTTTTGTATTTCGGGCACTTTACAACTACTAATAGCTTGCTTCGTCTTATCCGCATCTGGCATTACTTCAAGCAAACTTAGACCGTCGGTCGCTGCCGGGAAGTGGCACCGTTACGCAGAAAACTCCCATAAGAATTACTTTGCCCTTTGCTGCTCGTACTGAATTTGAAGTATGGAACAATCTATATTTATCTATAGACAAAGGAAGTTATAATTGAAAGAGTAAGAGTATAACATCCCTATATAACTTGAATTTGTAGATTTCCAGAAGACCTTCGACCGTATCTAGATATATTGACCATTATAAAAGCGATGAAAGACACCTTACTGGGAATATCGTTACTAATTAAAGGTGAGACAGTTATGCTTTATTTTTCCTTTTTTTAGTTGTTAAATATTGATGCTTAGAAAAAATTATTTAAGAAATAGTGTTTTATAGAAAGAAAGACTGATTTTCAGTATATAATTTTTGCTGTCCCACGTTTTAAAACAGTACATCTAGTTAAGAGAAAGAATCTATAATGCATATACAACTCTATGAACCTATACAAAAAGTTGTTATAGAAATGGACTTGACGCATAGAGAAGTTTTGTCCGCAAAATTATTTACCCTAACCCTGTAATGTATTGAAGAGCCTTAACGGATAAAAACAAAAGAATTCTAAAAGAAGGGGAAGACGAATGATTAGAATACATTAGCTCGCGCACAATGCACAAATGAAAAAGAAGATTGATGCGATATACCAACATGTGCAGCAACAGGATCGAAAAGGTAAACAACTATACAGTGTGGAAATTAAGTAGCGCATAATTTCGGTAACTCCGTTAATCTTTGTTTTCAGGAAAAATCTCAAAGGGGTGTTTGCGTATTTTTGCTTTAACTCGAGAACTATTACTTAAATGAAAGTAATATTTTGCTGATATCCCATGTTTTTACCCTTGACGAAAAATGTTTTGAACCCAACCTATACAGGGTGAGCGCTTAAAAAACAAAATATCTATTTTTGTTTTAACTGAGGAATAGATGAAAGTATTAATTTGCACATAGTTCAGGCTTTGCCCTTGAAATAAATGGGACCTAAAAGATACAGGGTAAAATTTATAAAAAAACAAAAATGGGCTACAATAAGCTGTTGAATGAAATGGAGTGGCTACGTGACGATATCAGGCACAACTCCGTGGCAAGATGCGATCGACGGGTGCTCTGTATAGAATAAGTGCGTTCGGTTTAATACAGCTGCATCGCAGATATTCGACGGGTCCGGCGTCGTTGCGTTGAAATCGCATTCGCAGGCGCTGAAGTTCAAATTCTACCCGGGTAATATTTTTTTAAATTTGAAAATTGAAGTAATTTGCATTACCAAGTTGTTACAGTATTAAATTGATCCTACGACACTCACGAATAAGTGCCAGTTACTTAACAAAGTCTGGGAAACGTACACACTTACCCTGGAAATCGTAGGAAACAGGCTAAAGGCCGCGGCTCAAATACGCTCAGGGAGATGGACGTGGTTCTAAACGGTACGCCACAGGGCAAGCGTGTCGATATGTATATAGGGTGTTGCTAAATAACAGGGCACCACAAGATTCAAGTTCAACCGGACCTTGAGGGTCAAACGGGGTGTGATAAGAGTACTTGGCTTTACGAACCTCGTCGCTGCCACGGCGAGCGTCGGCTAACTTACCTGTGACGCTCCAACGCTCAGGCTTCGCTGTACATAAATCTTTACAATTCAACCTGAAAGAGGCATGCACAGATTCGTTAATTATAAGGCCTCAGTTTAAATAACAGTCTATTAAGAACATTAGCGATACATGTGACTATAAGGGGGTCGATACACACACAAAGGTACCAGTAAAAGGAGGGCCCAGCTGGGAGTCGCTCTATTACTAGTTATAGCTAAAGGGTCGTCTTAATTCTTAAATATACAACAGGCCTTGGTACGCCGTACTAAAGTTAATCAAGTGGCCAAAACGCTCAAACTAGCCACCCCGGATAAACAAAATTGACTATGTATGACAGCGGTCAAATTATCTTACACTTGCGTCAGATATGAACGAAACCAGGCTAATTTAACCAAGCAAAATGAGCTGTATATGACAGCGGTCAAATTATATTACATTGGCGGCGTATATGAACGACATTACCTAACTACTAGGCTAATTTACACATATTGTACCTTTGTAGCGAAGCACCAAGCGCCGGGTAAGGTGATAGCCGGCGGTCCGATGGCTGCAATGTTGGCTAGAACGAAAGCGTAGGAGTTGATGAATCCCCGATTCTGGGAAAAAGGCCTAGCTTAGCCTTTCGAAATATTGCAAGGTTTGACGATCATCCGTGATTACTAGAACTCACGCCTGCACAACATGGCACCAGCCACTCGAAAAACGCACCTCTCGCCTCTACGACTCGAGAGCAAGTCTTCAACAATTAAATGTAACGGCACAATGCGGAAAAACCGCACAAGATTGCTGTAATATTACCAAAACGGACTTTATATACAGGTAAATTCGCCAACTTGTACCAAACTATACGAAAGGGTTATGGACCTCTTATAAATAGAAAATGGCCTGACAAAGTGTTTCCTTTTATTATTTATTTCAGTGAAGATATGTTTACTCCTAGTTTCCTATGATTTTTAAAATTGTTTAGTGTCACAACGTCGAATTGTGAGGGAAATTATGAGTAAAACCCTTTACAGAGTTTTTTAATGTAATCTATTTAAAATTCCATACCGTTGAAAACAGATTAAAACAGGCTACCGAAATATATAAAAAATATAGAGGTTGTCATTTAAAAAAAAATGATGGCATCATGGCATTTAAAACAAATGATATAAAAAGCTGAAAATAACTTTAGTATACGCGCTGCAATTTGAATCACTACACCCCTTGAGATTTTTTCCCCAAAACGAAGATTACTGGAATTGCCGAATTTATGCGCTACTTAATTTCCACACTGTATATTGCGATGGTATTTAGCCCTCAAATCGGCTCTGATTGCAGTACAAGCAAATAGCAAATTAAATCATTAAAGCACAGAGTTGTAATAATGCAAGTATCTGAGAAAATTCACATAAATTGCCAAATCATAATAACACTGGTATAATTTGCCAATGACATTGATTATATTTGAATAGGCACAGAAATATGGAAGCTCAAATTCAGTGTATTGGGTTTAGCAATATAATTTTAATCGTAATATAATAGATTTGCACAAACTAAAAGCCGAATCTAAATTAATTAAGAACTGGCACAAAAAGTTCAAGTTAGACACAGCTTAAAAATGGAAGCGTAGAAAGTAAAGTCATTAGAGAATGGATAGCAAATGAACATTTTTAATAAAGGTGAGAACAAGAATGACTAGAAGAATAAGGCAAAGAACATAGAAAAGCCAGGCAAGTCATTTATTACATGAAAATACAAGACTTGGGGATTTGAAGAGATTGAAATAGCAAGAAATTAGATGGGATTCAAATAAGCAAGAAATTAGACGATGTTGGTGGATTAAAAAACTAGTCAGTGTAGTGATAAACAATGGGCATTTAAGTGTGGTAAAAAAATCAAGTGAGTGGCGCATAAAAAAACGTTGAGAAATAAACAATTCCAAAAGACAATAATTCTAGTACATAAGAGATTGTAATTAACTGATAAAATTTTGTTAAATTAGATTATAAGTTATGTTTTTGTACCTGGTTGATTTCCTACAATTCAAATCTGTAGACAGTGTTTTGTCAATTACGACAGGGGATAGCAATTGTTCTAAATAAATTGGTGAAAGTGCTTGGTTTTTGCTCTATCTTTAATTACCAAAATTTCATAGAAAGCATAAATGTATAAAAAAATAAATAGCACCATCGTAATCAGCGAATTCGAGTGTATCAGCACAATTGGAGGCAAGAGATTCCAGGTATTTGAGTTTTTGGCGTTCCGAGGCGACGACGGCAGCCACGGCTTGGAGGCGATTTCCCGCAGCATCAATCTGCAGCATCGTGGGAAGGCATAGGGTGTCAGGATTCTTCCGGCAGCTCCACACATCAGGCCAGAACATAATCCAGCATCACGAGCAGCCCGGGGAGCAAGATTACAGCCAGATTCACCATCAAAAGGGGGTCCCGAATCTACGAAAGTGAGGTTAGTGAATTGTCCAATTTTGATCTGCCCGATCGGTGTGAAAATTTGAGCATACGTTAATTACGACCTGGAGAACACGAAAATCGTAACAGTTCCCGTGGATGGCGAGGTATTTTTAAAATCGTCAATTGGAGGCACCAAGAAACAAATGCGAATACGGCGTCCTTTTTAAGAATGCACCAATAGCTAACGATCTGGAAAAACAAAAGATTGCCTAGAAGCCGCTTGAAGGCATTTATTCAAAATCTTACCATCAAAATTTGTTCATTTAATTGTTGATAAATCAATTTCACACGCGAGCTGAAATAACTAGAACTTGTTGTGATAGATTTGACGTACAAACGGCACATTACGCCTAAATTTCAGGTCAATCTGCCTACTTTTCAGAGGCGTACCGTAGAATTTTAACTTGGAAAGTCAGGAACCCAACACCCGAGATTTTGAGTTTTAATTTCATGTCTCTATTTAAAATTGAGCTAGCGAAGTTAGGAAATCAGATGAATGGATTAGAAAAAGGGCAAACTACCATAAGAGTAATTCTCAATTTTGGCGTACCCAACGAAATTAATTAATCAGTTAGTTTGATTTAGCAAGTGGTAGAATTAAATTAAATATTGTGTGGTGATTCTTTTTATTTATCACATTAATTATAAACATACAAATATTATACGTACAGGGTTATTGCAATATATCTGGGCAATTAATCATGATTGACAAGGAAAAGCACATTGCAGAAAGAGAAAGAAGAATGAGATTGGGCTGGAGGGTGTATGTGAGGACACGTGAAAACAAACATTCCGTTACAGTTAGAGCCCAAAATATAAAATCAATGCATATACTCCCGGTTGCTACTTGTGAATCTGAGACATGGCAACTTACTAAACATAATCAAGAGATTAAGGGTAGTTAGGTATATTAGAGAGCGATTGAGATAAGTATTGGGAATAAAACTTGGAGCTCATAGAACCGTTGAATGGACGGACAAGAAATAGAAATAAAGGATAATTTCCTATGACACTATAGGAAAGCTAGGCTAGAAAATTGACAACTTCATTCATTTCTCAAAAATCCTGTGCGGTATTATATCGCACGTATTTGTTATGGCCGCACAGTTTACGGCTATCGTTCAGCAGCATACACTCAGGGGCGGACTGGCAAGGGAAATGCCCGGACGGACTCCAGCCTTAAAAGGCCCTTGCCGTTTGTTTAAACCTGGATACTTACCTAACATTAATGGGAAAATGCAGGAAGTAGGTAATAAAAATCTGTAAGTGGGTTTATACGGAATTTCCCTCGCGCGAATTACATCTATTTGCACGTAAAAGAAACATTTCTGTCCCTGTGATTCGAACTTGGGCTCCCTGGCTCGCTTCCCAAGCGTTCTGCCAGGCCGAATTCGATTACTAATATTACTAGTCCGCCGCTTTAACCGTTAGACCACACTGGCAGAACAATTGGATCGTTTCTGGCTCTATATAAAGGACGCGTCGATCGCTGCATAGTTCTATCCATTCTACGATATTTACCCAGTATATTCATTAAGGGTAAAAAGCTAAGCTATTTGAAAATTATTACTTTAATCTAGGGTGCCTTGACGTCAATTCGACGTATTTGTTCTTTAACAGGGTACGAACACAAATAGCTTTCTCGTTTTCTCAGTCGCATAGTAAATTAACCATTGTCACGTTTTCAAATGGCATGTCCATAAACGCCCCAGAAAAGAAATATTAGCACATATCTAATTTTGTCATATTAAAGAAAACTATTTGTTATGCGCTATATTTTAGAATTTGCATAATCGAAAAATGTTGGGTATTAGGGTGTGCAAATAAATTGGGCAGAATTGTCATCATGTTTATTTACTCTATGTTGAAGTTAAATTGCCACTGTACGGGCATCACGGCGAAATATAACCTACGATTTAACACTGTCAAGTATTTAGTTATTGTATAGCCCCTTTATTTACAAATAGTAGCGACACCCTTTGATGTTGCCGCTGGGGCAAAATCACGTTGGTATCCCTTAAATCCCTAGCATATTTAAAAATCGCCTAGGAAGTTGCATAATTAATTAAAATGTGACATTGACAGTTGTCGTGTTTTTATTCATTGTTCTCTTCGGGGGCTAATTCGAAGTCGAGGACGTGGAAATGCCAGGGTGCTGTGTCGATAAGTGTAAAAATAGTGGCAGAAAAGGATTTCAGGTATTCAGATCTGTTATTTTTTCACTGTTTACACTGAAATTTATCGTTTAGTAACTTTTTGTATTTTCATGTTTGCATCAGGTTTGCTCCACGATGTCGCTACTATTTGTAAATAGAGGGGCTATAAGTTATTGTTACTCAAATTGAAAAAAGAAGAAGGCGTATCTCTTATTCAAGAGTACTTTAGAGTGAGAGGAAACAATGATCTAAGGTCACTAAATCACGTTGACAGGTTCAAAAAACGCGTTTGTCAATGTAAAATTTATCATAAACGCCACAATTGTAGTAAGTGCATAAATATCAGTTTTTATTATTAATTTGCCTTTGGGAATGCGAGAACATAATATTTTCTTTAGACTAGAAGTTAGACAGATGATCATTTTCAGCAGTAAGAAAAACTGATTGTGCATGTTACTGAAAAATCGAGTTTGGTTTGACACAAACGTCGTCTGCGTTGATTGTTTAATCAACGCACACGACGGATACAAAGAACACGGAGTTTCCCTACTTTGTTAGCAGAACTAACGTGATTTAGTGACCTTACAATGATCTATCCGTACCCGTCAAATTGACACTGAGGCGCCCTACTTTTACTTATTCCTGCGTTAAAGCAAAAGAGACAAGATTTTATTTTTTAAGGTGCTCCTCTGTATATATTTGACCGAAAGTATATTCGGTTTTGAGCAAGGCAGCCATATAATCCGTATGAAAAATATGGTCCTCCTTAAAAAAAATGCTTTTTGAGCTATACCGCCAATAGACAGGCGGGCAGACGGACAGAGAGATCGATGCAATTGAGAAAACATGTTTTTCGTCATTTAGGGACCCTGAAAAGTGATGACCTATAGAGAGAAACTAAACACGAAAAAGTTGGCCGAAGATACGCTCTTCACCACTCTACGAATTGTAACGAATTGTGATTTCAATGCAAAGTTAGTAGGTTAGAATTTTGCCGAAAGGTCCTGATGATCTTTTCATTTTTTCCAAAATGTAATAAAAATCGAGAGACTCAATGACATCTTTCTTAACAATCGTAATCATAAAGGCTTCTAATAAGTTTTGAGAAAGACCTACCCATAACCGAGATTTGATTAGTTTTAATGTATTTAGCACCATTTCACAAGAACCCTGTTTGTGTCTAAATATTAATATATATTTGCACTTTAAAAATACATATAAAAAGGCTGCATATTGTAGTCTACCAGATAAAAAAATATAGCAGCACTTCTGTTTTTCTTCAAGCTTTTCTTTAGGTTGCTCTACCTCCTCTGATTCTAATTCAGATTAAGTTTCTGTCATATTGATTGTTTCATCATTGTCCTCATAAAGAGTCAATAAAGGTCGTTAGGAAACCAACTGCAGTAATTCATTTTGTAGGAAGGACACTTTTACTCTAGCTGAGGTGGCCAGTTTAAAACGACATACAAAGGGGAATTAACTCGGAAAACAAAATTGCGTCTCGATAATACCAATAATGTGATAAGTTTCATGTTATATGGTAGTGAATCAATGCCTTTGTGCAAAAAACAAGTGAAACAACTTAAAACTTTTATTAACGAGCGCCTAAGAAGAATTTTGAAGGCCCAACATAATATCAAACAGAGAAATATGGCAAAGAACAAGGCAAGAACCAATCGAAAAAACAATAAATGAAAGAAAATAGAAGTGGTTAGGCCATATTCTGCGCAAGCCAAATACAAATATCACCAAGGAAGCTCTTGAGTATACAATCAAAGGAAAAATAAAACATAAGCGTCCAAATAGAACATGGAAAGTGTGAAAGAAGAGAATAACAACATAAACACAAACTGGAACGAGGATAAACACATGGCCAAAGACAAAAGTAAATGGAAGGAATTGGTAGTCAGTATATGTACCGAAAATAAGCAGATCCAATCAACCTAGTTAACTATTGGACAATTAAAAACTAAAGGACGCAGATAACACAAGGATAGCAACTTTACTGCTATTATCGTTGCTACAGGAACGTTCTATGGTGTCCTATGCTGTACAAGCAGCCAAGAGGACTAACAAACAACAACAAAACATAGAGGGCCAGTTTTATGAGTTGTTTTTTTGGAGGGAGTCTTCTTCCTCAAATTTTGAAAATTGTCGTGGATCGACGTATTGCAAATATGCAATAAAATCTTTATTTTTTGAAAATAGTATATTTAGTTGATTATTCTAGAGCAACCTTGTTCTTTGAAAACAGGAAAAACATCAAGTCGGAACACATCCATCGGGTTCTTAGGTCCTTCGTTATTGTTCACCGTCCACTTTGGCCTTCCTGGCGACGCTTATGCTTGTTGACAGTTCCTCTTCCATGGATATATCATATCTAAACCTTTAGTTTTGAATTCATCGATGCTATAAAGCTCTGGGCATCAATCACAACGTTTTCCATTGTAATTTTTCAACTTTTTTTTATTTGCATCCCCACAAACCAACGCGAAACCAAATCAAAATTTTCTGTTTGCAATACTTTGATGTACAACCAAATGCTTTAAAAAATCTTTAACTGCATGTGCTGTTAAAATAGTTTTGCACTCTAGCGGCTTGTCGCGTAGGAATTCAGCTTCAGAACCTGTTTTTTCATCAAATTTATTTTTGATTATTTTCTTTAATGCAGAAAACACTACAGGGTATAAACAATTATCACCTGCAAAACTCCGTTTGAGTTTTTGAATTTTTCGACGTTTTTTTTTTAATTTTGACAAGGAAACTTGAGTTATAGTATCACCAAATATCCATCTGCTTCTAAAAGATTAGCTGAAAAATGTCGCTAGGCGATTTAGTAATCCAAATAAATTTTTGGCGTGTTAATTATCACAGCTGTGTGATACACATAAATTTAAGATATGCCCAGTCGGCCCACAATTTTCTCTCATTGCTTCCAATGTAAATCCTATCACATTATTTAGGGTGGTTTTCGAGGAGAGTTACCAGATTGCCCCTATCACCTCACTTTTGGCCTTTTGCCTCGTGTTTGGTGACGTTTCCTACTTTTCTCTATTGCTGATTCCAAGTAGTTATTTAAAATTGGGCCACTTTTGGCAAGCAACTTTATTATTTCCCAAAAGTTTTCATGATTAGTATTTCTCCTGTTAATTTTAGCACTTCAAATGCTTTACACAATACATTGATATTTTGTTCACAGTACAAAATTCCCTCCCGGAAACATTACCACTTCATATTCATGTTTTTGTATCTATAAAGAAATGGGTAGATTGCGCCCCAGTTCGTCTCTGCATACACTGAAACATGAAAATGAGTCTGTTTTGTGTCATAAGAAAAATAGTGATCAAAACTCAACGGGAAGTGTCTTTCGTGTACTCCATTCCACACTCAGCTGGTGTTTGTGTGCCAATTCCCACTCGCACGAAACGAATGCATCACTCGCGATACATGTTATGTATTCTACTATATCAAAGCAAAGTTGGTCTAAAATTGAGTTGGGCAGGGCATATGACTAAAATGCAAACACATGGGGAAAGAGAAACAGAGCAGAGAATCAGACGACATGCATCATAGGAAAAGTAAGAAAGAAGCATATATCCTCAATACAGAAAACGGGTGAAGATGATTAGCATATAAAGATTGTAGACTATAACTGTTGGAAGTTCTACCGAACCCCGACAGTTAATTGCTTTATTTTTCGAACACGTTTGAGAAATGTTCACAGAAATAAATATGTTTAACAAATTTGTTAGGTGATTTGATTTATGAGTTATTAGAACTGCTTGCAAAACACACACGTTATTTGTCGAGCTGTAAATATAACAACTTCCTCGAGGTTCAAGGTGGTACCTATTATAAGCAAACCTCTACTACGTACGTATATGTATTTACTTTGACGATAGAAAAATTTCCAGATATTTGTTTTCTCAAAATTGTTTTTAACAATCATTCCGTAAAAAATTCCACAGTAATGTGAATAGACTAGGTACCTTAATTTTTGGAAATATTGGAGTGATCCTGTGTTTGTTTCAACAAATAAAATTTCGTATCTGTTGTGGTAGTGTACATAACTGTACTCATTTTGTTTATCTGATTTTATATGTTTCCAAATAACAAATGGGGGTGACCAAACAAATTGTTATTAGGTATCTTACTGATTTGAAATTTCGAAATTTTGCTAAAATTGAATTTTTACATCTTGAGTGGAATGTTTGTTGGCAAGAGAGCTATTTATGCATTACTGTTTAAAATTCTTAATGCGATTATTTTGCCTCAGAAGTCATAAATTATTTTGAAAATAATTTTTAGCATGTTTAAATAACTGCGTAAGCGATATTTAAAGCTCGCAAATTAAACCTAAGTTAACTATCGGCAAGATTTTGTTTATGTTCTTTTAACGTTTTAACTCGATGCATGAATACTGAAATATCTTTGAAAAAAGAAAACATCTTAGCGTGCTTAGCGAGTGATTTAATGGCTTTTCAAACTTAATATTTTGCGCTGTAGGATTGACATTAGATAAATAATATAAGGGATAATACTAAGATCTTAAGTAATAAACTAATAATTTGGGTCCATCGAAATACACATAATCTTGGCCATATAACTATAGTATCTGTATAATGCTATTTAAGAGCATGATCTTCAAATCCCTTCTGCATTGTTAAATATTATAATTTTATAAATCCAAACAAGAATCCTGTAAATATAATTTAAAGTATTTCAAAATTACTCGTATATAAATAAAGCAAACTTTGATTTCTTCTATTTTTAAAAGTTTACGGTAACTACCTTCGATAACATTTAAATGCTATAAATTACTAAATTACGTACTCGTGGAATTACGCGTAATATGTTTCTTACAGCTCTTTTCACGTAATATACTGTTACTGATTTTTCTCACGCCGAAAAGCATATTTCATTCCATTTTACTATGATCTATATCTTGTTGTAGTAGAATATAACCCTATGAATGTAATTGAGGGTCACTCTAATTTTGAATCAAATTCAACAAGTGATGTTATAATGGGAGAAAGATCGGTCACACTAGTATTTTTCCACATGTCCATACTAAAATTCGAGACAGCTTCCAGACATAGATTTGCAACTCTATTTTTGGATGCAAATTTACATGTTTATTGTTCTAAGGGCCTGTTCTACAATGCAAGTATATACCTAGAATAAGCTATCCGAGGTATAATTGTCATAGTTGCCTTTGTTACAGCAATCGTTTCTAGAGAATTTATTTCCCGGATAACTTTGTCCTTGGTTTGTAGAGCCGACCCTAAGTGTTAGAAAATCCTCCTGCCATTTCAATTGGATTATACTGACAATGGTAAAATTGAAAAAAATCAAATAAAAACATTTTTTTTTGAAAAAAAAATGTTTTTTTCACCATTGAAATACAAGTAATTACTACAGTTAAATGACAACACTATTTTTTTGGTACTTAAGGGCTCTCATCTTTTAGTAAACGTCATTGTGTCAGTTCTGACTAGTACATTCATCTGTGGTGTTTCTTAGTATTATTTAAAAAAAGGCTCGCTCAGAACTGAAAAAAAAACAAACAGTGAAAAAACACCAACTGCTTCGAATGTTTTTTCCTAATAAAAAGAGTTTTGTTCTTTCCATTTGCAACACTAGATAATGGTATGGGGGGTAATCTAAGAACTTCATGCCCACGTTATGTGTTGATAAACTATTTGTCTTTATTAATTTCGCTAGCCAAAAGAGGTTTAATAATGTCCCATAACGCTTTTGATACTTTTTTCATTAAACTGAATCTTATATTTTGTAGACGTTAGTGACAATTACCCTTGTTTGATTAGGAGCATTATTGATTACAGCAATACACATATGGTTTAATGCAGCCATTGCTGGTAGTAATTTATTGTCCACCCATTTCTTAAAAAAAAGTTTGTTGTTACGCTTGAAAATTCATTTACGACATGTAACAAAATTAAAGAGATACACGGTTCGCTTCAGTGGTACATGGGCTGGGTTTTACTCAGAAAGCGTAGTTGTTTAGGTATAAAAGTCAGTTCGGTAGAGACGTAGAAGGTGATTATATTGTTTGTTATGCGCTACTGAGTTATTTAAAACCGGTCTGAACATATTTCCGAGGCTTTCAACTTCTGAGAAGTCGTGAGAATTTTTGAGTTCTACTTGCGGTATGAACTCACTTCATTTCACCTGTAAACGCGTGTACATATATGCCTTACAATGAATAAAATGCGTAGAATGCAACTTGATATGTCATATTCAATACATAATATATCATGCTATTGCTACGGAAGAAAATTCTCTAAAAGTCACATCACAGTAGTATTACAGAAATCTTACTAAACTTTCATCAGCCTAGTCGATGTGCCCAACAGATTAATTAGGCGATCAATTAGCAATACCCTCTATGTAAATAGCATGAATATCAATTACAAAACAAACGAGGCGTAACAATTGTATCTATGCGAAAGGATGGTATACATATACAGTAACATATCGATTAAAATTGCTACCAACAGCAAATACTAAGCGAGATAGCCCCAAAGTTTCTCAATGAGTCTACCAGCTTCAAATCGTACCAAACGATCGTTGAGGCTATATGGTAATATCGGAGGGCCAACTAGTTACAATGAAGACGGCATACGGTTCTTATTTTTCTACAAATAGTAAAATGTATTCAAAATTACGAGGGGCGCCAAAGAGTATTTGTACAACCGAAAAATCCAGAGAGAACTCTTACAGCCGTATTCATAGTCGTTCGCCAGCGGTTCGCCGGCGAGTCGCCGGAGATTCGTTATGACTAGTATGTTGGCGGCACTGTACGTCTATGTCAAATTCGAGGTTAGCAGGTTAGATTTTGTGTCAATTTCTGTCAAAACTGACAGAAAATCTAACCTGCTAACCTCAAATTCATAACGAAACTCCGGCGACTCGCCGGCGAACCGCTGGCGAACGACTATGAATACGGCTGTTAAACTCGCTAAGATACCATTCGTAGCCGACTTGCTACGACCTGAAACAGACTTCAAAAGGAAACAATACCTCAGTAGCTTGTATTAGCGATACACAAAATATTAAGAAGCATAAACAAGGTTTATATTAGTTAACGATAATACAGGCAATACAGGATGTTGCATAATTTCAGAATCAGCACTCTTATAGCTTTATATCATGGGTCGAAAGGTACAAACGCGGCTTACTTTATTGTGGCCACAAATTACAGAGGTTCTATTTTAACTAACGCCAAATTACGAAGGAGTAACAAACAGGCACAATAAAGTATGATAATTACAAGGGAGTAGCAAACAAAAGATGAGATACTAGTATACCGGTGCTTGGTGATGCTGCCAGCAAGCAGATCGTAGCATGCAATTTGGCGCAAGAATGCAAACAAACTATGCTAATTACAGTCTTACGGTGATGTTGCAGCTAAACAAGTTACAGCATGGCACCACATATGTAAGAGTTCAAAGTGGTTTAATAAATATACTAGTGATTTCTGGCTAACTCGAAGGTGAAGCCAAACAAATCGGTAGCTTCATGTTTACAGAACGAGAACATTTCTGCAAATTTGTTTTATTTTGCTCGACACGAGATCGTGTGTTAATACTTCCTGAAACGCAAGGCGGCGTTGACGAAGGAAAATGCAGCGGGCAATTGTAATCAATAAGAAACCGAAGCGGGGCCGCAACAGGGACTTTTGGCAACCGGGACGGGAAAACTGCTAATTCGGTTGCTAATACCAGCTAACATAATCCAAATTTCACGATGTCAAGGTCGACCCCAAAAACTAAATACTAAAAGTACGAGTGTCTACTTACAACCAAGAATAAAAGGAACAAAGCGCCCACATAACTAAAAGCTCTCAGCTTTGCAATTCAAACGGCAGTGCTACTTGAATCCGTGACTAACGCGTTGGGCAAACCAAACCCAATTATCTTTGACGAGTACGACCTATATAAATCCACGGTAAGCGAGTGAACACCAAAAAAGGACATTATTTTTGTCGAAGCAATTCACTTATAAGCGGCCTGCAAATTAGGTCAAGGTCAACCACGAGTTTTTCTGCGTGCGAACAGCTTGAAAGATGTAAGTAGAGAGAGAAGACGGCGGACTGGGGCGCGATAAGACAGCAGTAACATATCGCTGCAGATGCAGCGTCAACTCGAATAATTGGCACAGAAACGCATGACAACTGATCGATATTCCTAGGTCGGTGCTTCAAAGACGACCCAAACCAGTTCACGATTCCAGAATTACGACGTTCAGACAGGGGTGTCCAAAACGCGTAAAATAAGCTGGGTGATCTAAAAAGGCTATAAAGCGTTACGTTATATAAACATAACATAGTGTATGCAAGTTAACGATACACAAATTCGGGTGGCATCACTAAAATGGTAAGCTTCAAAAACAAGTACGGTTCCTTTGTTTTCTGTAAACCTTCTTAACCCGGCAATAACTAACCTATAACTCACGCCAGTGGCCCGAACCGGGTGTAAAATCGCTCTATCCAAGAGTACCTTCGTACTCCAGGACGAGTACAAGACTGACTTCTCTGCAGAAGTGCAAATGCCGTCGCCTGTCTCGCAATCCGCCCAAAATCATCCTTTCCAACGGTCTAAGATCAGCGGCGTGCACTCACAATTGTATCAGAAAATCATCTTTATGTACTACATCGAACTATACAAACTTAAATTTGGTATTGGCATGTTTTCAAAAGTGTAATGCATTTTATCTTCCACATGTTATTGTTGCATTAGTACGTATCTTGTATTTCTTTTTTATACTTAAAACTTATCGTGAATTTCGAGAATACAAATTTTCTTGTACCGAAGTCTATAAGTTCGTCTCATTTTTATGATCAAAAATGTTGGCAGCAAGATCTTATTTAAATCAATAATTTCTAAAATGTGCTGATTGATTTCTTCCTTTTTTATATTATAGTACTTGTTATATCAGTTACATTTGTAGGCTCATGATTATTTATTGTTTTATACGTCGTGGTATGTGATATCTAGAAGCATTGTAATTAAATTACGTGGATGTAAAGATAAATTCCAATGGATGAAAGGAACAGAAAATATATTTGCCGCTTTGTTGTATGATTCCATTTCCGATAAATTAGGTGCTAATTTCATTAATTCTGGAAAATATTTTTTAGCTGCTGCTAATTAATGTTGAAATACACTTTAATTAGTAGTACAATATAATATTTGTAATTTTCCAGACACATTTTCAGCAACTAATAAAGCATTTTTGCAATATAAATGAATAAATAATTCAATAAATATTTTATACCTCAAACAACGATTGAAATGTCAAACGTGTGCGAAATTTTAAAGTAAGCACGTCTCAACAATTCGCACATTACGTAACAATTAATAGATAGGTTTTTTGGCAAATGAGCGACGAATTTCTACAAAGGTTAAAAGCATCGAAACACGTCGGGGATATTCAGTAGGTGTTCTTGACTTAATATTCCACTAAATACATAGTAGTCAAGGTAATCATGTTTTCTATACATGTTAAAAATATTCTATTGTTAGATTTTTTATTTATATATTGGATGGTGCGCACAATATGGAATTCATACTATTGCCCCTGCGCTCTTTAGAATTGTTTTGAAAACCATAACAACATATTTGTGACAAAAATTGGCTATGCAGTTAGTTATATCGATTGTTAAAAAAAATATTTAGGGCAGGCCTTGGAAAGAAAGATTAAAAATATGGTCATGTCTTAGCTTAAGTCTGTAAGTGAATGCCAGATTGCATTTTGTTTATGAAAACATTTGTCATTGTAACAATCAAAAGTTTACACTGCGTTAAATTTACTTGCTTCAAGCAAAAATGAAAATAAGATGGCATTTACACAACAACGAGTGTATTAATCATAACCGTCAATAAAAATTGTTTTTATTAAGTGTTTTGAGAAAATTTTTAGGAAAATAGTTCAAGATCAAGATGTAATTTAGTTCTCTCTGACTTACAGTAGTTCATTTGCTTCAATTGGTATGTATCAAGTTATGACAAACTTCAATTTGATCATGGCATGCTGCGAATGAGTTTTTTAACACACGATACATAACGTCTTTATGGTTAATCTTAAAATTGTACGATATATGCTTGGTCAAAAAATTAAAACATTGGTTTAATTCTTTGCATACGAGAGGTGCTCTGATAATTGTTAGTTATTAAGAAACAGTTGTAGCATGGAAGAAATTTATTTTACAGTTCTTCTTCTACGTTTGTTTATTCTTTGAAGCCATTTTATAAAGCAGTCAGAAACTTCATTTTTGGGGAGTTTCTTTAAAATTTTTCGAAACACCAATGTTGTTTCATCTGCACTTAGAAAGTTTTACTTCCCAGCATTTTTTTTAGTAGTTGGGAAAAGATAAAAATTTCACGGGCTAGGTCAGGGCTGTATGGAGGGTAAATCAGTTTGTTCAATAGTTGAATTATTATTAGATTCGTTTTATTTCACATACAGTGAGAACCAAAAGCCCGCTTTTTACTCCCACTTTTGAATGCGTCAAAATATTTTACTCCAGTTTTACAATAATAAACTACTAAACTACATGTATGTTTTTAAAGCAGTTGAGGTCAATCATACGTTCAAGATGGCCACTCGGCGCCATATTGATTTTTTAACGGAAAAGAGTGCAATGAGTACCTATAATTTCAGAAAATTTCGATGACTGTTTAGTTCACCTGTCGTCTTTCAAAAGTGGACCAATGAAAACGTCAGATTTTGATTTCATAGCCAACCAAAATAAATTGTAGTGACTATTGTAGTACTAGTACTGAATTGCAGCGAATATTGTATTAGTGACTATTTTGAACAAATTAAAATATTTATTGCAGATGTTTACACAAATTGTTTTTTAACATGTGTAACTAAATGTTGAGTCTTTTTAATTTGAAAGAAGGGTTTGGTTCACAGAATTGTCTTCCGAATACTATTCGTAATCAAAGTTAGGTAGACTATTTTTGGGGTGGTATCACTCATGTCCATTGCACTTCGGATTAGGACTCGTGCTAGCGCACTTGCCCTAATCGAACCTAAGCGCAATAGGCATTCGTGATACCACAGCAAAAATATTCGACATAACTTTGACTACTCATGGTATTATAAGTGATTATTCAATTCAGCTGTCATCTGTCAAAAAGTGACCAATGAAAATCAAAAATGTATTGTTTCTTGACCAATCAAAAACATATCAGCGGATATATCTTCTGAGAAGGTACTCAAGTGACTATTTTAAACAATTGTAGTTTTTATTAGAAAAAATCCATTTTACTTTTCTGTTATTACGAGTATAGGAATTGGGTGGTTTGTTGCTAAATTTACTGAAAACTAATTTGAAGAGATAGTTTGGTTCTTTGAATAGTCCCTTGATTATCATTCACAATCAAAGTTAAGTAGATTAAGTAGATCACTACTCATATCCATTGCGCTCGGGTAATCATACCGAAGCGCAATGGACATTTCTGATAGCACCGCAAAAATAGTTGACATAACTTTGATTACTCATGGTATTATAAGTAATTCACTTTCGGTCAAATATGTACAGGGTGAGCACATTAAAATAATAAAATTGTGTTTATGTTTGCTTTTTAACCGAGAAATAGATAGAAGTAATACTTTGAAATGGGACCCAACAGATACAGGGTAAATGTAGTAAGAGAGACAAAAAGAGGCAACTGCATCGCACAGATGCGAGGGGTTCTTTATGACTGAATGCAACAAACTCGCAGGCTACCGCCAAGCGTTGAAACTGCATTCGCAGGCGTTGAAGTTCGAATCGCACCGCCGGTAATGGTTTGTTTTTATTTGAAAATTGATGTATGCATAACTAAGTGTTTACTTTTATTGTTTCAGTATTATTAGGAACGTTAATATATTTTTAGCCTTACTACTAAAAAAGGAGGAGTAGGATTTATTGTAAATAAAAATCGAACACTTGATTACAATCTCCGAATGAGTCATATATGTAACTATGAAATTAAATAAGAGATACAACCTACAATTAATACACAGGGGCCAATTGTTGGACCACTACAAGAGATACATTTTTCCAAACTCTCAGCCCTTCTCCCTGTGGTTCCCCTTCACTGCCCTTGAAACTTCACATTCGCAGACTTATAAAACTATTTTATATCTCGGTAACCAATGTGAATCTAGAAAGGATAAGCTTTCCATTCGTTTAAAAAAATCATTGAGAAATATTAAAAAAATAAGCCTGTAAATGCGATGTATCCATAAAATTAATAAATTTTTAAAAGTAAATTTCGGGCACTTCATGGTCAATTTTTAGTAATAAAAAAAATCGAAAAATATTTTTCTGGTTTTTTGCAATTGCAAAAAGAATGGAGTCCTCCACGTTAGATCCTCCAAGTGATTCCAGATAGAGTACTATATCTTCGGGTACACACCCCATCATTTTAGAAGCGTTTTTTGAGAGCCCAGATTCCCGACTAAGATCGAACAAAAATTTAGCCCACTGGGAGCTGTGACAAATATGTTTTGTGTCTCTGGATATATTTAGTACTTTTATAATCATATTTTTAAAAAGCAAAACACTTGATTTTGTAGCCTCTGTGTTTTGTAAAATATTACATTGTACATGTATTTGGGATCTATAGAACTAGTGGTTAGAACTAATGAAATGGCTAATATCACGCTCCTGTAAACAATTACAAATTGAAGATTGTACAAAATTACGATTAAAACGTGCTATAAGTTAAACTGATACTGAAATGCATCACAATATTTTATAGGAAAGAAATGCAAAGCGAAAAATACAAGTACAGTTGGCGTAGTGTTAGATTTGGTAAACAGAAGAGATCGCATACGAAATTAGCCTAACTCGGTCGTGAATTTCAAGGTAGAGATTCTGTGTATAGTTTACTATATTGAAATGGTATCAAGCCCACAACTTGGCTCTGTTTGCAGTGTAAAATATTTAACCGAGTCAATAAAGCACAGGGTTGGGATATTTATAAAATATTAAATGCATTGATAATGAGTTGCGAGAAACAGTAATTAGTCGGATAAAGGCACGCAAAAGCAAAGCATATTTCAGAGGGTTTAAATTTGCTTGTGAATAAAGTAATATGATTAAAATGATAGGTTTGTGCACATGTAAGGCCAGACCGAACGAAAGGTATTGACACAAGAAGGTTATTACGTGCAAAAAGGAGCGTAGTTTTCAATAAAAGCCAAGGGCAGTGAACATTGTGAGCAAGCAGAATGGCGAAGCGAGATGAAGGATAATTTAGAAAATTGCAAAGAGCAATTCCTGAATCCAGGCAACAGAATAAAAGCAAGTAACGTGAAGTGCGGACTCAAAAATCAGTGCGTTAATAATTAAAAACATAGTGCAAAAGCAAAGCTGTGAAATTAAACACGTTTGTGAGTGCAACGCTATAGGACAAAATTAGTTATAAGCCAAAAAGACAATATTTTAGATTTTAAGAAAATGTTAGATTGTAATTTATGTGCTCAAACTTTATTCCATTTGTGGCAATCCTAATTTCCAATTAATAGTAGAATAACATCGTATCTTAGCAACATGATGCTTTTTTGTCATTAACGGGAGAAGAATTGAATAAAATTATTGGCAGAAAGGGCAAATTTGTGCCCCATTTTTCAATTACTGTTTTTATATTAATAAAGGTATTGTTACCAGTTCAAAAGTGTACAGTTCTATTGCCCAAGTATCCGTGCTTCAGTACAAGTGCTTGTGGGAAGATCCACGACTTAAAAATTTAAAAAAATCTAATTTGACTCCGATTGTGTGAACGGGAGCGAGCACCTGAATTTTCCGAGGTTTGACTGCGGCCCATACTAGCATCGGAAGCCAAAGGTTAGCGGTCCAGAAGTTCAGCGAAGTGTGCAGGAGTATCCTGAGAGGAATTTGCACTCAGGGGAGCGACTACAGCTTGATATATTCCGGCGGCGTCACTACGACCAGCTCCGAACCCAGCACGAGAGGGTTAAACGTGATAGGAATTTTCCTAAAAATTAAGTGTGAGCGTTCGGGAAAACGACTTAAACCCAAGATTAAACCTTGCAGAAGAGGGCCAGAGTGTTTCCAAATGGCCAATTACTTCTTGGTTGTCAAAAATGGAACGGCGTCACCAGGTTTTGGGGCGAAATCGGCCATAAACAGTTGAAAGATCGGCGTGCAGACAATCAATTGGAGTTTTTGACGTCATCCTGGGAAAAACAACGAAGGCGATGTTATAATAGTTGCAAAGCGGGAATATTCAAATAATTTACCTTAGGCGTCTCACTATATTTCACGATTTAGCCGTTCAATTTCACGCTGTACGAAAAAACCATTTTGTGTTCATCTGTCAAGTTACGAGATTGTGAATTTTATGTACTAGTAACGAGCAAACGAGCTACGTTGAGACAAGTAACCTATAATTTGAGATTCTAGTCCATTTATGAACCCAACTCATGAGATAAAGAAATCTTGTGTGCCGAGAGCTAGCGTAATCAGTATTGCAGTTAAATAAAATAGAAAGAGGGGCATTCAACCATTTTATTTGTGCGATTAATTTTTTACAGTTTTATTTTAGCCAGCCTTAATTTGCTGACAGGCAAACATAGAGCACAGTATAAAAATAAAAAAACCGAGCATTGTGTGTGTACTAAGATCGTTGCCATAAAATTTAACTTATATTATTATTTTAATACCAAAGTAAATAATTACAAACAGACACCAGATCACGGTATGCATTACAATATATACTATATACAGGGACTCTATGCAAAGGGTGTCTAAAAAATAAACGGGTCAAGAGTGCTTTGACTAAAATGTTGTTTACGTTCCGTAAGCCGTAGCTTGTGGGAATTGAGCTGTCAAGTTTAACCTCCAATTTGTGATTAGGTGTCATAAATGTCATAATTCAATTATCGTGCGGTTGTGTTTGTTACCTAACGAATTAATACAAAACCAACTTTTGATGTTTAACCGAGCTTCGTTGGTCAGCTAAATTCTAAATGTAACATATTACGCAGGACATGCTTTAACAAAATAATTCAAAGCACTCTGGGCTCGTTTTTTAGACACCCGTTTTATGTGAACTAATATAAGATACTAATTTTGATTTCCATACCCTTCTTTGTTAAAAAATATGATGAAGACATTGTATTTTTAAATATATGATATAAGATAAGACCTGCGAGTGTATTCATGCCCAAATTCGATTATTGTTTTTTGATTTCATATAGGCTTACAGTAATATAGCTTTCTACACATCATAGTCTAAGAGCCAGCGACAATAGCTATTTACGTTATTAGACCGGTAGAAACATTTTTATGGCCGCGCCAATACTTTACAGGTTGAACCGTAGGGCGAGACCTGTATGTTTGGCAAGGCCATAAAAATGCTACCGGTCGTGTATCGTATAAGATTTTTTAGAATACTTCATTGGTAACTAGCGTTTACACAGTTACAGTTACAAACGAGTCCGGTAGATAAAATCTATCGGACTCGTTTGTAACTATGTAAATGCTAGTTACCAATGCAGTATCGTAAAAAAATAGTTAACATCATTTCATCAACAAACTATTCCAGGTTATTATGCTCCCTTAACACCGCTGATAATTAATTTGGAAAACTGCCTGGTTTTCGGTGGTGGAGAGGGCTGCGGCAGGGGTGCAAAATGAGTAGAGAAATATTTCCATTTCTTACGGTCCTTCGGAAAAGTATTCTCAGTACTGACTATAAAATACCTATTCCCCAGAACAGTTAAACCAAGGTAGGATATTTTTTGTCTACTTAGATACTTGTCGAGTTTCGAATAAACATGATTATGTGACTACTCCTTAAAACGTTCCGTTCTTTAGTTATATTAATTTAAAACGAACAATTTAACGCATTTTTTTGCAGTATTATTTTATCTGAGTATTAAATCAGTTTATATATTCCAAAATTTACTTTTCTATTATTAATAATAAACACAAATATATTAAGAGCACAGCTATACAAGGTTATCAACATGCAGTGAATCATATAAAATCTATTTTAATGTATGCATGTGAATATATTTACACTTTAATTACAAATCACGTTATTATTAATATATTTTTTTAAATTTGAAACTAGACATAGTTATTTTGTTATTAATAATAAACATTGAGATAGGAAATATTTTCCGCAAAGCATTTAGTTATTACAATGAAACTAAAGTACCACATATTATAGTATGATCAAAAATTATTTTCATCTAGTCTGGCTATGAAATATTTCCTAATTTATGAATACAACTATAAATCACTTAAAAATCAAATGTCAAGTTTGAGATTTAGATAAAAACATAGTTGCATTCATAAGTTAGGAACTATTCCATAGCCATACTAGATGAAAGTAATTTTTGATCGTACTATACATTACTAGCTGCCGCACTTAAAATGTAGGACGAATTTAATAACTTTTGTTGCACTAAAGAAAGTTTTAAAAGCACGCTAGAGATTGGCAGTAAGGAGAAATTCCAAAAAATATATTTTCAAATGGAAAATTTCTGGAAAGGAAACGCTTGCGTCTGGAAAGCGTTTTATGGACATTTTGGGATAGCCTCCGGGCAACTTTCTTTCATATTGGATACTGCCAATACTGCTGAATTGAATAGTGTCTTCTTTTTTCTGTTCAGTATTGAATGCTAATTATTGTTACAATGCTGTAAATCCGCAGTTAGTTCAAATGTCACTGGGACAGTTTCCGAAAACTAAATTTCTGGAATTATCTGATCTGTAAAATCACCATATTTAGACAAACCTAGAATTTTCTGAAAATAGGGACAATGAAGTACCTACCTGCTTTTGGAATATAAAGGAAATATTATAATGTTTTATTGTTATGATAGGAAATTTGCATAAGTATTTAAGTGTCTACTTCCTATCCCAAAAACTCAGGTAGTCAATCCCACCTGCAAAACTACCTAATTTAGTGATGGGCAAAATCGAATAAATTTAACAATCGAGATATTCGAATGCGAGAGAATTTATCAATCGAATGAATCATTCGGAACAATCGGATACGAATGAATCATTCGGAATACGAATGAATATCTTGGATTCTATCGAGAGCTGTGCAGTAGGCATATACTGCGTGTGCGCTGTGCGTAGCCGAATGCGGGCATTTAAAATACGAGAATTATTTGCGCCACCGAAATAATTTTCAGCTGCCTGCAATCTGTGTTTCTTTTCAGGTTTAAGCCGTTGAGGATTTTAGCATTGCGTTATAATGTGACGAGGGAACGTTTAACACCTTTAATGCTCGCATTGGCGATGTCACAAGAAAATAATTTTTCCTTAATTTTGTAACATCATTACGTGACTTCACCTGCTCTAATTTCGCCATTCCTTCAAAGTACTGCTCTCTAAGTCGTCCCACATTACCAAACTGTTCCTTTAGGATTCCAAAAGCTTCCCCGTAAAAGGCACCGGATGCGAGAAAGCCTGCAATTACTTCAGCAGCCATTCCAATAGCCGACATTCGCAGGTAATTAAAGCGATCTGGTATCTAATAATAATAATAATAATAATGTCTTTATTTTGCTATCAAGAGCCAACAAACTTAATAATAATATTTTACAATAAATTAAACTTACATCGAAATGCTGCAATGATGACAAAATCATATGGCGGAGTTCAGATAAATCTACTCTTACACTTAACCATAAAGAAAAGAGTTAAATTATATTATATTATAATTGCCACTAACCATCGGGAAAAATAAAAACGAACTAAGTCTTAAATTAAAAATGAATAATGAAACGAAGGGTGAAAACAATTATAAACTGAAACAGGTGTTTTTTTTACAAAATAATACAAGTAAAACAAATTGAATAAACGCTATGTTGCTGGCAAAAATAGTCACTGCAAATTAAAAAGATGTTGAAAATATAAGCTTCGAAATGATTTTACTGGTTTTGTTTTTAATATTGAAGTCAAGCTGTTGTAAATTTTACTTACATTAAAAGAAAAGGAGCGCTCAAATAACGAAGTTTTGTGTGCAGGAGGTGATATAAGACCTTTATTCCTAACATTCAGCGTATGAACATCTGTCCTAAATTTTATTTTATTGAATAAGTACGGAACATTTTTTGAAATTATTATTTTGTGAATAAAGACTGTTAACTGCAGCAGCCTTCTATTTTTCATATCAAGCCAACATGCATCTTTTAATTTATGCGATATATGGTCGAATTTTCGAATACCATAAGTGTATCGCAAACTCGAATTCTGCACAAGTTGTATTTGATCGGATGTTATTTTATTCAAACAAGGACCGCAAGTTTCAGTATCATAAGTAAATTGACTTAAAAATTAAATATTCGCCAAGAGTTTTCTTAAGATTTATACTAAAAAAGTGCTGATAAGGAAATAATAATTTCAACCTCGAGTATGAATTTTGAATATACTTTTGTACTTGCTTTTCACACCTAAAAGAATTATCAATGACGAGACCCAAATTTCTTACATCTTGTTTTAATGGAATGTTCACGTCATCAACTTTTATCTTAAATAAATGTTGGTATCTTAAAACCTCCTTCCTGTGACCAAACAAAATACCAACAGATTTGTTTGGGTTTAAAACTAAACAATTATTTTTTGAGACTTCTGATATTTTGTCTAAATCGCAATTTAATTGATTAACATATTGAATTATGTCACCAGTTGCACAAGATTTATAAATCTGGGTGTCGTCAGCGTACATATGAATTTTACAATGTTCTGTATAATTTTGCAAATTACTTGTATAAATAGCATATAGCAGGGGGCCCAAAATGGATCCTTGTGGTACGCCTGTTAATAACTCTTGCGGCAAGGAGCAATTACTATTTAGAGTAACAATTTGAGACCGACCAGTCAAATAATTTTTTATAAGATTAGAAGCGTCTTCACTAAAACCAATATATGACAAAATTGAGATTAAAAGGGTATGATTTATAGTGTCGAACGCTTTACTAAAATCTAATAATACGAGGTATGTTAAATACCCGGCATCGCACCTTTCAAAATATCACCGGTTATGTGACTTAAAGCTGTAATACAACTATGAGCTGGTCTGAAAGAAACCGGATTGTGTAGTAGGGAGTATATTACTTAAGTTTATATAATCTTGCATTTGATTATTGAATACTTTTTCGAAGATTTTTGAAAGTGTTGGCAGAATACTAATCTGTCTCAAATCGGATAATTGTGAATGATTATTCATTTTAGGTACAGGTTTAATTAATGCTAGTTTCCATACATCTGGAAAATAATTAGAGGTTATTGAAGTATTAATTATATGAGTTCTGTACGGGACAATCGCAGGACAACACAGTTTAATCATATCAATATTAATGTTATCTGAACCCATTGCTTTGCTCTTCATACGCATTATTATTTTATAGACACTTTCAATTAAAACTGCACGAAAACGAAATTCTTTGTCGAATGAACCTTCATTTTCATAATAGTGAAACTGATCTTCGATTCAGCTTTGGGGTTCCATTAATGAAAAAATTATTAATTGCGTCGACATTACATAAGTTGTTAGAAATGTGCTCAATTGTTGAATTTTTAATATTTAATTTATGAAGTTCATTCCACAAAGATTTACCTTCTTTGTTATTCAAAATATGCTCATAGTACGCCTTCCTTTCTTGTCTTATAGCATTTGTTGTATAATTTCTTAGGAGTTTATAGTAATCCCAATGTTTTTGCAATTTTGTTTTTTTTTAATTTTTAAATGATTTATCTCGCAAATGTATCGAGAGATCCAAAAAAAAAAAAAAACTGTTCCTCAGCGGGCTGTGGAAATTCAACGTATTAATAATATGTTGGTGACACTGTATGTCAATGTCAAATTCGAGGTTATCAGGTTAGGTTTTCCGTCAGTTTTGACACAAAGTGAGGCAAATCCTAACCTGCTAACCTCGAATTTGACATTGGCATACAGTGTCACCAACATATTATTCATACGTTGAATTTCCACAGCCTGCTGAGGAACAGTTTTTTTTTGGATCTCTCGATATTATACGTATATCCTAAATTGTCGGTTAGCCAAGGCGCATATTTTTGCTTAATTTTCCTTCTCTTTAATGGAGCATGTGCTTGAAATAGATTTAACAAACAGTTATTTAACATGTTAATTTTCTCGTTTTTCGACGTTGTAAAATATATTTGTTGCAAAGGCAAAAGATGCAAGTCATGATAAAAATGTGCTTTGTTTAAATATTTATAGTCTTTAAATGTTATAAATATATTTGGTTTTACTGGCTTAGAGATGTTTAAAGTACAAAGTACTATAGTATGGTCCGAAAAAGTACAATCAATAACATCCGTGCGAATAACCTTGCTAGGATCATTAGAAGTATCCTTTATCTAATAGACTTGTCTGTCCGTCCGTCCGGGACGCTGTTTCAGCAGCCAAACCGTAAGAGATAGAGAAAAATGTTATGAAAGTTATATGTTTGGAATGGTCATGTCAGCTCAGGAACCGAATTTCAGTCACGTGACACTTCCGATTTTCGAGAAATCACACAAAAGACCGTTTTTCAAATAGAACGCGTATTAAATAAAAATGTTTCAGCAGCCAAACGGAGCTGCAACCCTCTGCGTCTTAAAACGTCGATCGGTTAGGCAACCACTTTCACACCTTCCAGGTCTGGGTACAGTTTTTATTTAATACGCGTTCTATTTGAAAAACGGTCTTTTTTGTTTTTTTTTAATGAGACATTTGTCTCACTGGATTGCTTGTTAAATCTAATAAATTTAAGTTCCTGGTTGGTTCATTTACGACGATATTGAATAGTTTTCAATCATATGATAAAAATATTGCGTTTGTATGGAAGTGACGTTAAACAAGTTAATATTGAAATCACCGAGACAACAAGCAATATCGTTATCAGGTATAATAAAGGACAAAGATTCATCTAGGTAATCTATAAAAGTCTTATAACTCATTAAATTTGTGGTGGCCTGTATACTGCACCTACTGTTATTTTATGTTTTAATTGTAAAGGTTATCCACAACCTTTCAATTGAATTATTTACATCACAGACTGTAAAATTTATACAACTTTTAATATAAATAGCCACTCCTCCTCCTCTAGTATTCCGATCTTTTCTTGTTAATGTAAAATCATTTACAGTTAAATAATTAGAATCAACAGTATTAGATAACCATGTGTCTGATAAAGCGAAAATTGTAAAGTCATATAAATTAATTATATGTCTAATATTATCTATTTTTGGCAGCAGAGAGCGTACATTCAAATGATATACTTTAAAGAAGTAATTATTTTCATTCATAATTATGAGAATACAAATATATACAACAAATGTGCAAAATGTAACAACAAATTTAAAAAAGGTATGTGCAGAAAGAGCCCCGAGTGCAAACGTCAATATGCGGTGTTGTATTATAAACCATTTAATAAAGAAAAAATATCATTATTTGACATAATTTTATAAATTTTGTTTCTATAATTTATAAAAATGTTACCCTCATTGGTCCAACATGCGTTAGGATCGCATCTTTTATGAGCTTCTTTTAGTAGTTGGTATCTTGCATATGTTAAATCCTCTTTTATAACGATCTTCGTCCTTTTTAGCTTTCTTTTGTTATTGTAGATATATCTCTTCACACTTCTACGCACGAACTTTACAATGATGGGTCGAGATTTCCCCTCAGCTCCTTTCAGCTTGTGGCAGACGTCAATGTCCTCTTTCCTTAAGGTGATATCAATTTTTTGTGCGACTTTAATCACGGTTTTGTCTAAATTTTCATCCTTGGACACCAAACATTCGTAGGCTGTTGCCCCTGGAATACTGTTCTTGATTGTCCAGTATACGATTTACTTTTTCTAATTTGGCTTCAAGCGAAGCAACTTTGGCACAAGCCGTTTTTACTTCTTACCTTAAGTCGTGCAACGCGTCAGATATTACTTTATTCACGACAACTTTAAAGTCATTGGATTGCAGTAGAAGTGCAACAACTTGCTTTGCGATTTCGGTAGCGTCTACACTACAATCATTTACAGAAGAAGCTGATCTCGTTTTGAAATTAATGCTTGATTTATTTAAGGAAAATACAGAGCACCCCAGAAACGTGTGTTACTCGCTCCGCAACATACGCCCGAATCCATTGCTTCTTGGGTTTCCTGCTAGAATTTATAAATTGTAACACACATTATGGATTATAAGAGGACAAATCACTTACGAATGAAACTGAATGCCACTTTCTTTTTCTGTCAAGCAGCAACGCTGTATTTCACCATTTTTATCTTGGGACGCTGTATTGTTCTTCTAGGTAAAGTAGGTCTACCTGTAGACTCACTTTTACGAATGCAGTGCTTATTTCAAAGCGATGAACAATTTGCGAAGAAATCGTAGATCGTAGGCGAAATAATTTATAGGTTATGTAACGCCTTCTAAACTAACCCGTCGCTGGGTGTTCTTGCTGCGGCCTTTGGCCGCGTTCAGTGAACCAGATATGAATTCTCTTTTTATTAAACAAAATTTACTTTCCTTTAAAGCTGTGTCAGCAGTTTTAAAAAACACAAGCAATAGGCATAATAAGTAATTGTTTTCTGTGATAATATCGCTATTAAAAGTACTGGGAAGTTTGTTTACAAAATCCCGAAAATAGAAACGTATGAATGCAACCATGGTACTTTTTATCGTGTAAACACGGCCTGTAGTGTTGTGGATTATTATATAGGTATGATTGTACTTAAAAGTAGATGTCAAAATACCAGTTGTGCCTCCTCCTTCCCTAAATGTACTAATTATCAAAACAAACCTTTCCACTACCACTAATACCTATTAATTGATACTTTCCATACATCAAAAGTATGTTATGGCATTATCGTATACTATGCAATAATAGTTATTCATGTAGCTACCAATGGTATTATGAAGATGTTTATGCCCGTTCGAGGGTTTGTAAGTCGCCCGAGGGCATAAGTATTAAGTAATGCCCGTGGTGCGTATACAATTTTATGTCTTACTAGTTTTTACTTAAATAATGGATCAGAAAGTGGATTATTAACCATTGCTGCGTATGCATCAACGCATCGAGGTACGTGATTGGTTGCTAACGATGAGCGGGCGTTATGATTCACAATGCCGGAATGAGAGGGCGTTATGAATTATAATGCCCGCTCATAATGCCCGGGTTGTTATGGACTTGTTTAGATATTTTGTAATACAGGTACCATGAGATAAAAAAAAAGATTCTGAGCAGGCCTTGATATGTGTTATACATTTGGCAGTACTGAAGTGTATTGTGTCAGTCTATGTCAAATTCGAGATTTGCAGGTTAAGTTTTACGTCAGTCTGTGTCAAACAACAAACAAAACCTAACCTTTTAATCTCGAATTTGGCATAGACTGACAATACACTTCAGTACTGCCAAACGTATAACACATATCAAGGCCTGCTAAGAATCATTTTTTTTATCTCATGGTACAAACAACAAATCCTGTACTCGCACTCGGGCGATAAAAATCCTTTTTCCCTAGAATTACGCCAGCGGGCGAAGAAAAATATTATCGCCCGCTGACATCACTTTAGCTATTGTGTATAAAAACGTATTTGTAAAAAACGTAGTTACAAAGGTACTATTTAGCTTAAAATTACGGTAATAATTGCCCTGTTTGTATTGTCAACGATATTATACAATCTGGATCTACCTTTTTACTTCCTTTTACAATAAAGGAAGTAATGCATTCACCCCTAAAATTGAGTTTTCAACAGATCTTCACGTTTTAGAGTCCCCTGAACACAAAAAACATATTTTTTTCATTGGTATGTCTGTGTGTCTGTCTGTGAACAGAATAGCTCAAAACCGAAAAGAGGTATGGCATTGAAACTTCATATTATCGCGAGACGCCTAAAGTCGGGGTAACTGGCAATCCTTTTAGTTGAAACACACTCGGACACGAAGACCAAAGCTAGTGAGATTAATAAGAACACTTAAGTAGATACAAATACTTGCATTTATTTTTCTGCCGTTTACAGAACCCTTAAGTTTACGTATTTACATCTTCTTATTAACTAACTTAATTCTAAGTCCATTCTGACCAAGAAAGCTCGGTGGGCGTTTACAAAGTTCCCAATAACCTATCAGAGCTGGTCTAAATTTTGGACATTTGGCAGTACATGCGGACGTGACCGTTCATAATAGTTCTATGAATTTTTACAAGCTTGAGGATTTCCCACAGTGAAATGTGGCCTGTTCGGACCCTTAGTAAATTACCTCTATAAAGATTTAAATTTCTACTAAAAGCATTTGGTCCCAGCTGCAAATAGTTTTTATGATCGAGTTGCAACCGTTGCTTCTTCTAATCACGTACCGGTCATATACATCACTCAATATTTCGGTTTATGAAGTAAACGCTGCATAAACTTACTCAAATCTTATTCGTGAGATTGGAATATCTCCAGCTTCCCAAGCGAAAGGCACGTTTCTGAACATCCGCTTGTTGTAATTTAAATATGACATTTTCCTACGAATTTTACCTTAAAATATTATACAGATGGCTTACAGCTAACTAAAGTACAGTATATTCCTACATAGTTCATTAAATTAAAGAACGCAAATCGTAACAGTTGCCCCCGGATTAAGATAGTCTTTGGGGTTTAAATCTATCGATTTTTACACCACAAGACGTTCTTCTTTCGCACTTAAGCAATACCAGTCATAAATCTCAGAACTCTATGGTCTCATTATGCTTACCCTAATTTAACTAACCTACGTGAATTAACATCAGTTATCTGGTGTAATTGTCAGTACTACTTTGGTTCTCGGTGACTTAACTAAACAAAATACCTAGATAAGGAATCCACGTTTCCGCATTTCTTTCCCGGTTTATAGAGAACAGTGAAATTTAACATTTGTAAAATTAATGACCACCGCAGTAATCTGCCATTCTTATTGCTCATCTGCCGTAACCAGGTCAAAGGACAGTGATCCGTTTCTACGGTAAAATGGCTCAGAAACAAATAAGGCTTTAATTTTCCGACTGCCCAGACTAAAGCTGCACATTCGAGTTCACTTGCGCTATAAGCTTGCTCCCTATCCGTGAGTTTTTTGCTCAGATACAGCACCGGATGCTCTTCTTGATTAGCATCTCGTTGCGATAAAGTCACTCCCATTCCTCGCTTCGAACAATCGGTTTGTACTATAAATTCGCGGGAATAATCTGGGGCTCTCAACACCTTACCGCTCATTAATTCGTCCTTCAATCTTTGGAATGCAACTTCTTTCTGATCATCCCATTCTACTCTTGTTTTCGCATTTTTCCGTAATGCGTCTGTAAGTGGACTAGCTATGTCTGCATAGTTCGGGACGTAATGATTATAATACCCAGTGATCCCGAGAAATGATCGAATATCCCGTTTGGTTTGGGGACGTTGAAACTCCTGTATGGCCGCTACCTTTACCTCCGACGGTTGTCTAAATCCCTGACCTATTTTATGTCCCAGATATATCACCTCGGCTTTTCCCCACTCACACTTCTTAGCCTTTATCGTTAGGCCTGCTTGATGCATTGCCTTGAATACCGCATGTAGATGTTCTAAATGCTCCTCCCACGTCATCGAATGTACCGCCACATCGTCCAAAAATGGTTCTGCGAAATCGTCCATTCCCTCCAATATGGTGTCCATTAGCCGCTGAAACGAAAATGGAGCAGATTGCAGCCCGAACGCTAACGTCACTGGTTCGAAAACTCCACGATGCGTTATGAAAGCAGCATATTTACTTGCTCTTTCAGTCATCCCTATTTGCCAGTAGGCTCTTACTACATCGATTAAACTCAGGTATCTGGCCTTGCTGCATTTTTCCACACATGCTTCTATATTAGGAACAGGATGTTGCTGTGGCACCGTAATAGCATTTAACGCTCTGTAGTCGATTACAGGCCTTGGATCCTTCCCTTCAGCCTCCACAATCATCATCGGCGATGAATACTCGCTGTTACTGGGCCTAATTACTCCCAATTCTAACATTTTATCGATTTCTTTGTCGATAATCTCGCGTACCCTCTGTGAGTGTGAATACGCTCGAGTTCGTATAATTTTTTCCTCCTTGAGAGCAATATCATGTTCCACTAAGTTGGTTCTTCCGGGTCGATTTGAAAATAACCCTGGAAATTCTTGGATTAATTCCTCCAAGCTTTTCATTTGGGTTTCCGTGAGTTTTCCTACCCCTTTGGCTTGTTTCAACACTTCCGAAGCACTTAAGATTTCGGTGTCTTCTATTTCCAGTTCTGGAAGATCGAGTTCTGCTCCTTCTTCCCCAGGTTGTGTGATTACTATCGCAATGACTTCTGCCTTTTCAAAATAAGGTTTCAACAAATTGACGTGGACAAGAGTTTGTTTACGTTTTCCCGATATTTCTTTAATTATATAATTAGTATCGGAAATTTTCTCCACAATTTCTTTGGGTCCAGTCCATTGCATCTGCAATTTGTTGGTCCTGGCTTGCTGATATAACATAACCTTCTCGCCAACCTCGTAACATGAAGCCTTCGCCTTCAGATCATAATAACCTTTTGATTTGGTTTGCGCTTCCAAAGTCGCCGTTTTCGCGATTTCCTGCATTTGCCTTAGCCTATCGAGTAACTTTAATATGTACACTACTACCGGTTCGTTGGTTTCCTTTCCAACCCACAACTCCTTGATCATGTTTAATGGAGATCTAATCTGACGTCCATAAACCAATTCTGCGGGACTAAATCCGTGTGCCGCGTGCGGTGCACATCTTAAAGCGAAAAGCGCTTGATCGATATATTCATCCCACTCATTTCCGTTTTCGTAACACAACGCTCTTAGGATTCGCTTGTATACCCCGTGGAATCGTTCTACTGCGTTTGATTGCGGATGATATGCTGAACTGTGTATGATTTTTATACCACATCGGTCAAGAAATTCGGTCGTTAGATTGCTGGTAAATACAGTGCCCAAATCCATCTGGATTTCGGATGGAAATCCTACTCGTGAAAATATATTTAATAACCCCTTTACCACCGATTCAGAATCTGCTACTTTCAATGGGATCGCGTCAGGAAATTTTGTAGCACTACAAATTAGCGTTAGTAGATATCTGTTTCCCTTCTCGGTTTTCGCTAAAGGTCCTACAATATCCACATTTACTCGCTTATACGGTTCGGTGATTACTGGCACTCTACACATTGGAGCTTTTTTTCTATCAGTGGACTTCCCTACGCGCATGCAAACGTCACAGCACTTGATTTTGTTTTTCACGTCTCGTCCCATCTGATTCCACCAATAATTCTGCTTGATCCTGTCAATGGTTTTGTTACAACCCAAGTGTCCCATCCACATGTTATCATGTGCGATATCTAGCAACTTGCTTTGTAATTTTTCTGGCACCATCACTTGCTCAAAGCTCCGACCCAATTTGTCAGTAATTCTCCTGTGCAGTATTCCATAAGCAATGTAGAATTTTGCTCCATTGTTCTCCTTCTTTGATTCTGCCATCTCAAAATACTCCTTTAATTTTGGATCTTCTAATTGCAGCATTCTTAAGGTTGTCGGTGTAAGTTTTGTTATATCCGAGTAGTCGATATCCGATTTAGGTATTGAAAATTGTTCGTCATCTTCCAGGCTCGGTGATTTATACCCAATCTCCTTTTCCGCTTCTTCTCCCTGTTCGTCGGAATCTTTTCCGTCTTCTGAACTCTTTACTTCGGCATTCGTTTCTTTATTTTCATCGTGAACCTTTTCCTTTTCCATTATAGCCTTCGCCTGCGCTCTCGTTAATGCGAGCACTTGTTGAATTACCACATCCTTTTCCTTCGGCAGCATCTCCCACGTTCTATTCGATAGCAGATACGTATAATCTCGAGGCAAACGATTCGCTACAGCTGCTTCAGTTTCCACCTGAATTTCTGGCAAATTTAATTTTACCTTCGCAACTGGTAACGCCACACATTCTTCATTCAGGAGTCCTTGCACATATACATATTTCCCTGTATAATCGGCTCCTTTGATTAAATTTGTGTGCACGATATCATAGCTGGCTCCGCTATCTCGTAGTAATTTTGCTTCCACTCCATTTACTTTCGCTATTATGGTATAAGGTTCTAGCAGACCTTCCTCATTCTTGCTCTGGCCTATCGTTGCTAAAACGACTTGTGTTTTGGGACATTCCGGTGAACCTTTATAGTGACCTACTGCACCACATCCAAAGCACTTCCCCGGCCTTCGTCTGTCGAAACTGCGTTTGTCCAAGTTTTCCTTGACAACACTTTCCGTTTGCACCTGACTTTTCCCTAAGTCATTTTTCAAGTTCGACGTCGTTGGCTTAGTTTCGAACTTATTTTTCGATGTCTTGAAGTTTCCATTATATTGCCGTTCCGTACCTGGTCCTCTTTTGGTGACGTATGTGTCTGCATGCTCTGCAGCTTCCTCCATCGTCTTGGACTTGTTTCGGTCCTCCACCCAAAATTTCATCTCCCCTGGCAACGAACTATAAAATTTCTCCAAGCACATCAGTTGAGTTAGCTTGTCGAAGTTTCCTTCCGCTTCTTCGCTCTTGATCCATTCCTGGAAATTGGTTTTTAGTTGGTATGCAAATTCCGCATAACTCTGGTCAGTTTTCCGTTTCCCGTACCGAAATTTCGTTCTAAAAACTTCTGCTGTTAGCTGATATTTCTTGAGCAGACTAGCCCTGACTTTGTCGTAATCTTTGCTGTCCTCTTCTGTTAATCGAGCCACGACCTCATTCGCTGTTGGTGACAACACACTCGTCAATCGAATTGGCCACGATTCCTTGGAGAAGTTCAATTGCACACAAACCCGCTCGAAATTTGTTAAATACAATCCCATGTCACCGTCATCCTTGAAAGGTTGCAATTGTTTTGTCATATTCAAGGACATATTCCTAATTGCATTGACATCATGTACATTATTTTCATTTGCCGTTTGAGCTTGGGCCTGAGCAATTTTCACTTGAGCATCTAATCTAGCTACCTCCAATCTTTCTTCTCGCTCCCTTTCAGCTAATTCTAACCGTTCTCTCCTTTCATCTAATTCTAACCGTTCTCTCCTTTCAGCTAATTCTAACCTTTCTCTTCGTTCCCTTTCAGCTAATTCTTCCCACTTGTCCTTCCGAGGGTTTTCCTCCCAGGCACCTAATTCTACTTTAATGTCCTCTACCGAATGTTGAGCCTTAATCAATTCTTCTATGATCTCTGCCTTTTTCTTTTTCTCCGGTAATTCCAACAGATTAGCAACGTATTTTAATTCGTTCACCGAAAAAATGCTGTATTCGGAAACCATTGTTTCTTTTAAATGAAACACTTGATAAAATTTTAAATTCTGTAAACCAGGAATTTTGCGTAACCCGTAAATTACCTATCGCTGCTGTAAAAACTTAACTAGTTCACACCCGTCGAAAATTTACTATTACTGACAACTACGAGCAATACCTGATCCTATTATTTCAAAAAAAATATATACACAACCTTACTAAATCGCATAATAAGACCATATAATTCCGAAACAAACAACAAGTATTACTTACCCACAACTGCAATTTTCTGCTTTCCCCGCTGTGCTGTCGTCTTATTCCCACAGATCTGGACGCGCCGCCTCCCTGTTCTGAAGCCGCTTTCCTGACTTTTTTTCTGGAGTTTCCGCCGTCACTCACTTCGACACATTTACTGGCTTTTACTGCACTACACTGGTTTTTCTTCGTTGTCAGTTTTACTGACGTTGTTCCCAGAATGCTGCCTCGCCGCCCCTTCGAATGACCGCCCTCCTGTTGTCTGGCCACCTCCACGGATTCCTTGTCCCGTTCCCGGATTGACTGCTCCCGTTGGACCACGGAATTTCCTGCATTCACTCCTCGACGTTCCTGGATTTTATCTACGCCGCCCCTTCGAATGACTGCCCTCCTGTTGTCTGGCCGCCTCCACGGATTCCTTGCCGTCACCTCCTCGACGCTGTTCCCGGATTGACCGCTTCCGTTGTACCGCCTCAGTTTATTAGATGCTTTTTCCCGTCCTGTTCACGTGCTTCCCCTTGTATATTTCAACGCTTGCACTTGGACCGACTTCGAAACAAAAGAAATCTTCTGTCGTGCGATTTAAATAAGTTATAAATTACACCGCTTGATCACCACTATCGCGAGACGCCTAAAGTCGGGGTAACTGGCAATCCTTTTAGTTGAAACACACTCGGACACGAAGACCAAAGCTAGTGAGATTAATAAGAACACTTAAGTAGATACAAATACTTGCATTTATTTTTCTGCCGTTTACAGAACCCTTAAGTTTACGTATTTACATCTTCTTATTAACTAACTTAATTCTAAGTCCATTCTGACCAAGAAAGCTCGGTGGGCGTTTACAAAGTTCCCAATAACCTATCAGAGCTGGTCTAAATTTTGGACATTTGGCAGTACATGCGGACGTGACCGTTCATAATAGTTCTATGAATTTTTACAAGCTTGAGGATTTCCCACAGTGAAATGTGGCCTGTTCGGACCCTTAGTAAATTACCGCTATAAAGATTTAAATTTCTACTAAAAGCATTTGGTCCCAGCTGCAAATAGTTTTTATGATCGAGTTGCAACCGTTGCTTCTTCTAATCACGTACCGGTCATATACATCACTCAATATTTCGGTTTATGAAGTAAACGCTGCATAAACTTACTCAAATCTTATTCGTGAGATTGGAATATCTCCAGCTTCCCAAGCGAAAGGCACGTTTCTGAACATCCGCTTGTTGTAATTTAAATATGACATTTTCCTACGAATTTTACCTTAAAATATTATACAGATGGCTTACAGCTAACTAAAGTACAGTATATTCCTACATAGTTCATTAAATTAAAGAACGCAAATCGTAACAATATATACGTTTTGTTTACTATGATGCGACAGTAAGCTTTTGAAGAAAATCGCATAACCGGAAGTAGGTGTTTACTCTTGTGATTTTTCAGTTTTGTCGATTCTTTCAAAAACGGCTCCAACTTTTTTTTTCAAACTTCACCTTTTTATTACATTTTTAATGTGTATTGACGTGAGATAGGTGCTTTTCCAGTTGAATACTTCTAAAATGGGTTTCTTTTGTTTTTTTTTCTATTTTTTTATTAACTCCTATTCTAAATAGAACTGCCGGTATATTATTACGTTTTTTAATTCTGCTTAAAATTCTAGAGAAAATTTGTCTCTTCAGCTAACGCTCTATTTTGTACCGTTTTTGTAGAATTTGTAATTTTTGAAAATTTTTGACAAATGCTTAAAAATTTAAAATCAAATTTTTGGCTAATTATAAGATCACTGTAAAAGGAAGTTGTGTGCGTGTATCACACCAGATTTTTAAATTAAATGTTGATCAGACATAAAGTTTTGTATACACCTTAGGCATAACCAGCGTCTTTGGCCTTTGTCGTGTTAACTTTCACGCCGCGGGCCAAAAACGCTTGTTTTACGCCCTTGATACATAAATAACTACATTGGACACTTCTGTCAAAACTACTTATTACATTTTGTGAGTGTTCAATTTAAAACAATGAAAGCATGTCTATAGTTCTTGTAATGAAAATCCAGTAACACGTGATTTATGACGCCATAGGCAAAAATTTTTAAGTTATATAATTTCATTGTTAAAAATTGGTATTTTTGAAATGTTCCGTTGCCTTTCTGGCCTGAGTTCCTGAACCTGTCAGATACATCAATGTAGGAGCAATTTTGTAATAAATATACTCGTATTTAACGTCTAAGTATGTTGCCGACTTGTTTAAATACGTTGCATTAAAGTTATATGAGGTTTCGAAAGGCATAAAGGTAATATAACCTAATAGAATTACCTAAAACACCCCCCGAGTCATAATATTGAGAAAAATTGCCAACACTGCTTCATAACAATTTAATCACGTGATACTGACATTTCATTGTAAGGACTTTTCTATATAACACGATATTTAGTGAGTTTCCAATTTGAAATGTTAATGGTTTTTAATTTCTTTCAGCATGAATATGTGGTAGTCGAAAAATACGTGTATAAAACTCGTATCTAAAGTCTTTTTGCACTTGTGAGATTTAAACGGTTCGTCTTCGGCTCATTCATTTAACTTTCTCACGAGTTAAAAAAGTGGCACTTCACATACTCGTTGTATAAATAACTATTATTAAAACGTTTTAAGTAATATACTACCTCTTTAAAAATAAAAAGGTCTATACATTTTTATGAAATAACTATTTAAACTTTTAAACCCTTTTTTCTAAAAGATTTTACGTAATATTCATTCTCCTTAAAAAATTAAAAGCGTCTTTAGTTTCTAAACATTTTGCATGAGTGACGCGTTGTAGGCAAACAGATTTAAACATATTTATTTAACCTACATACACGGAATTACAAAATCACTATTATTTAAGCTGTGTTTGTTTTAAGCTAGCGAAAATGCAACTGATTATTTCTGGGTCACATAAGTGCGAGAAAAAACTACTCATGACACGTAACATGCGATAAGGCTGCAAGAAGCACTTATCTTATCTGGGGATTGCATATTCTACACGTGTAACTTATGTTCCATTTTTTTAAATGTAAATTGTTATGAATAATATTTTTCATCATCTGTTACCGATGATGACTTCCCAACACACCCATTTCACTTTTTACTAATTCGCCACAGACTGCGTGCTGGCATATGGTAAAAAATAATATATTGTATCATCTCTCCAATTTAAAGTAATATAATTTATGAAATATATTTTACATATTTTTCATTTTCCCTGAGGTCCATAATATGGTCGCAGCTTTTTTTATATTTAAACTTTCATTGTGATAGAGAATTTTAAACATATTAATATTTATTTGTTGATATTCAGGACTAAATTTTAAAATATTGTTATAGTTAGGCTTTGAAGATAATAAATGGATTGTGAGGGACTCTAATACGAAAAGGCAAAATGCATTATTTCTATTTATTCTATTCCTAAATATTAGTTTTAACACACTGCTTAAACTTGATAAGAAAACGAAGTAATATGATTTCAATCAGTATTGTTTATGAATTTGTACTAATGTCTTCTATAATAGTATATTGTACAAATTGAGAAAAGTGTAGTTTTTTCTTGCAAAACGCGATCTTTTTAAACAAGGCGAAGCTGAGCACAGAAAAACACTTTTCACATGCTATACTCACGTAGTGTAGGGAAATGCCTAAACATGTTGATATAAAAATATCACAAATCATGTGAAACGTTGTGCATTTAGAAACTAAACAGTGCGTTGCTAAGCAGAAAATTGTTGCTATGTAGAAAAGCTCACTTTTCTAAACGATTTACCGTTGATATACAGAAAAGTGCCGCTATGCAGAAAATGACCACTTTTTTAAACGATTTTATATTGAGGAATACAATACATTTCCCTACAGTACGTGAAACTATTTAATCGAGGCGAAGCCGAGGTTAAAACGCGACGAACACGAAATAGTAATTTACGATACAAGTGCGTAAAGCTAGTCTGACTGAAGATGCTTTACGCATGTGTATCGTACAATATTTTATCTACGATAGAATCTAGAAAACACGGTAAATATAAAAAAATATTTTAAATGTAAATTAGGATTACTAGCAACCGGTCGAAATTTTGCATGGTTAAAAATTGAGCGCATGGCCCGGCAAGCAAATACTCGCCTCTCAGGCGGCCTGCCCGGGTTCGAATCCCACTTTGTGGTTAAAACGGGCCACTGGCCTATAATAAGAGGAGGAAGAAGGAAAAATATTAAAACACGTTGCTACTGACGACGTGAACTAATGAAAACATGTTATTAAACAGTCGTTTTACAAACTTAAAACTGCCAACTAAAAGTCAATTTTACACACTGTCGTAGATAACAATGTTCTCAGGTGTTGCATATACTATTTTTCATTTACCGTTACGGAAATGATTAAAGATGTTGATATAAAAATATAAAAATCATGTAATTTATTGTGGATTTAAAAATTAAACTGTACGTTGATATTCAGAAAAGTACTACTATTTTAACGATTTACCGTTGGTATACAGAAAAATGCTGCTATGTAGAAAATTACCACTTTTTTAAACGATTTTGTATTGAGGAATACAGTACATTTCCCTACAATACGTGAAAATAGTATATTGTACAACGAGTTGAGAAACGTGTAGTTTTTTTATACAAGGCCCGAACTCTTTAATCAAGGCGAAACCGAGATTAAAACTCGCCGAACACGAAAAAACAATTTTCTCACGTGTTGCACATGCTATTTTTCACGTATTGTAGGGAAATGCTTAATGACCTTGATACCAAAATATTAAAAAAAACATGTAAAATTCTCTGAATGATGTAATTTTTATCAGTGTTCTATTATTAGATGTTTTATCGGACTTTTTCCACTGTCTTGGGTGTTTATCACACGAGTTTCGGGAGTTTTTGATCTTCTGCCGTCTACTACTTGAGGACGGGCGTAGATCAAAAACTCCCAAAACATCGTGTGATAAACACCCAAGACAGTGGAAAAAGTCCGATAAAACATCTCTTAAAAAATCATGTAAAATATTGTGGATTTAAAATGTAACTGTACCTATTCAGAAAAGTATTACTTTTTTAGACGCTCTATCATTGCTATGCAGAAAAGTACCACTTTTCCAAACGATTTTCTATTTAGAAATACAGTACAATTCTCTAAAATATACGTAAAAAATGTATTAAAATATATTAAATATTTAGTAGCGTCACTGTTTATAAAATGTTAACTTTTTTTATTCAAATCCCCAGAAACCTAACAAAATATTTACTAATTTAAGCAATTTGTTTCAGTTACATATCCGGCGTGACCATTTTGGGAACTCCTGCAGAAATTTATAATTTCGGCACACAATATTGGTTCATAGCAGTTGCAATATGGATAAGCGGATGCATCGTTGCATTTGTATATTTACCCGTCTTCTGCAGATTACAAGTAAATTCGTCGTATGAGGTACGTGCTTAGACCTAAATGCAAATTGGCTTTTACTACATCTTCGTCATATTATTCTTTCCAGTATTTAGAAATGAGATTTAGCCGGGAAGTTCGGACTTTGGCGTCTGTTCTGTTCGTAATGGATGAGGTAAACTAAATCCCATTTATACAATTCATCATTTAATAATAATATATCAGTGATTCTTGACAGATAATGTTTCTTCCTATTGTAATCTATGTGCCATCACTGGCGTTCAATCAAGGTGAGAGAACTTTGCACTTTGGTGTTAATACTTCTTAATCAGCTGTTACCATTTATTTTTAGTTACTGGCATTGATGTGCACTTAATTGGATCCATTGTGTGTCTCATCTGCGTTTTCTACACAGTGCTTGTAAGTTGACTAATTGAAGCAGCTGTTGATAGGAATTAATAATCGATAGGGTATTTGCAAATAACCATAGCTGAGCGATACGGGTAGATGTTAATTGTATCTAGTTTTTGCTTGCACAGGGATCACCAGCCTTACTAAAATATTTAGTTCAACTTTAACGAAGCGCATTCGTTTAGAAGAACTATTTAAAGCGTTTGACTGTTTCACAAATAACTTTCATAATTACTAGAGTTCAGGTTTAGTTCAAGTTTCGCAACAAACGCTCCATTTATATATTCTGATTGAGATTCCATATAACTAGTTTTCTGAATTTTTGGGAAATATGCCGTCTAAATCACGGCTTGTAAGTTGTAACATATGGTGATTTCAAGGCGACATTGAAATATTTAATCTAGACATTGCTTTAGAAGTCGCGACTGGTTAAGGAAAATTATATCTTTATTTTCACACAAATAGCGCATGTCCTAGTGTAAAAATGAAATACAAACGTATTGTGCAGCAAATTTCCCGAATCAGTTTCTTTGGTTATATGTAGTTTATGAATACTTTATTAATAGTTTTAAAAGATTTAAACCAAAGATGTTGCTTTGAATATGATTGCATTTCCACCCGTTTAGCCTTCGAAAACTAAATTAAATTATAAAACTGTTCTTTTTTTAACGGCGCATCCACAATTATTACAAGTAGGAGATAAGTGTTTTTTGTAAGAACACAGTAGAAAGTAGAAAGACGAGTGTTGAACGCTTCCGAAAATGTTCAAATCGACACCTATGTGATTCCCAGCACTCTATTACCAAATTAGCAAAATAATTTTAATTTTAAAGCAAAATCGCGGCTATTCATTATAGTTACTCCCGATTTTTACGCCCTAGGGCGTTATGGGCCGCTTTATACAGGGTGATTCTATATTTGTACTACAAACTTTAATGGCCGATTCCTTGGCTTGTTTTGATCATAAAAGTTCATATAAACATGTTGAAGTGGTATTAAGCTCATGACTTGGCTCTTACTGCAGTGCAGGATAATCGACTGATTTAAACAAGCACAGAGTTGAGGTATTTTAAATAACTGCAATATTAAACAAAAGTAAAATAGTAAATGCCAAACCGCATAAAATTTATTTAACACAAATGGTTTGTTGGCTGCAATTTTAACAGAGCGTAAGTTTATTAAGTCAAAGCATAAAATGGTGAAAATTGTGAGCATAGCAGAAAGGTAAACCGATATGAAGCAGAATCGAAAGAATTTGCAAGAGAGCAATTGCTAAATATTGGCAACAGATTGTGGCGAGAGACATGAAAGTGCGGAACTCAATAATTAGTGCACTTAATAACAAAGTGACACAGAGCAGAGCAGTGACTTTTAAAATAACGTTTGTGTGTGCAGTCGCAAAGAGACAATTTTAATTATAAGAGCAAAGGCAATAATTTAGATTTAAGAAAGTTAATTTTAATTTTATGTATCAAACTTTATTCCTTTTGTAACCTTTTTCTATCAAAACTTATTTTTGTAACTTAGCAACCTAATGCTAGTTTGTTTAAAAAGAGAAGAACAATTGAAATTAATTTGACTTGAAGTTTGTAAGAAATTTTCTCCACTTTTAGTTACGAATTTATAATGATAAACGAGCATATTAACAAGTAAAAACTACTGCATTTTATTGCCAACGTGTCAGTGTTCATATGAGAGTGTTTGTGAAGCTTTGCACCACAAATAAATTTGAAAATTCTACGATCCCATTCCGAGGCCATCGGCAGCCGTTTCAACTAGGATTTTCCACCGTCAACATGAGCAGCGAGGGGACCGCCTCCAGCAGGAAATCCGTACAGCATTACCTACGAGCATCTACGTTGCAGAGCGACCTGAAGTTTAACAAGGTAGGGTGCCTGAAATTTATGCGTCAGAGCCGGGATACGCAGTATAACGTGAGAACAAAGCTTGGAGAATAAGTTTAGCGCGTTCCCAGAGCTCCAGCGACGTTCCAAATATTGAAAAACCGAGTGGCGTCACCAAAATTTGCAAATCCAGCGAGAAGCCAAGCGTCCTAAAAACAATTGCTAGAAGTAGCGTCGTTTCCACTTCTAAACAATGAAGGAGCAGTCTTGACGTCATCCTAAAACAAAAACGAGTTTAGTTGCCAAGCGGGAAAAATGTAAATGACTTACCTGATGCATTTTTCACAATATTTCCATGAGATTTAAAACGTTTAGATACTCACTCTTGCACCATCAACAAATTTGTGTCATATGTCAGTTGGACAATTATTTGACCTACCTAGTAAGTACCGCATATTTGAACTACCGGCTTTGAATTGAGATAGTTAAATTCAGATCAAACTTGAAAATATAGTGCAATTCTGATCCCACCTGAGCGAGTTTCATGTTTTACCGATGAGTTAGTGCATTAAATTTTGCAGTTGAATGAAATATTAAAAAGGGCATACAGCCATTTATTTGTGCATTAAAATATTACATTTCATATTTTCACCAGCCTAGTAATTTACTGACAGGCAAAGTTTGAGCACAGTAAAATATAAAACAGTGAATTGTGTATTGCATTTGCCTTACTTTAACATATAAAATATTAAATTAAATAATAACAGAGCAATTAGAGTTATCCATTGCAATATTTCCAAAACGGCTTAGTTTTAAAGTTATAGGATATTTAATAATGCATTAAGAGTTTGTACAATAAAACATGGTTAATAAATAAAATGAAGTTATAAAAATTATTAAAAATGACTGCCGCCAACTGCAATGCAGGATTCTGTCTTCCGTTGTATTGATTGGCGAGTGCGTTGTAAAATATCGGCAGTATTTTAAATTGTCTCAAATGACGTAACAATGCGATTTCTCAGTTCATCAACATTTGCAGTGGGAGTCGTATAAATGAGTGAGGGTTGTGGACCTCCTCGCCCTATTCACCGATTTGGATACGCACCGTCCAAAAACTTTCGAACAACTAAACTGAAATGTGCTGGAGTAGCATCGTGCATAAAATACATTTGGAATCTTAATTGAAATAGGACTTCTTCCAACAGTTAGAAAAATATTAATGTATTATTAAACATCCTATAACTTTTAAACGCTTTTAAAAGCCGTTTTGGACATATATTTATATGAACTTTTATGATCAAAACAAGCCCAGGAATCGGCCAGTAAAGTTTGACGCATATATTAAGAATCACCCTGTATACCTCGTATCACAGACATAAACAACAAATAATATATCAGTGGAATATAATAGCTATAAATGCAGCAAGTGCTAAAAGTTGATGTTTATGCACGAGACATAAAAATTATTAAACGAAGCCGAAGGCTGAGTTTCATAACATGTCTCGTGCATAAAGCACTTTTAGCACGAGTTTGCATACAATATTTTTTCTACGACCTTAAATTTTCTGTTATTAATCCATAAATGTTGATTTAACAAAGGTTTGCATTTATGACAGTTATAATTTATGTCATAATAAAGAGATGGCCTTGACGCGCAGGTGAATGTTTCTGGAGCCAGTACTGTCAAAATCAGTTATCAAAGGTAATTACAATAGTACACATCTCACTTTATTCAATACATAACGCTTTAATTATTTAAAAAACACTTTACCTCTAACGCAAGAAGTAACTAGAATAACTTTACAACCTCACTTCCAGTTTGAAATTGTAGTTTTATAACCTCACTTCACTTTTAGCACATGGGCTAAAAGTAAACAGCTGATCTCATTACAAACACTGTAACTTATAAAACGTCACTTTTAGTGAAAAAAGCCAGCGCTAAAATGCCTACTTTTAGTAGTGGTCGTAGAAAAATTATTTTATAACTAATGGAGAAATACTTCGGAGACAAATTGAGGGACGAAAATTAGCTGGGATACAAGTTTTGCTTCATGGACTGTCTCAAAAAATCTTGGATCACCTTATCTTAGTACTGTGACTCATGATTTTTCGTAAACATTTTTCTAATCAACATGTGTTATCTATGAGGTATTTTATTTTAAGTATAAATTTCATTGCTTACATTTGCCATTAAGACAGCAAAATACCATGTACATCTGGCGCTCAAATGGAATAAAAACAGTTAATGATTGACACTGACAATGGACTGTTATAATAGAGAATTTCCGCTTTACGTCATCACCCCCACCACGTTAGCTGTTCGGGGTCAACTTTTGTTAACCGGCTAATGGCAATTAGCCGTTTTTCGTCTGTTTATAGAGCTGTTATTGCGAAAAAAACCGTAGGATGGTTAAGTTTAGTTTGGTGTAGTAAAGTTTTAGATTTAGTGATCGTGGTTAAGTGAGGTTCAGTTTATAAAAGCCATGTTATTGGCGTTCTTAGTGGTTTTCTGAACATTTGTTCTAACTAATTCGTGGCAGTAATTAACTGTGCTCAAAACAAGGTGATTACACTCGAGAGTTATCCAAGTAAAACAAGACATAGGTACTACTTGGACAAACTAAATGTATCAGAAAGACAAGATCCTTATGCATTGAACATCAAGGATTTTGACATGTCTCTGGATAACCTACCCCAAATAACTAGGGAACTTTTAACAGACTTCTTCATCTTCCGGGTGAGTCCTGTTACTGTTACTCAACGTGAACTTAAAGCATACAAAAGCTTTGATGCCTTTGCCCAGTTCGTTCATTGATGGATTCAGGACATTAGAGCAAAACAATTTAATAACTGTTGTGTGTTGGGAAAGGTAAAACTAAGTATTTTCACAATTCACAAAAACGATAAAACTACATTAAATATGCGCAAGACCTTACCATTTTGTCAATCTCTAACAACTTCTGAAATCTGGAACCCAATAAAAGCATTTGTAATAAACTTCTTCTTCTTCTTCTTCGCATGACTAGGATTGCTCCTGTTTGCCTGCCTCTTAATCCGTTTCTGTTGTGGTTGATTGTATATCATCTTTCCATCTTTTTGGCGGTCTTCCAACTGGTCTTCTACTATAGGGTTTGTTGTTCTTACATATTTTTGCTATTCGGTCCGGTTCCATCCTGTCTACATGTTCATTCCATTTCTTCTTTCTCGTTTTTATCAACTTGTTAATGTTTTGGATGCAACATTGCTCTCGTATGGCACTGTTTCTTTGTCTATCTCTTAACGTAATGCCTTTTATCGTTCTTAGTACTTTCATTTCTACATTATTAATTTTCTGTTTTGTTTTATTCGTATCTGCCCTTGTCTCAGCTGCGTAAGTTAGGATTGGTCTCATGGTTGTCTTATATACCCTCATCTTGCTTTCTGTGGTCATATATTTATTCCTCCATATGGTTTCTCTTAGGCAGCTACTAACTCTCGTCGCTTTGATTGCTTGCCTCGTTACCTTGGATGTCAGGTTTCTTTCGCTGGTGATTTCAATTCCTAAGTAATTAAATATCATTACCTGTTCTATGATTTTCCCCTCTATTTCCAGTTTGCATCTACGTGGTTGTTGCTGATTACCATACATTTAGTCTTTTCTGCTGAAATTTTCATGTTATATGACCCTGCTGGCACATTGAAGGTATGGAGTTGTCTTTGTAATAAACTGTTTATGAATTATGCTTTTGTATATTCTCACCTTACAGCACAACAATTCAATAAAACAAACGAAACGTGAGTCTAAAATTAGGTCTCAACACTTGAGCATAGTTAATTACTGCCACGAATTAGTTAGCCCTTGCGAATTATCTCCAAAAATTATAAACACATGTCCAGAAAACGACTAAAAACCGCCAATAAAATGTTTTTTATAAACTTAACCTAACTTAATCACAATTTATAATGCGCATGATCGCTAAATCTAATACTTGACTACACCAAACTAAACTTAATAATTCGACTTTTTTTCGTAATAACAGCTCTATAAACACACGAAAAGCGGCTAATTACCATAAGCCGGTTAACAAAAGTTGACCCCAAACAGCTGATTTGACGTCATCGCCCAACGTCATTATGACGTATGTGAAAATGCTCTATAATGTAGGGTACCGCCAACTCTTTAGGGAATTTTTTGGCTGTAGGCTGTAGTTAATATTTTCCTTGCTTTGTTTCATAATTTCTAAACATTCAAGACATGAATTTATCTATGTTATGGCACGACATGGAACAGAACCTGTTGATAGATACATTCACAATGACTATTTTCATACTTTATGTACAGTACATTGTTAATACTGGCGTATAAGCAATAATTTTAGTTGCAAATAGCAGAAAAAATGGTCGCATATCATAAAATTGCCTTTGAAGTTGATTTAAAGTATTGTGTGTTGCCTACAATAAAATATTGACCACTAGCGACATCGCACTATAGAATAGTTATACTACAGAGACGTCGAAATATATTCAAAATCATATGATCACGTAACATAGGCAACCCATTTAACACTATGGGCAAAAACGTTAACACAATTTAAAACTTACAATAGCAGTGGCGTGACACATATCAAAGAGTTGGCATATTATAAGAAGTTACTTACCCAAAACAAATTAGAAGTAAATAACTTAGATCGGAATAAAACAATCGTTGATGCAAAGGAAATTGAAGTGTTATAAGTTATAAGTTAGAAAACTACACAAAGCTACACCATGAAGGTGAATGCTCAAATGTCAAATGGGTGCTTGGATGCAATATTAGGACATTAAATTTGTCAAATCCCCAAACGCTGCTAATCACGTAGTCTTTAATCATTTATGATGTCTCTGTAGATTCAGATTTTGTTCTCCGAAATACCTGAAAACATTATGCTTTATAGAATGCCACAAAGAAGTGTTAGCTATTATAAGGATTGCTTTAATTGAAAACTTAAACAAGACTTAACTAGAAGCTACTGTCAAAGACGGAGGGTGTTCATGGAATCTGCTCAAGAAATTCGATAGACAGAGAAATTTTTCTCATTAAAGCATTTCATGTGAAAAAGTGTTAAAAACATTATAAAATTGAGTCTACATCGAAGATTGCTTATATATTTAGAAATTAAATGTATTAAAAAAATATTTATAATCTAAGGAAGCTATGTTTGAATGTCTTTTGCTATACAGGGTGGACTAAAAGCAGTAGTATACACAGATACATGGCAAATAATAGTTATGTTTTTATCTGTGATTGTCATCGTACTTTTGGGGACAATTTCTTTAGGAGGACCATCCGTTGTTTGGAACCGTAGTGAAGATGGGCACCGCATAATATTTGACAAGTAAATAATATTTTTTGTGTGCATTATACATATTTTAACTTTTTTTTTATAGTTGGAGCTTGAGTATGTATGAAAGACATACAGTCTTTTCTGTGATGACTGGAGGGATAGTTTACTGGACTGCTTTTAATGGCGTTAACCAGACAATGGTTCAAAGATATCTCTCTCTTGCAACAGAGAAACAATCCAAGATGTATGTCATTTATACTAAACGAAATACTTTGATTGTAAAGTTGGCATTTCAGATCAGTACTTATATTCACTGCCGGTGTTTCTGCATTTGTATCTCTTTGTGTCTATTCCGGGCTATTAGTTTATGCCACTTATTATAAGTGTGATCCATTATCAGCAGGACGAATACATCAAGATGATCAGTTACTTCCTCTGTATGTAATGGAAACAGTAGGCCATTTGCGTGGAGTTCCTGGTCTCTTCATAGCTGGAGTTTTTGGTGCTGCTTTGAGGTAAAGTCTATTAGGTTTTAACTTTTATTAAGTTTTTAACAGTTATACTTTAGCTCGTTATCTGTTATCCTTAATTCGACATCTGCAGTGGTATTGGAAGATTTTGTAAAAGGCTGTATGAGAATAACACTGCAGGAAAGAACAGCAACACTTTTAGTGAAAATTGTGGTTTTAACTCTTGGTGCAATGTCTATAGGATTTCTTTTTATTGTGGAACGTATGGGTGGAGTTTTAGCTGTAAGTTAATATTTACACCAAGCGGCAGAATTTGAAACATTCTTTTTAACAAAGGAGAATTCTTTCAGGCAGCTACATCACTGTCTGCAATTGCAGCAAGTACAACTTTTGGAGTCTTTTCTTTAGGAATGTTACTTCCATGGACCACATCAAATGGTGCAATTATAGGGGCTGTAGCTGGCACAACGATATCCAGCATTATAGCTTTTGGAAGTCAATATTCGATAGCTGCTGGACATATAGTTGCTAAGAAACTTCCTGTTAACGTTGACAGATGTTTGGAAGATTATGGAATTAGTGCAAATATTACTGTTATTGTATGTAGTACTTATAGTTGAAAATGTTTCATCTACTCTTAACTTTTTCATTCCTAGGATTATCCAGATGAATCTCACATATTCCCACTGTTTCGTCTTTCATATCATTGGATCACGCCTGCAGGAATCTTAACAACAGTGATAGTTGGGACAATTTTTAGCTTTATTTTAGGAAAAAATGATCTTAAGTGCATGGACCCTGAGGTAATCTCACCTGCGTTTCAGTGGTTATTGCCACCAGAAGCCCAGCGCTATGTGGGATCTGCTTCAAGGAGGGTGAGAGAAAGGGAACAAATTGATGACGATAGGGGGTTGATGCAAGAAATTACTGTTTCAAATGTTAATTTAAGGGTAAGCATTCTTCTTAATTTATTGTTGATAGATCAATAACAGTGAATGTGGTTTGTTTTCAGCAAACACCAGAAACCATAAATTCGTCCAGGTCAAGATGACAGCTTTAGTATTAGTATAGCAATTAGGTGAAATTGTTTTACATGCCATTCTCTCTTGTTTATAGATAAATATTTTTATAATAGTATTTTGAACGTGTGTACTTATAGTATCGGTGCCAATTTTATATTTTAATTAAATTATAAACATTATACACCATGTTGCAGTATAAATATTTTACGATGTTTGAAATAAATATTTTATTTGAAATTTTACAAATCTTCTAAATACATACTATTTTATATGATTGATGCAAAATACGAACAGAACGACGAAAGCTCTAATAAACAACATTAATCTTTATTAACCTTGATATAACTATGAAATTATTGAAAGTAAGTATAGCAGAGTGAAAATAGCCTTCTCAGTAAACAGCACTCTGTTACATTTCCAGTAAAATAAGTTAAATTCCCTTACTTAATTTTTCATTTAATTAGTTAATTGTTGAAAGCCGGAGCCTTCCAAATCCTTCATGTTCTAATATTTTTCATTTGGCTGTGTGGCAAGAAATAAGTAGCATGATTATTGAAGTGCCCCAAAAAGTTTCAGAGCCACTTATAAATAGAGTGTCATATAAATATTTTTTTCTTCAAACTGCAGTAAAATATGGCATTATACTGCTGGATTGATGATGCTAAACTGTCACTTTATTGCCAAGCAGCAGATAATATTATCTGCCGCTGACGAGTGGCAGATAAAGTTATTATCTGCCGCTGACAGCTTTATCTGCCGCTCGTCAGCGGCAGATAAAGTTATTATCTGCCGCTGACAACTTTATCTGCCGCTGACAACTTTATCTGCCGCTCGTTAGCGGCAGATAATATTATCTGCCGCTGACGGGATCAAGTAATTTTCTTCGAATTTTGTTCACAAAGTTGTAAATAATTTGTTATAAAAACGTTTGAATAAAAAATACTATATGTTATTCGGAGCAAAAGTATCTTTATGTGGCTCGGCTGTACTTATCTGCCTCGCAAGCTCGGCAGATAACTCGTCCAGCCTCGCCACACAAAATATAACTTTTGCTCCTAATAACATAATATACTATTGTGCTATCAGCTAAAAAAATAAATACCCGTAAATACTACAAACATATTGTTTGCCTAAATAAATTATGGTGCTCTGAATCGTAAACGGCTGATTACTGACCTCTGTCTCTAGAGCTAAAAAGCCTTTTTACGGGCTAAGCCTGTAAAAAATTACAACCGGTTGTATTACAATATTATAGTAAAATGTATATGTTACTATGGTATTTATGGTAAACAGTTCGTTATAATTTCTTACGTACTTAGTCCGGTCTTGCAATGTAAATTGCTATTCTATAACAGTTCTGGTACCGTTGTATTTTATAACGGGCCTGTTATTTTGTTGTTGTAATACCAACCAACAAGGATACAATAACTTGAACTTTCGGTCACAAATAACGAACCATAAAACATCTAAAATAGGTTGATAACTCAAAAAAGACTGAAGCCTACATGAATTTGTAATATAGACAACCAATTTAACACCATTGGATACAACGTTTAGAAAATTTTAATTTGACAGTAGCAGTGGCGTTCTTCACATTACTGAATTAGCATATTATAGGAAGTTAGAGATTGTCGAGACTACCTGTACCCAGGGCCGTCGTTACAGCAGGTGCGAGCGTGCGGCCGCACCGGGCGGCCGTTTTTTGGGGGGCGGCTATTTTTCTTAACAAAATATTATACTATTTTTTTATTATATGATATGGGAGTAGAGTTAGTAAATATAATGTACGACTTAAAGACGTAATCATACTCAAAAAGACGTCAATATTTTCTATTTATTTTATTCTTAAACCAGAATATGACTCTATTTATGTGGAAGCAAACTCTACCTTAAGTTTTATGCAGAACAAACTCTATTTGTATACCCAACACCCAACGTTTTCGTCAAGAAAGCGCCACGCGATATGTTTTCTACAAAATATGCGTACATACTTAACCGATACTGATAGTTTAAATAGTGGCATAAACGGTTTGGAGCTTAAAGATGAGCTGCTCTCATTTATGACTTTGATTGGATCAAAGGAACATGAAACTAATAATAACAGAAAATAATGTAGAAGACACTTTCCCTAATTTAGTAATATCTCTTAGAATCTTATTCACTTTACCCATGCTTCTGCGGAACAAAGTTTCTCGAAATTAAAAAATAATCGAAAATTATTTTAGATCATATATGTCACAGGAACGTTTAACTGGTTTGGCATTAATCTCCATCGAACATGAAATTGCCAATAATTTAATTTATGATAAAATAATAAGTCTGCTTTCTGAAAAACAGCTCGAAAATATATTTAGTTTTTTTATGTACCTATGTATTTGTGCCTGAGTCAGAATTTTTAGAGTTTATTTTTATGTATGTATTATGTATGTGTTACTATGTAGTATATAGTATATGTATTGTTATGATACGACCTTAATGTAGTTAGAATCAAATTTATTAAAATTAAAGGGATTACAATTGGTTAATAAAATAATTTGGATTTATTCAGAGATAAGGTGAAAATGTGAATGAAAAATAGCTATTGAAAAACAGTTGGATTTAAAAACAAAATAATATTGCATAAATTACAGTTTGTAAACGAATGACAAATGCTTAATTTGAAATAAAATAAAATTTTAGTAGGTTTAACCAGTGTCAAACTGGCCCACCGGGCAACCGGGCAAATGCGCGGTAGGCCAATCCAGTTTGGAGGCCACACATATTTTTTTCAAAACATAAAAACAAAATAAACTGCAGAAATGTTTTTACAAAATTCAAAAAAAATCCAAACTTTGTGTCAAAGTATTGTCCCAGTTTTGTTTGTGCATGCATGCATCATGCATCTATTATTTCTTAGTACTTGTGGAATTCCCGCAGCGTCAGTCACAAAATTCCTTGATTCAATTACAGAGAACGCGTATTTAAATGATTATTACACACAACTGTCACATGACTGATATCATCCAATGAGAACCATGCATTTTTTGAAAATCGACCAATCCTGAACTAATTACCTGATAAACGCCCTAGGGATGATTATCAAGCGATAAGCTCCCTAGTGCTGATTATCGTCCTCGTAGATGGTGTTATAATTAGAAATAGAAGTGTGAGAAACAAGCAATTTGAGGTTTTTGACATTATTAGATCAATTTTAAATCATAAATCGTATACGGCTTTTGTGTAATAATCAACAGTAATATCCCAAGTGCATTAAAATACCCGATTAAATTTTGACGTTTTCTGTCAGAATGTTTTGCTAAGAAATATGTTAAGTAAATTTGCCGCTCAACAAGAATCCCGAGTGCGCAGCACGAGGGATTTTGGGGCGGAAAATTTACGAGATATATTTCTTCAGAGCAAAACATTCTGACAGAAAATCGTCAAAATTTATTCAGGCTAGTTTACATGCACGCGGGATGTTCGGAGTGATTATTTCCTGAATAAATATATAAAATTCAGTTGGTGAAGCACCTTTAATAATCATGTTAAAATTATACACAAGCGATTAAATTTTGACACATATTTAACCGCGGTTAAATTTTGACGTTTGAATTTTTGTCATTGTTAAACTGACAGAAACCATAGTGATTACGCATTATTATGGATATGAAGGAAATAATCACTTATAATACCATGAGTAGTCAAAGTTATGTCGAATATTTTTGCTGTGGTATCACGAATGTCAATTGGGCTTAGGTTTGATTAGGACGCGTGCGCTAGCACGACTACCTACTAATCTTAAGCGCAAAGGACATGAGTAGTGATACCACCGCAAAAATATTCTACTTAACTTTGACTAAGAATGGTGTTCGAGAGACTATTCAATGAACCAAACTACTTTTTCAAATTAGTTTTCAGTAAATCTACCAACGAACTACGCAATTTCTATAGTAATAGAACACCAATATTGACTTTTTCTAATAAAAATCACATTTGTTTAAAATATTCACTATACCACTAGTGAAAATTGTCAGTATAGTTTACGCTTGGTTAATAGTTAACATGAAGGGGGTGAGTTGAATAGTCTTCAAAATATAAACGTGGGCAGCACACTTACAGATAATTTTGCCCGTGCCAAGAGTCATCGTGCTGATTGCCCTTAGAAAACTGCCCTCGGTACAGTTTTCATTGCAACCAGCACTCGACCTTTGGCGTGTGCAAAATTATCAGTAAGTATGCCTCGCCCTTGTTATATTACTATTGAAGTGGAAACTTATAAAGTGATTGTTAATCAATTAATGCAAAGCATGTAAGACCGATTCACTAAAAATGAGGTTTACAGAACTTTCAGTTCCTTTGATCCGAGTACTTTTCAACATACTGCTCAACTAAACGGAGAAACTATTCCTGATTTCGCTTTTGTCGCAATTTGAAAGCTAAGAAACATCCCACAAGACATAAAACAAAAATTTATTCATTTCTCTAAAAAAAATCACTTTACAAAAAGAACAATCCCAGCCTATGGTGACTGTGACTGAACCAATCACGACCTCTGATCACGACACTAATAGTGATGACTGATGACAACGAAAATTACACTGAAGAAGATCCAAGTTTTCAATTAAATATTTGTATTGGCGAGGGGATAAAAAGTGATTGTGCGGGTTGTATGAATTGTTGCTTTAAAAGTTTACACAAATATAATTTGCACGACATTACATATAGCAATTTGTACTTAGCCTACAAATACTTACTGACATTATCACTCAACAAAGTAGTCAGTGAACGCGTATTTTCTAAAGTGAAAATAATCAAAAATAGGCTAAGAGCTTCTTTATCTCAAGAAAGGTTAGAATGTTTTCTAATTTTGAATGTGGAGTGTGATCTACTTTAAAGCTTGAATTTCGACGAAATCATTGATAAGTTGCCAAATAAATCAATCTCTTTAAAATCAAAATTATTGATGTGATCCATATTGTTAAGTATATTTGTTAAAATGGAATAAGTAAGTAAGTAAGTAAATCAAGATAGATGTTTACAAAAAAAGACACATAATTCATTTACAAACAGATTTGACATAGTTAGAACATAACCTTTTAAAGTAAGATACATTTGTTGCCTGTTTCGATTCATCAGGCATTTCATTATATAATTTTAAACCTTTGTAATATAGATTTTTTTGTGAACACTCTTTCGTTGTTGTAGGTAATCTAAAATTATTTACACTTCTTGTCTCATAACTATGTATATCTCTATTGTATACAATAAATTTATTTAAATAAGCAGGTAATTTGTTATTAACAATTTTAAAGATCAGAATTAACGTATTAAAATAAATTCGCTGTTTAATACTAAGCCATTGCAGCGTTTCCAACATTAAATTGATGCTGGTTCGTTTATTACAAAATAGAATAATACGCATTGCTCTATTTTGCAGTTTTTGTAGACGCTGTAATTCACCTTCGTTGGCTATAAATAACACGCTAGCACAATATTCAAAATGTGGTGCAATAATTGTTTTGTAAACAAGTATCCTCGACCACAACTTTAATTTGGAACTGATTCGCCCAAAGAAACCTATTTTTTTAGCCGTTTTACCTACAACAAAATCCACATGTTCCTTAAAAGATAGCCTATTATCTATTACAATTCCAAGATATTTTATTTTAAGGACATATTCAATTACTACATCGTCAACAATTACACTAGTTATCGTATTGGTTAATAATCGTCCGCTACTGATAATCATTGCTTTTGTTTTAGATGTATTTAACTTAAGCTTGTTCAATTTGAGCCATTTAGATATATTTTTGAGGTCACTATTTAATTTATTTACTGCATCGTTTACATTTATATCGGCACTAGTTACCAGAGTGTAAGAGCTCCTATAATGTCAAAGCTTGTGATCATAATTATTTATATTTTTTCGTTATAATTGTTCCAAACTCAAAGTTTATAAATCATAAAAGATAGAATATTTTTTCGTTATTTGTTTGAATTTCAAAGTTTATACTCGTAAGAATATAATAATTACCTTACTCCTACCTATTTTATTTTTTGTAACCTTGTTTCATGTTTAAATTTTAAAATTATTAAAATCAATATTTCTTTTTACCCCCCCCCTTTCCTCTTATTTTTACATGTGGAGGCCACATGCATCCTTTGCCCGGTAGGCCAAATTTTGCCAGTCCGACGCTGGGTTTAACTCAAATAGATAGGACTAGAGTGTATAAAAAGGAAATTATTGATAATAACATGTAAAAAATATAACGAAAATGATTTGAAGTAATTAAAAGTATTGAAAATTAACCCTATTTTATTATAAATCTGTTTGGAAAATAAAAGAGTAATTATAAAATTTGCGTGGTTATAGGAGATATAAGAAGATTTAGACATATAAGAAGAATAACAGATATAAAACTAAGGATGATTACAAGTATGTGGTTAAAAATAATAAGCAAGCAGAATTAATCTATAAAAGTGAATAACTGGAGAAGAATATGAAGTCAAGTTTATTGGAAAAATACATTTAACGTCAGACATTAATTGAATTGGATTACATCTAGCTGTTGAGTGATAAGGGAGAGTTCCAGAGGAGCACCATCAGTTAAGAGGACACGTTTGGCAGCGGCAGTAAAAGAAGTTTGGTAGCGGCAGTAAAGGAAGTCAGTATCTGCAGATTTGGACGGTTAGCTACATTCTGTGGGAAGGTTAGAGTTACTGATTTGGGACAGTTGGTGAAAGCTATAAAATTATCAAAACCCGGTAAAGCGACAGGTCCGGATAATATACCAACGGAAATTATTAAATTATTAAATGACAACGGTATTAATGTACTATGTGAACTTTTCAATGTAATATATGACTCGGGTATTATGCCAGAAGAGTGGCTCAGGTCTACCTTTGTTGCAATACCTAAAAAAAGAAATGCAAAGACATGTAGTGAATATAGAACTATAAGTTTAATGAGTCACGTACTGAAAATTTTCCTGAGAGTGATACACGAAAGAATATATCGTAAATGTGAAGAAACGCTGAGTGAAAATCAATTTGGCTTCCGAAATAATTTGGGTACAAGAGAAGCGTTGTTTAGCATCCAAGTGCTCGTACAAAGATGCAAAGACATGAACAGAGACGTATTCCTATGCTTTCTGGACTATAACAAGGCTTTTGATAAGGTAAAACATACAAAACTAATTGAAATTCTAAAACAAGTAGGCTTAGACGATAAAGATATCCGCATAATTACTGAACTTTATTGGAACCAAAAAGCTGCAGTAAAATTCGAAGAACAAGAATCAGAATATATAGACATCAAACGAGGGGTGCGACAGGGTTGCATATTGTCGCCATTGTTATTCAATATATATTCGGAAGCAATTTTTAAAGAAGCGAAGCGGAAGAAGGAATTGCGGTAGGAGGAGAAAAGATAAACAATATGCGCTATGCCGACGACACAGTTCTAATCGCCGATAGTGAGCAAGACCTACAAGACCTTACAAATAGAGTCGTCGAAGTTAGCAAGGAATACGGACTCACACTCAACACGTCGAAAACAAAAATTATGATCATCTCAAAAACAAACCTACACCCAAATGTACAAATCAGAGTGGGTAATACACCGTTAGAGAGGGTAACATCGTATAAATATCTAGGGTGTATGCTAAACAACCAATGGAACGACATGCAAGAAATAAGATCACGTATAGAACAAGCAAGAGGCGCATTTATTAAAATGAGAAGTTTACTGAGCAATAAGAACTTAGACTTACAACTGAGAATTAGAATGACCAAATGTTACATTTTCCCTGTCTTGTTATATGGTATGGAGAGCTGGACGTTAACGAAATTGATGTGTAAAAAGTTACAGGCGTTTGAGCTATGGATATATCGTAGAATAATTAAAGTTTCCTGGGTAGAACTTGTTACAAATGCTGAAGTTCTCAGAAGAGTTGACAAAGAAGTTGAAATTATAAAAACAATAAAGGAAAGAAAATTAGAGTATCTTGGACATGTAATGAGAAACCAACGCTATCGCCTTTTACAATTAATAATGCAAGGAAAGGTAGATGGAAAACGATCAGTGGGAAGGAGGAAAACGTCCTGGATGAAAAACCTACGTGAATGGTATAATACAAACACTACCTCACTGTTCAGAGCAGTCATGTCTAAGAACGAAGTAGCCTCAATGATAGCAAACCTCCAATAAGAGATGCATCTGAAGAAGAAGAAGAAGACAGTTGGTGACGTCTTGTTTATAGGAGGAACCTTTCATTGCGGGAAGGTGCGTCAGAGATTGTATCAGTAGGCAGAGAAAAGTAGGTTTTTTTTAATACATACCTGCAAACGTAAGGACAATCGCAATTTAAAAATCTATTTGTTCGAAGTAGCGTACTTTAACACATCTGCAGATAAATATAATTCAAGCTGAAATTACATATGAACAATATATTGTTAAGTCACATATCACAAATTTAGATGCTCTAAATATTTAAAGTTTTGTTGAGTTTACAATAGAGCTCAGTAATTTACGCAAGTTAATATATTCGTTTGTAAAATACTTATTAATTTAATAATAATTACCGAATTACCTGTAATGAACTATTAATGGAACGAAATTAAGCTGAATTGGCATATAGTGTAAGATTTATTTAAACACGTTTGTGTGATGAATACTAATTTTAGCGCAGAGATAGTTAGGTTTTTTATTTATACTAATTTTATACTATAAACATAAAGTATGCAACATATGTATTACGCATTTAGTTAATGTTAAAAAATGCTGTATTTGCTTGTTTTCTAAAATTTGTGTCAGTTACGTGGTTTTGCATATCGGGAATAGGTAGATACATGATAGGCAATGATTAATAATTGAAGAGTAAGTTTATTTGAATCGTGTAAACTTTTTTTTTTAAATATAAAACAAAGTAAATCATCATTTCTCAAACTAAACCTTGAAACAATAACAACAAGAAATCATAAGTTCGTAGATTAAAATTAGAAAAAAAAATAACTTAAGACTTAAATTAGAAAAAATAACTGAATCAATTTCATATGAAAGTCTGTACAAACTTTCAAAATATCACATTACAAGATTGGTTACTTATGAATGAGGTAATTTGACATAGAATGGCCAAAAATCTTTCGGAATACGATTTTTAATACTGTGAGGTGGTCGTATTTTGTTTTGGTATCGGTAAGCCCTCTAATACAGGGTAATTGGTAACTGTCAGTAATAATAGAAGGGCCCAAAATAAGCATTTTTTCTTAATAAACGGCTATAATCAAAACCCAATAATAATAAAAATTCAATGCTTTAATAGTATATTATACATCAAGGTAGTGAAGCGCAGTATTATAACCACGATACACCTAAACACGGTATGCCAGCAAATTTAGCCTAAAACCGACTTGGCCGCGCATGACGTCATCTGCGAGTCGTTCGTTTGAAGTTGACCATTGAGACATTTAGAACTAACTTAAATTTAGTATTGTAATACGTACGAACGTAACAACGTTTAGGTGTATCGTGATTATAACCTGAGCGCATATTAGATACTGAGCGCGCAGCGCGAAGTATCTAAAGTGCGAAGGTTATAAGACGATTCGCTACCGTGGTGTATATACTATTTTTTGCACTACCAAACGGCTTAATACCTATATTCCCAACAAATTTCGAAAATATTTTAACTGTCAACCTGACAATACAGCTCTTTAAAACGTCAAAATTAAAATAGTCATATTTGGTAACTTAGCAATTTATTAGTTACCACGGTGAAAATTGTTTATTTTACTTTCTCTCCCTTGGTGGAGAAAATCAACTTCACGACCTAAAAATAGGCCAATAAGGGTGCGTTCTGAGACTAGTAGTGCAAAATAGTATATTATACATCAAGGTAGCGAAGCGCAGTATTATAACCTGAGCGCATATTAGATACTGAGCGCGCAGCGCGAAGTATCTAAAGCGCGAAGGTTATAAGACGATTCGCTACCGTGGTGTATATACTATTTTTTGCACTACCAAACGGCTTAATACCTAAATTCCCAAAAAATTTCGAAAATATTTTAACTGTCAACCTGACAATACAGCTCTTTAAAACGTCAAAATTAAAATAGTCATGTTTAGTAACTTAGCAATTTATTAGTTACCACGGTGAAAATTGTTTATTTTACTTTCTCTCCCTTGGTGGAGAAAATCAAATTCACAACCTAAAAATAGGCCAATAACGGTGCGTTCTGAGACTAGTAGTGCAAAAAAATTATTATCTACTTATTGAAACCGCTGATATCAGTTCAGTAACAATTAAAAAAGGTAGTAGCCTGTGTCATGTCAACTAATACCTACGCCAGGGATGAGCAGCCTTTTTTTACAATGGGTCAGCTACAAATTTAAAAATGTTGTGCGGGACGCATGTAAGAAACTTATAATACAAACACTGAATGATGAACTCAGATATTCTCTTTATTAACAAAATAAACCTAGTATAAAAATTATAGAAATAAAACACTCATTAATAGAGATACTATTTTAAAAACAGCGAAAGATATATGTGGAAAATAGTTATTTAACAAACAAGTACCTATGTTAATGAGAGCGATTAATAATCCAGATATTTGTTGAGATTATTAATCGCCGATTAACATACGAGTTAGTTACAATATTCTTCTGTTGATCGTATATTATTAATTTGAAGAAAATCTAATTTTATTCCATGAAAAGAATTTGATACTTAAAGTTTTGACATTAATGGTACCGGGTGACCAAAATGGTTGTGATTTTTTTTCTTAGGTTGGCACTATTTATGTTGATGGCACTATAAGTCTATGCCAAATTCGAGGTTAGCAGGTTAGGTTTTGCGTCATTTTGTGTCAACACTGACGCAAAACCTAATCTGCTAACCTCGAATTTGACATAGAACCGTATTAATGAATGATTTTTTATTAATAAACGATTTATAAAAATCTGTTTAGGTACATTGATGCCACTGTAAGTCTATGTGAAAATCGTTCATTAATAAAAAATCATTCATTAATAAGGGTCATTAATAGACGATTCTTTATACATTAATGAAACCCATAAATAAACGATCAACGGAAAAGATTATTTAATGAGAAATTTGATATTGCTTCTTTGTCAACAATTTGGGGTATATTTGCAGATATAGACGACACAGCTTTCTAACCGTACATTATTTAATCTCGATCGATGATCGCTTTTTTTATTATTAGGATAGACGAAATAGCCAGAGAATGTCGTCAACACTGTAAAAAAGTACGTGTGGGTGTCAGATTTCTTCAACAAGTGCTGGTGTCTGAACTACTATATGCTGATGACTTGGTTATTGTAGCAAATTCGGAAATGGATTTACAGAACAACATTAACACGTGGAACAATGGTTTTAGTAAATATTGAGACGAATTTATTGGCTCGTCGTAATTTAGCAAGTTTCAAGAGTCGAAAACGCCCAGCGTTTAGGCAACTGATGCTACTACTATGTCGAATGTAGGTTCCGGCGGGTTGCAGTGTTCTACTTAAATACAGTTTTTTATGTAATCTGCAATTCTTTCCGCCGAGGGCATTAATGGTCGCTAGATGGCGATACAGTTTGGCGTCACTTTCGCTTTCCTAAAATGTCAGAAAGGTGTTAATAAACTGTTCGTTTTGGCCAGAACCGAATCTTGAATCATCGAGCACTGTGAACATGGCTGGATTGGATTGATGCATTGTAGAAATTAACGTCTGGGTTAGGCGTATGTAGCATAATCGATTTGACCACATTTGCGACTCTAAACCAGGCAAACATAAATTGTTGTGTGAGCACATTTTTGGTGTGTTTCTGGCAGAGTTTCTACCTCCAAGCTAAGGGCTAAAGGTGCCCAATTAAAGCAGAGGCCTACAGCAGTGCCGAGTGATGTGCAGTTTGGTCTCCGTTTATTTCCGCTGGCCCCTGCAACTTTCAAGCAGACCCTAGAAAGCCTCCTGTGTTTGGAAGTAACTGCTGGGAGCTAACACCATCTTCATCTTGTGCTGGATGGGGTTAGAACTTAACGGCTATTTTGTTATGTGATCTAATAATTGACATACTATTGAATTCATAACGGCCTTGCCGTTCGTTATCTTAATTTAGTAATTCATATATGCCTTAAACCTTAGAGCGGCTTCAGCGCTGTACGCTGTAGTAGCGAATTGTAATTCAGGTGTGTTAAACGCACGTCAGTTTCAAGCTGAGTTAGTTCAGTTATCATTAACGTAGCTCTGCATGCTAATAAATTAGTTGAGCGAATGGTAAAACCCACGTACGTTTGTTCCATGACTATCGCCATAGTAATTAAGTTTGCTGGAGGGAAAGCTACCCTAGCAGGTTATTCGATATACCACTAAGACATACAGATATCTAAATGTGTGAGTACTCACGTGGTGCCAATTTAACACATTAAATGTGGAACGTAGTACCGCGGTGTCGTTCATTCAGTATTCGGGATGTTACTAAATTACTTGTTTTGGCCAACTTACAGTTTAAGGTAATTCATTTTGGAAATTAACTTTTACACGTCCTCAACAAAGGCTGCGTTTTCTGTTGCACACTGTATAGATTTTGATTGATTAAGATTGTGATATTTACCTATGTGATATATTTATTTTGTGATATTATTGTTATTGTCCGTTAATGCCAGTACCTAATTACAAATCGATTTTATTCCCCCTGCTATTAATCCATTATCTATTTGAAACATTATACAATTTATCGAACTGTGGGTTTTCATCGTTTATGTTGTATTGTTACCTTGAGCAATTTAATGGTTTGTTCGCTCAAATGAACCAGGGAACACGGGACTAAAACCATTTGGCGCCCCTATAATTTCGACCGTTTAGTTTTGAAGGTAAGTTACCTACGCCCTTCCACTGAGCTAGTGCGAGTGCATGTTCCGATTCGACATCGGCAATTATTAATGTAACAATATCACTTGAACATTAATGTCAAAAAAATCAAAGTATTAGTAATATCAAGGTACGAAATACAAGTAAGTGTGCGCAGATTATCAAGCAAGCGGAAAATTTTAAATATCTAGGATCTGTTCTTAACACGCAGGGTGAGCTAGAACCGGAAATAAACAGCAGAATAACGAATGCGACAAAAGTTTATTATGCTCTTAATAGAATATTTATTAAGAAAAAGGAGGTAAGCATGGACACAACGATAAGAGTGTTTAATAGTGTGTATGTACCCGTGTTAACATATAGCTGCAAAACTTGGGCTCTAAGTTTTCTCAGAGCGGTAGAGGGAGTGACTAGAATGGACAAAATTAACAATAATACTGTGCGGGAGTGGTGCAACGTCGAACCCGTCTTAAACAAAATTGAAAGAAGGCAATTAGAGCGGTATGGCCACTTAGAACGAAAGGATGAACGACGAATAGTGAAGCAAATATGGAAAGCGGCTGCTCATCAAAAACGCAAAAGGGGAAGACCGAGAAGGACCTAGAACAATGCAGTAGGAAAAGTACTACAGAAGAGGAAGATCAACTGGAGACAAGCAGAAAATATGGCACGAGATCGAAGTGTATGGAGAAATTTCTACTCCAATACCTCTACACCGTAAGGTAGATGAGGATGGATTAAGTAAGTAAATCTAAAAAAGTAATCTAGTATGCGCTAAGTAGAGGAATAAACGAGTTTCATCTAAACATCTAACAGTTCAAGTTGAAAAACGGAATACAAAACTTATTTTTGATAATTATTGTAGTCGTTCACTTTTCTATGCTTCAGATAGTACACTCCAGTGTCCCAAACATACGATACTTAGGTACATTTTCTTATATATAGGTAAATCACTAGGTCTCATTATGAGGTTATATTTTAAGGTGACAGAATGTCGAGGTTCTTCATTTTTGTTGTTTGTCTTTGGCCGTTTTTTATTCACTTCCACTGTAGGTACTTGCGACAAGGCACTGCTCTCAAGTCATATATAACCAGAACTTTTTTGAATATCTGAAACTTGAAAATTCTTGGTTTTGCTGTTGCGCTATTACGTTGTTTAATCTTTCCATTTCTTCTTTCTATATCCTGGAATGCTTTTTTCTGATTTCTTGGTTCCCTGAAACCCAAATATCTATTCCCAGACATTTTCAATTTTGTCAGCATTCTGTTATTACCTTCATTTTTTTCTTTTCATACAACCCTGATTTTTTACAATTTTATCTTCAGAACCAGTTTCATCATTATGCATTTCAAAGGCATCCGAAGTGTTTCTATTGTCATCTTCTTGTGCTTCTTCAGTACCATTCATAAACGTTCCATTGTTCTCCGCTTTTTCATTTACAGAAATGTCTTCTTGATATATTGCATTAGCTCTTCTTACTCAGCTGCTTGCACTTGCACTAGCTATATCAATTTGATTTTCGTTATCGCCAAAAATGTTAAATCGGTGCTTGCATTACAATATTAAATTCGATAAATGTTAAGTATTCTGATTACTGAACGTGAATTCGATTCCCGATCTCTGTGAAATTTAAAAAATACAGATAAAAGTCACTACAGAATTAAATGCATATATTTTCAATTGTATTTAATGAACTGCTAACTCTATGTTCAATCATCATTTAAATTCGAGAAAAAAAAATACCTGATTTGTTAATAACCAAATTGGCAATTCTTTAATTTTTAAGATTACATGAATGTACTAGTTACTGACCCCCCAAATTTGTATTTTGCCCAATTACTGACCTGCAAAAATCCCAATTATTGACTATAATAAAACCTTGTTATTTGTATAACATATAATATATTTTTATAATCGTAATAACTTACAATAAATGTATAAAAGTAAACAACTGAACAAAAACAAAAATATTTACTATTCTACTCGAGGAATCAAAGCACCAGCTTAACGCAGTTGCAGTTTATAAAAACAAAGTTAGTAATTTGCCTAGAGAATTTTTTCATCTCAGAAACAGAATAGTTTCTTCTTCTATTAAGTACGCCTGGTTTCTGAATAAATTCTCTTACGTCTTTAATAAAATACCATGCAATATCTTTCTTAGGCAATTTCCAACCACAAAAGCCATTCCTCTCTATTGCATTAACTTTAACTTCTTTAACTTTTAAATCTATCTCTAGCACAATTCCAGGATACTTATCATTATTATAATTCATTATTTGTGTTAATTTTAGTCTTTACGACCTTTTTATCTTTATTATTTTCACTTTTCTGTTCCCATTTTTCTTCTCTTTTGCCTTTTCGTTCTTGTTTTAAAGTTTCCCGTTTTTTGTGAAATTCTTGCCATTTCTCTGAAATGGAAAGAGAATGTATTTTCACATATTCTTTTCTTTGTAACCTGAATGTCCTTTGGTCAGTAAAGAACATTTTTAAAAGGCGATGTAAAGCCAACTGAGTTTTGTAAATCAGAGAGACCATATTATTGACCATTACATTGTACTAATTATTGATCATCTTTTATTTATATATTATTTCTGATACTATAGCATATAACCTCGGTCAGTAATTGGTACAAGCAAAGAGTGATATCTGTATATTTCTATTAAAGAAAGAAATAAGTAGATGCAATGTACAATTTGCTGACCCGGGGGGAGGGGGGGTCAATAATAAGGACAATACTATGAAATCATTGTACTACCTTATACTGACCCCCTCTCAATAACTAATATTCTGCAAAATATTTACTTTGTATTAAAAAAGCTATATATATATTAGTTTGAATCTATAATATCTGAGGATCTTATTTTAAGCAAAAACGTGCCAACCTGGTCGGTATTTGGGACACGATCAGTAAATGATACAATTACCTTATATATTTGTTGTGTAGATTTGAAAGCTCATGTTTTATAACTTTTCAAAACTTTTAAGAGATTTATTTCATATTTTTAATGTGTCAACGCCGTCAACGGCAAATATAACATTTAGTCCAGTCGTTGAAGGTAAAAATATGCTATTACCTCAGAATTCTTTGAACCTTGACCGATTGACGTGAAATTTGGTGAGTGGTTAGGGAATGGCTCAAGGAGCAAAAGTGACATAGCGCCGATGTGCGCTTTTACCCTGAGAGTGGATGCCACCCCTTCTCGGGGGTGGAAATTGTTCATTCAAAATAACCCCGGAAATGGATAGAGGGACAAATTCTAAGTAAAAAATGTTCTATATAGTTTTTTAGATAGATCGATATTTTTCGAGCTATTCGCGATTCAAAACTTAGATTTTTCGTGATAAAAATGCATGTTTTTGGACGATTTTTTGCGAATAAGTCGAAAACTTCGCGTTCTATCAAATAAGTTGTAATAACCAAAATTGAAGCTTAGAAAACAGCAAAGAGATTGGTTTTTTTATGAATGCTCTAGGTCCAAAATAAAAGAAGTTATGGCTCGTTGAAGAATTTTTTTTTGCAACAACTTGGTTCGAAGTAATCAACGTTAATTAACGAAAACCGATGCATTTTTAGGGAAAAACTTATGGAACATTTTTTGTAGTGATTGATAAGTCCTTTAAAATAAGCACTGTTAAAAGTCGATTGCATCATAACTAAGCGAGTTACGATGCAAAAACGGTGGGCCACTCGAATTTTTGAAAAAAAAATGAGCGCTAAAACCCCAGCCATTCCACCAGAATTGATATTGACCATTATCCCTTTACAAATTACTTTATTTTAGTATTACTCATGTAATCCAAATGTTTTTCGACATGCTCAAGGGTTGAAGGGCTCGGGAGGGGTGGTGCTCGCACTATAATGCAAACTTCTAACCATTATATCTTCGTTATTTTTTTTCCTGCAGAAATAAAGAAAAACTAAAATGTTCGTTAAGAAAAAATCCACATTTTTGTACTACATTATTTTTTACGTTTTTTCATTAGTTTTAGGTATTTTCAAATTAAGGTATTTTTTTAAGAAATTTGAAAAATACGTTTTCCATTTTCATCATATTTTTTTCGAAAAATACGCATTCTAACCCGCCCAAACCTTTGGCCTACATAAGTAATACTAAAATAAAGTAATTTGTAAAGGGATAATGGTCAATATCAATTCTAGTGGAATGGCTGGGATTTTATCGCTCATTTTTTTTTCAAAAATTCGAGTGGCCCACCGTTTTTGCATCGTAACTCGCTTAGTTATAATGCAATCGACTTTTAACAGTGCTCATTTTAAAGGTCTTTTCGATCACTACAAAAAATTTTCTATAAGTTTTTCCCGAAAAATGCATCGGTTTTCGTTAATTAACGTTGATTACTTCGAACCAAGTTGTTGAAAAAAAAATCTTCTTCAACGAGCCATAACTTCTTTTGTTTTGGACCTAGAGCATTCATAAAAAAACCAATCTCTTTCCTGTTTTCTAAGCTTCATTTTTGGTTATTACAACTTCTTTGATAGAAGGCGAAGTTTTCGACTTATTCGCGAAAAACCGTCCAACGTTTATAACGAAAAATCTAAGTTTTCAATCGCGAATAGCTCGAAAAATATCGATCTATCGAAAAAACTATATAGAACATTTTTACTTAGAATTTGTCCCTCTATCCATTTACGGGGTTATTTTGAGTGAACACATTTCCACCCCCGAGAAGAGGTGGCATCCACTCTCAGGGTAAAAGCGCACCTCGGCGCTATGTCACTTTTGCTCCTTGAGCCATCCCCTAACCACTCACCAAATTCCACGTCAATCGGTCAAGGTTCAAAGAATTCGGAGCGGAAAACCTTCAACGACTGGACTAATTTAGTTATAGAATTTATTGTTGCCTATGATAAAAATACTATTCAACAAAACGGCAGAAAAACTAAGACCAGTAGACTTTTATTAGTTATTTATAGTACAAAGTGAATAAAAACAATTTTTATCCATGAGGGAAAAATTTAGTTCGCAAGACAAAGCTAAGTGAGCTAATTTCTTGGAACTCTTAGATTTTTTTTAAACTTCTTCTGTGATGTTTGTTTTAATATTCATACATGATTTACATTCTTTACTTGTTTTAATAAGTTTGATTTCAGAATTTCTGCTTAGGCCTTGTACTTTTGCGCTATAGATACCTATACACTCAATAGCGCCTTTATAAATTATTTTCTTAATTTATTTCTCATGCTTTTTCACACAACACTGAATTGATAATATTATTATTTTTCCCCCTTTCTCGATTCGCTTAATAAAATATTGTGCGATTGCTTGTTTTTATTAAAAATTGCTCCTAAACATTTAGATTTCTCCACTGTCTTTATGTGCCCGCATTCTATGAATTCCTATAATTATAATAATTAATTGTGCATCTTCAGATTTTTTTAAGTGTTCTGACAATATAGCAAAATTTGATCTTTTGTAACAGCTGCTACTGGCTGTGTATGAACTAGAAATTATTTACGTTTTGCATTTTTCTTTTCATATGTCTGCATTTTTTTCAGGGGAAAGCTTAGTCTAAATATATTTTAAAATGGGTTGAAGACAAACGCCATTCTTGCCAGCAAGGGCTTTTTGTTGGGTTGAAGACGTGAGTAGGTATATGATTTCCTTTTTTCTATACTTACAATTTCTCACATACAGTAGTCTACGTCGATTTCTAATAAAATTTATTATTTTCTAAATAAGACTAAATCGCATGCATATTTTGACTGCAATTACTGCAAGTCATTTTTTAAACAAAAATATGTAAAATATTAGCTGAACTATGTTAATAGCTGAAATCAATGAGTATTTACTTTGGTTTCAGATTCTCTAATGTTACCAATATTGTAGGACCATAAAATTGTTGCATCAACATCTTGTATGCTATTCCAGAGTCTAGCACTACGGTGACAACTTAAAAATACAACTTACTTTAACTAAAGCCTTTATACAATGGCAATTCCTGAACGTTAATTCCCTATAAGTGACGTGAAGGGGAAGACAAACATGCAGTAAAGGACTATCATTACTCACGAGTGGCTGAAGCAACAAGAGATTGGAAGGACTATCAAGCTTGAACACATTCTTGACTGGAAGGATAATCTGTGTGGTCAAGAGTGATTGTTTATGTTTGCGAAGCTTGAAGGGTTAGCAAACTCTCTATTTAGCCATTCACCTACAAAGGGTTGATTTATTCCTTTGACGATAAAGGCCCATCACGCTATCATAATGGGTATTAAATTTTGATTCGATTCGCCGGATAGGCCGGTTTATATTGCAGCAAGTAAAATTTAATAATTAAAATTACCCGCTAGTACGATTTAATAAAATGTTAGCAAACCAAACAAGTTTGGGGAGGCATTTTCTAGCAGCCGAGTTTCCACTCGCAGGGCTCAATGTACACTTGGAAATTTTGTAGGTAACCTGGCTTTGAATTCAGTAATAAATTGTGGGATCGCTGCTACAATAATTGTTTACATTCCATTACGCTATATCTTTACCTATCCTGTGTAACTGAGTATATATTTACAATGTCCTGTAGATTCTGAGCAAATAGTATCAGCTTTGACCGCTGTTTGTTTTCGTATAAAAGCGAGCTCTATACATCTGTTAGAGTTTGAGCTCGTATAATCAAGGGGAACTAAGTAGAGACAGCCCAAGATGTTCCAACTAATGGTTTGAATGTGGGTTTTAAAAATGCGAAACATTTTGTACAGTGTAGTCATAGCCTGTGACATAAATGTGCAGATTTATCAACTTTATACAACCACTAACTGCAATTTTCGAATAATTAATTAATTATTTATTTTCAGGCAATTATAACTTTAATACGTACAATATTAGAAGAAAAATGCAATATTCTCAAAATAATATCGAGTAACCATTAACTGAAATACAAATTTAGATTGAAATGTAATTGTACAATTTAAATGTGAGCGTATTAAAATCGCATTACGTTCAGTAATTTTATTGCCGTGTATAATTCCCAATACCGCCAGCTAATTTTTTAGTTATTCCAAGGCATATTTGCTTGGGTTATTTTTAATCAGATTTTCTCCCCTTTCACATGGAACAATAACTAAATAAAGGCTTAATTTAGCGTGTTTAAATGAAGAAGTACTCTGTAAATTTAAAGGGTTGTGCAATCAATATATTCATTAACAGAACAAACTCAATTACAGTTCATTAGCAAAGTTTTAATATTTACTAAACTTCTAATTAATACTTCTCAAGCGCATTGGTATTCAATAATGTAGTAATTAAAACACGGCCTTATTAAGCTGCCGCGATGAATCTGTAATAATAAATGGAACCATTTGAAAGCTTAAATAACGTCAAAGATCGTGTTTTTATCGTGAAGTTGGGGTGGCATTTTTAACGAACTTTAAGTTTCTAGTTCTAATTAACGCTTTGTGGTGGGTATCTGTAATATTACGTTTTTTGCTTGTTAGAGCGCCATAAAGTCATAAATCTGGAGTGACAAAAGGGGAAGGCAATTAATTTTAACGACCTTAATTTAATCCAGGAATACAAAGAATTCCAAATTCGTCCTTTTTAATGGAGACATTTTATTATTTTGACCGTCCAAACAAACGCATAGGTTCAACTGCACATTGAATTAATAAAGAGAAAAGTACAAAAAAGACCTATCGATTAAATTTGCCGCGTGATTTAACTATTTGATGTCAATAAAAATGTTTGTGGTGCAAATAGAATCCAAATTTCACGCATGCCTACATAAATATTAGTTTAAGAATGCGTGTATAACTGCCACGATGAAAATTTATGATTTTGAAGCATTATATGAGAAAATACTTCTTCATTCCACCATCATATTTTCTTTTTATTGTGGTTTCCTATTTTAGCTATTCCACAGTTCTCTTTTGCCACTTGTTTTATCCTGTTCTTAAGTTTTTGTATCTCATCACCACTCTCCGTGCCCAGGTAAGACAGTATAAACCCGTTATCAATACTTCAATACAGTGTTGGAATGGTGCGGTTTCTGCCATGTGCCCTTTGGAACGCCTGCTACTTAAGACACATTCAGTCCAGGTAATCTGTTGGGCCGGTGCTTTCACTGTTGCATGGTCATTATAATGTTAAGTTATACATAAGATCGCATCATATATGCGACGATTAGGCTAAAGAACACGAAAATGAATTGTTTCTAAGCTTAGCTGGAGGAAATCGGTTTAAAAGCGAGTCGGCATTGGTATTTCAATTTTAAAGGTGACAAGGGATGGACATTTTTGGGTTCGAATTTTTCAATAATGTTTTTAAATATCTTACCAAGACATATATTCGAACTCGCGACCTCAGCCTCGGAAATCTGGCGTTGTACTTCTTCGCAACGCTAAATTGTAGCATATCCTCAACTTCTTTTTTAGTCTTAACCATTATCTTATTCGTTTTCAGTGTTTGAAATAGCTTGCCCAATATCTCTTGTTTTTATTGACTACAATTTCGGAATAATTATAAGATTCTTATAAATTATGTCTCTTGTGGTAGGTAACCCCTAAAATATTTGTAACCGACAAATCTGGCGATTTAACCAGACAAAATTTATTATCGTAGTTCTAAATTGAGTGTTACGCGTTTCTAAAACACAGTTTATGCCGCTTTGGGAATTGTGTATCAGGACACCATTCTGTCGAAATTATCAATTGTTTTGATATTTAAAGTAGAGGTAGTTGAAAAATATATATAGTCTAATCAAGTTAGTATACATATTTTTGAATACAAAATTCATACAAGTTTTTTAGCTCTCTGTGTAAAATTCTATAAATTTCCCAAAAAATGTTATGCTCAAATTGTGTGTTGGAAAATGGAGGCCCAAATGCGGTTTTTTGACGTTCTTCTTGAAATCCATCCATTTTGCAAAGAAAGTTCAAATGAAAATTATTAAGCATGTAATTATTTACCATTTTTCACAATGCCACTGCCACTTTTTCGTTGGACCAACCATGGAAGCACAAAATCGCAACGAAGTTTTTATTGTCCCATACGGATGTCATGTAAGTCGTCATATTGGGTCTGGTATGCTTATAGCCTAGTCGGTCTGAGCCAAGATGACTGAAAGGAGTGACTATGTTTGTTTTATTTTTTGAAATGGGAACACTTTGAAGTAGTTTTATTAGAGTAAAAAATAGTTATTTGTGTACTTAGGCACTAAAATTCAAGTTTTTATCATGCATGTGAAATTGTGAAATAAACCATATGAAGAGCAAAAAGGAACTTGTGCCGAGGGGCACATTATATTTTTTTTTTGAGAAATCGTGTAATAAAAAAAATGAACAATTTCATTTATCTTACAGTAGCAGCTATTATTATTATACATTATACAACTGTTTTCAGTGACTAAAATGAAGTTTAATTTTAGTCACTGAAAACGGTTGTATAATGTATTTTATACTCACTAGTGAATAAAACTTCATTTTAGTCACTGAAAGCAGTTGTATAATGTATGGTAATAGGTGCTACTGTAACTATCTATTGTCTGTCTTGCGATATATTCTGACGGCTCAAACTGTTTAGGCATACGAATTGCTACTGTAAGATAAAACGTCGTATATCACACGTGAGCGAAATGCCATTATAAGCTCGTGAGAAATTGTATCGCTCGTGCTGAGGCACTCGCGATTTAAAATTCTCACTCGCAAATAATGATACATTTCTCTTACTTATAATATAATCTACTATTATATTACATAGCAACGGTACAATTTTGGTTATATAGTACGTTTTTTTCCTATACAAATTTTCAAGGTCAAGATAAAATTGGCAAAACTGCTTTTTTTAAATTATTAGAAAATTTATTTTCGTCAGGTTTTTCTGTAAACGACTTTTGTCACTTTGATATTTAAAATTAAATTGTCAGTTTTTCTTTTTTGAAACTGAATACGCGTAAAAACGGAATCTTTTAATATTAAATGTAGTGAAGTGTGCAGAGGAACTGTTGGATCTGCATCTTAACACACCAGAAGAAGACGTTTACAAAAGATTAGCAAGAGTTTTTGACGTACATAGAACTTTAATGCCAGATTTTAAATTTCCCACCAATTTTTAGTTCTATAAAGTTACTAAAACAAATTTTGCCAACATATATTTTTTAAAGGAATCCAAGTTATGCCAACATAAACCCTAAATTCTTTGACCTTGAAAATTTTTATAGGAAAAAAACGTACTTTACATTATATTTACGGGCTACAGTCGGTTTGAACTAACAACGACGTTTATAATGTAATCCGTGCGGAATTCGACGCCATTTTGTTCTTCCAGGTTGAATCCAACAAAAGATAGTAAGAACAAGAGTTGTAAACAATTAAATGCTTTACAATTTTTATTTAAATTAAGAGACTGTTTAAAAAACGCAAAGGCGTACTTATATACTAGTATAATATACTATTGTGTCTATTGTAAATTGTATTTACATTCGATATCAAATTTGTAATAAGGTATAATAACTAGAAAAACGTATGATACCCGATTAATAAATATGCACATAAATTGTCATATTGTCGTTCAAGGTTGGTCGGATGCCTCGATGTCAATTTGTCGTATTTGTCTTTTCCAGAGTACGGGCAGATCGTTATTTCCTCTCTCTCTGAAGTACTTTAGAATGAGAGGGGAGATTGCTCTGTCCGTACACTGGACAGGACAAATACGTCAAATTGACATCAAGGCAGTCTAGTCGAAACTTTTAAATTTAACGGTTGATGTAGAATATCAACGGCATTTAAAAAAGAAGAACAGCATTGGAAAGATACTTTGGAAAGATTGTCGCAAAACGTTTTGACGCTAGCTGAATTAAATCTATTTTTTCGTGCGACGTCTGATTGGGTATATACAAAAGAAAATTGAGTTTTCTTGAAGTAGAGAGGCTGGGATATACTATCCAGTTTTGAAAGAACATATTCGTAGAATAAAAGATGCAGAAACAAATGTTCATTATTCAGGCAGAAGAATTCAAAACTAAATGATAAATTTATTGGCAGAAAAGTCTAAAAGTATAAAATAATTGATAATATTTTTTTAGGTTTTCTTGTAGTAGATGACACAATAGGATCTGGACTTGCAACCAAGTTTATAGAAACTCTTGTATTTTTAGAACTGGATATAAAAATGGTAGGGCGCAAGAATACGACAATGGGACAAATGTGAAGAGTAACAACATCGGTCTGTAGAAACAAATACTGCCTTGCTATTTTCACTCGTTAAACCTTGTCTTACATGATGCAGCCGAATCTAATATTGAAATATTTATGTTTTTGGCGTAGTACAGGCGGCATTAATCAATATATGATCAGTACTATTAAAACATGAACCTAGTTTAATATTAAAACCTGTGTGTAATACAAAATGGGAGAGCAGCATAACTGCACTTGCACCACTTAGATACCAACTTGCTGAAATTTGTAATGCACTTATAGAACTGGTAGAAGGTCCATCTTCACGTGCTCATGAAAATAAAACAGGAGATGGGACACAAATAGTATTTATAAATTTTAAAAAATAAAAATTCATATGTAGTTACCATGGTTCTTTGGTATGATAGTAGTAGTAGTAGTAGTAAAGTACGACTGAGGATTACCTGAACGATCGTTGGCTCAGGAAACCAGCACGTCTAGCCACTCAGTTACCTAAATCGGGTGTGCTTTTGTGGAAAATAGGTAAATTGGTTAACATCAACATATTTTTATGGTAAAGAGTTTTATTTGTAGTATCCAAATGCAAGTACCATAATTTTTTGACGAGTACTTAATATATCGTTACAACCCAGAATTCCTACTGGTTATTGTTATAGCTCTTACTGTTTATAAAGGGATAGTTCAGATAAAATATGAAGAAAAATTTACCTTCAAAATATAAATTAACTAAATAGTAATAAACAAACAATATTTCTTTCTTATATTTTATGGAGTGCAAGTCAAGCTCCTCATTTATTTAATAACTGTCCATATATCAGAATAACTAGTTCATCCATTTGTTGCACAAGTATGTACTCGCTGGGATTTAGGCTTTCTTATTCCAAAATAGAAATTGCATAGCTTCCAAGTTTCAAGGGACATTCCGAATAGGTTTGAGAGAAAAGGTTTAAGTTATCTTCATTCCCCATGATGAAGTCTGGGTTTTTCGTTGCCAGCCTTGTTAACATCTTCCCTGCAGGGGCATCCGCCTCTCCTCTTTGAGGGGATACTTTAGACATTAATACGGTTGCCAAACCCAGATTGCGGAATGCAGTGAAGTCGATGGTCTTTGAACCCAGATTTTCTGGCCCGAAACCAGAGGCACTTCCACTACGTGTGGTACCTGGATGCGCCATTTCACTCCTGAGACAAACAACAAATATTCAAGCAATCTTCACTACCCAAAAGATGAAATTAATACTATCCGCTGGAAAAGTGATGTTATATGCACTCTTGTTCTTATACAATATACGGCAAAGAACAATTAGTGTTCCTTATTATTCGTCGTTAAGGGTTATGGCTAATTCAAATAAGAAGCGTTCGACTTCGTTATGAGAACTTTAGGGACTATATTCCGCAATTTTACCAAAAATACGCTTACCGAATTGAAATAGAAAACACTTACACATTTTCTTTGCAGCTTGAATGTATTACTACGGAAGGACTACCTTTTTGACCCATTAAAAAAATTAAGGAGTAACGAGGTTTGAAGACTGCCCAAGCTAAGAATTTTGTGCAAAACTGCTTAGAAATTTAAAGACTTAAAAAGATATGAAGTTATTGAAGTACTTGTTTTTGTAATAAAGTACGGAAACTTGTTTTTACTAAAAAATACTTCCAGCACTTTCAAAATTCAAATATTCAGTATTTTTTAGATTTTACTATTTTTTTCTAGATATGTCCACCAAACATACAGTTTCTCAAATATACCAAAATTATACCTATGCATTGCTCAGTCTTTTGTATCACCTAATCATTTAATGTTAATGTTAAAATAAAAATAGAACAAAGGTACAAAGATGGCAGTTTTCCCGAGTTATAACTATTACAAACATTTTAATAATGAATTAAATAGAAAAAAACTGCGAAACATTTGCAAAAAGAATGGTAATTCAGTAGCGGTTTATTATCTAACAAAAACACTAGATTTTTAAAGTCTTCTCTTTCACTTACACCAAAATACGATTGTCAGTATTGGAAAGTTTCTCAGTTCTTTCTATATAAAAATAGAGCAGATTTTGCAGAGGGGACTTGGGAGACGTTGCGACTGTACTTACTACCACGAAAAAAGTAGGTAGAAACTACTCTTTTAAGTCTCTAGGTCTACATCTATATTTTTTTGTTTTGTCTAACTCTGCTTTCCATACTGCACAGAAAGAAATCCAAAAGTTTAATGTTTCGAAACTCTTGCAGTTTATATTTTCAATATGTTTACAACGCACACAAGAGTACATTGATTTGTCCAAAGTTTTAACTTTCGACATATATTTTCTTATTCTCGCTTTAATTATTAAAAAAAAAAACTTTCTAGGCACTGATTAATTTCACATCTCACTCTTAATTTTTAAATTAAACCATAATACAGTACTACACCCACGTCAAAATCAATTCTAGTTTCAACAAGTTTGTTAGTTATGTCTGAAGGTAACTTAAAAAAATATATACCTTAATATATTATTTAACATGAAAATGTTATTATATTACTGCCACTGTATAGCATATGCTGTATCCAAACTTAGTACCTGGAGATATTAACTAAAAGTAGGCAAAACGGTTTGCAATCTCTCGTAACTTTTTACTGTCTTTTATTTGGTGTCAGACAAGTGTCCTGCGAGTTTGTTTTTAAACGTCTCGAAGGACTCATTTCTATCGCCAACTAAATAAGAGTAAACAATTTCAGGCAGGTAAGTGCAAGCCATATCTTTCTACGTTAAACTGTTTTCCTGCTATACATATTTGTTGTCATTATTTGGGCAGCTACTGAATTTGAACACAATACTTATCATGTTATCATACATAAAGTAGCTCTAAGAATTTTTATGAAAATCCAACAATGCAATATTTAAAAAAATAGATCGTTAGTTTACTCTGCCTTTTTTATGCACTATGTATTGTTAAGGTGACTGTACCACGTTGTATGGCTTTTGTTATTTTACAATTGACTTAAACCTTTACTTTATTTTATTCTCAATTAATTATTTTTAAAACTGAATGTTATTTAACTGCTAGCTTCGGTAGAAGCACTTGACTGAAAAACAGGTCGGATTCTTTATAATCTAGATGACTTATATTCTGAAATTAGATTTTCTTATTTTTTATGACAACTCTTACATCTATCTACTGACACTTCAAACCAGTTTTGAAAAATCAATTACAAATACTTTCTCGTTGCATTCTGTCATTCCACAATATCAAATGGTAAGTACTCCCTTAATTAAAATTAACTCACTTCACTCTTTCTATTTTCTTGCAGTTTTTATTTAAATACCTGAATTCTGTTACTGTTATTGGACTAGAGACTCTCCTCTACTAAGCCCAATGCATCCAGTAATCTCACCAAAATCTCCCAAATTCTAACAACAATGTCTGCACGAACTCCGCCAAAAACACACCTGGATCCTCAAAGACTTCCTTGTCCTTTAAACACGACAAGACACCTTCCAACCTTTCGCAGCAGCAACATCAGCAGTAACTACCATCCACGTCGTCCCACCAAAATCTTCAAGTCACCGACAACCCCGTACCACGAACCTCGACCAGATGCAAGCCACAAAATGTAACTTCAATGACAAGCCTGTCGAATCAGAACTCCTTGTCGAATCAGAACTCCTCCAGATGAAAAATCCTCAATCCACCCCACAAAACGCTCACTCTGCTAATGATCTTGATGTAAACCACTTCCTTTGTAAACCATTCCTTGTTATCAATTCAGTTGATGCAATGAAATTTTACAATAAACTCAATTCAGCGTTCCCTTCCTTTTATTTGCTTTTGTAGATTATAACTGTATTACTTTAGTATTCTCACCACCTTCTTTATCTTCATCATATAGTCTGCACATCTTCTATCTATTTAGCATTTCACTTTTTATTCTTTTACACCACGCCAATTTTATTTTAAATTTTAACCCATATATATTTTTAAAACTTATAAAGGGTTTTTTATAATTTCAAACGATACAAATTGTATTACATCATTTTTGTTATCAAATTTTTACATTCTCATCAATAAAAACCTCTTTAGTGATCTAGCTTATATTATTTCACAGACACTATAGAAGCTTTATTATATGTCTAATACCCACTATCTATATATATAAAAATCAATCGCCGTGTGTTAGTAACGCAAAAACTCGAGAACAACTTGACCGATTTGGATGGTTTATTTTTGTTTTGTTCGTCTTACTCTCGAGGTGGTTTAGCGAAAAAGAAAAAATCCAAAGGAAAAACCGGAAAATTGAAAAATCTCGAAAGTGTGTTTTTCTATACACTGTACAACTTTCTATTTGCAGTCTTACTTTTATGATTCTGTGCTTAATGGTTTGAAGGGTTTTCCCCATCATGTCATAGTCCAAAACGTTTGCCGGGTCAGCTAGTGTTAAATAGTATATTTCGAAAAAGAATTTGCCATTAACTTCCTTTTTCATTTCAGATATATTAAATTATGTTAAAATCCTACTGTTTCTTATTTAGCTTTATTTAATTAAATTTAAATTTAATTTCCTTTCTTTACCAACATTTTAATAATTTTGATATCCATTTCATGCTTAAATTCATCTTTGTAGTTTTTAATACTGTATTCTTTAAATCTTATTAATCTGATTTTAAACCCCTGTACCAATACCATAACAGTATATTCATAAGTAATTGTAGGTTGTATGCCACAGGAGTTTTTCCTCCACACCCTTTTTACGGTATAAAAGTTTTACACCTTGGGGTACGAGAATGCCACTTAACTTTTCACGTCCGGGAAACGCCACCACTTGCCCTAGAATTATCGAAAACAGACTAATAGCCACGGCTTGATGCGCTCCGGAAGATGGGCGTGGTCCTATGAATGGGACGCCATAGGGACAAATGCGACGATATATACAGAGTGTTACCAAATAATAGGGCGCCACGGTATTCGGAATTTGGGACCCACGTTTGACAAAACCCCAAAAGCCAAACGGGGTAGGGTGTGCGTGCAGCCTTGTGACTCCCCAGAACCGGTACTAACTGGAGCGTTTGGACCTACTTTGGACGCTCACAACTTCGTCCAGGCTCCGCTTTACATCAATCTTACACTGCAAACTGCTTAACCTGAAACTCGACATGCAACACAGAAAGAAAATACAACGATAGCATTTAACAAATAGGTCTATTGTTCTGACACACAAATATAGTCCTGTACAGTCATTAGTACTCAAAATAGAGTTGCTGGCATTAATTAGTACTCCGATAAAGTTGTTGCCACTCAACAGCACACAAAATACGGTTACAAACGTTTACTAGTACATGAAATATAATTACTGGCTTTAATTATTACGCAGAATATGATGGCTGACATTGGTTAGCGTACAAAATATGATTACTGGCATACAAATAGGGTCGCTAGCGTTAATTAGTGCGCGAAATGAAATAGCTGCCATTACATAGTACACAAAATGCAACTGCTGACGTTAGTTTGCGTACAAAATATGATTACTGGCATTAGTGATGAGTGCGTGAGAAATGATTGCTGCCATTAAATAGTACACAAATAGGGTCGCTAGCGTTAATTACTGTGCGAAATGAGATAGATGCTATTAAATAGTACACAGAATACGATTGCTGACGTTAGTTAGCGTACAAAATATGATTACTGGCATTAATAAGTGCGTGAGAAATGATTGCTGCCATCAAATAGAACACAAACACAATCGCTAGCGTTAATTAGTGAGCGAAATGAGATAGCTGCCATTAAATAGTACACAAAATACCTTGTTAACTTCATCTGCGGCAGTCGAACGGGTCTAGTTTGCGGCTCGGCGATGTCACAAGGCATGCGGAAAAGGGCAACATGCTCCAACGGGCGTACGTGTTGATGAAGAGTATCCAATTATTTCTTTACAGAATTTACATGCGGCCACAATAGACGACGGGGGGCCGCTAGAGAAAGGTGCCCCTGGTCACGCTCTCGCTTGGTTTGTATCCAACACACACATAGTAGTGGTAAATTGGCCGACAGGCGACGATAAACCGAGAAGCGTTTGCCAAAAAACGTGCATCACCAACACACAACTTGCACGCTTCGCGACTTCGAACACACTCCTCGAAACACGTTACGCTAACCCCCAGCCACGCCAAATACGAGACGCGCGACGAGCGTGATTGCAACGCGCACCGAACACCTGCAACCATTCACAAAACGACTACAGCATGCCGTCTCACTCGCACCTGCGAGCGATCCAGCCCGCAGAACATTTTAGAAAAACGTCTGCCTACGAAATCGATATTGGAACCTAACGTGCCAACGAATATAAGCGATACTACAAAAAGAGTGCCTTTCAGATTTCACGGTGGCAGATACAGCTGCGTAATGCTAATTAAATGCCTGCACACAACCCCATATAATATCAAGCGTAAAAGTATGACACGAATGCTATATAGAAGCGGGGTCGTAGTCTTAGAAAAATACTCCAAAAGTGGCACATTCGTATAATTTGAAAATGTCCTGACACTCTATTTATGGCCAAATGAAAGAAAGAGGTTCATCTTTGGAATACGAGTATAAAGTAATATTTGAAACGTTACTATAGCAGTCAATATTGGAGTTGTGTATTGAACTTAAAAATGTAAAGATTTAAGGTTTTTCTGAATAAGAAATAGCACTTAGGAGTAAGATTCTCCTTAACTTAAAAAATGAATAACTCAAGTGTGTTATAATCTGTTCAAAAATTACTTTAAGTTCTTAAAATAACTACGCATGATACTTTTACTTATAAAAATAACCTTTTCCTATACCTACTTTTAATTATATAAATACATTTTAAAATTTAATAAATGGTTTTCAATAAGTTTCATATTATCTGATTATGTGCTGCCTACCAAGGTACATGTACGCATTTTATTAGTTGCTATGGATTATGGTGGGTTTTAATCACTGACACAAACGGCAAATAATTCTTTGACTCAAGCCCCAGACTAATCAGACTCAATAACTATGATCAGCTTCAAATTGTTAGGGTACATAGAAGATCGGAGAGGGGGCTAGCTATAGTAAAACAGCGTGCAATTTTTTTAAATTAGCAAATTACTTGGAGGCGACAAAATGTCTTTCAATTCAACCGATAAGTCCGTTGGCTTACAAAAACTCTTAAACTAATTAAAATAAAATAACAGACTCAAAGGCATTGGTAACATAAATTACTTGAAGTAGCCATAAATAAAGGCAAAGCTAATATCAAGTGGTTATTTTAATAATGGTGGTTCTAATACAACAAAATAATTATAAGCACTCGCCTAGGTTACAGGTAAAGCCAAGCTATAGGATAAAGTTACAAATACAACCAATTTTAAAGTGGCCTGCGATAGGTTGCATGAAATCGCAACGAACAAGAGTTACTTAAGCAATATCATTAGCATAAAATATAACGTAGTTAAACATTTAAACTGCTAACAAGCCTCTTGGTATTAGGTAGGCAGGTTAAATTAGCAATCAATTATACGCTCACCGTGACGCCATAAATCAAACATAGTAAGAGGTTAACAAAATCTCACCACAATAGCGGAAATTTAGTATGTTTATTGAAAGCACAAATAAAATTTAAGCAAAGACTATTCGGAAGTAATGCAGATCTAGCCGGTGAATCCAAGCTTATGAAAAGAGTAATGTACACAGGTTCGTGTTTGCCTTAAACAACACATATTCGTGTTTAGATATTCCCAGGATAATATAAGACTGTTGCAGGAAACAAATAGCAATAATCGGCAACGTATAGCTACCAAGAAATATACGACCGGGCATCAGAAAAGCTTTCGAAGAACAACTACAAAACTATGTAGCACGTCTTAGACGACTCTCACAATTAATGGTAAACAACAATGAAGCTTGCAATTAACAATAAAGCTTCAGCAGTTGCTTTCTCAATCGGCCGCCAACTAGTAGCGTAACCTTTAACGATTCCAGAGTAGGATCTTAAGCCTATTAGAATTTAAAATCAAATGCCATGGGTAGATAAAAACCCAATAATTTCCGTTAAATTAACCCATAAATATAATCGCAATTACGCCAGTGAACTAAGGGATAGTATTTTTTCCTCACACTTTATTATCAAACAGCCCCAAACTATGGCAAAAAGTAACAACAAAATATTTCGTTCGATCGGCTCAAGTGACACCAACAAAAAGAACGCAAGCCAAGCGCCTACCTATAAGGAACACCTAGAAATAATCGACATCGTGACCTAGTTACGTGCTAACAACGAATAGATAATTTGCCTTGTATAAGTTGAAGGTCGCCAAACAAGTTCGGTGGCCTCAAAAACTAGCCACCAAGGAGTCAGGACGGGCTAAGCCATATAGCATGCAAAGAATGGGAAATTAGTATGAAATCGAAGGGTGGCGCTTTTGAGCATCACTAGCTAGAATGTTACTCTTACCAATAGTATCACGTATTTTAAAGCGGATAAAGTTAGGGCAAACTGTGCATCATAAACAACTCATTATTTTATCATAGGATGGTTGTATTGTTTCTTAGCAACCCTTGTGTAATTATTTGTGCATAAAATAACACTTTATCCATCCTCATCATTAAAGTGTGCGTTACTATGAAGATTTTAAGAAATAAAACACAACTTTACCTCTTGAGCTAAATTTTCCTCTCGTGGATAAAATATCTCCCTATTCACTTGTATCACACATACATAAATATAAGTATTGACGTAGTTAAAGCACTTTCCGAGTAATTATTTTGTACAAGATACTTACATTTCAAGTATACATCATTTAATAGTGGAGCAAGAAATACATTTAAGAACACTTGTACTGACTACTGGGTACTGGGGTACCCTAGTTTCGAGTAATTCTAGTATGACTTTTTGAAAAAGTAATCATACTCACTGTCAATATAGACCATCATCATGTCGAAAATATTGCTGATACTATATTTAGAAAAGAGCAGAACACGTAATTTGTGGTTTCAACGAAACGGTGTCACTTCTAAAGTTTATTAATTACATCGTCAGATCCTGGAAAAGTAGTAAAGTTATATTTTCAGTTATTAACTTAATTAATTAAAGCTTTTTTCCTTTTGAAATTCAGTAAATTCTATTGTAGCATGTGGTATATGAAAAGTATGGGCAATCGAAATCTCTCGAGCAGAATTGTAGAAAGTAAAATAGATTTTTTCAATTTATAACAGCTTAAAATATCCTGAAAAAGAAGTTGAATAGAAACCTCAAACTGAATTTTGCAACTCGATGCTGGCTGGAACTCACTCGAAATGATATATAATGTTTGTTTTAGCAATACGTATAAAAAGTAATTTAGTCTCTTGCTTTGTAACCCACGAGTGAACAGTGAAAATGAAGGGTCGAACCTGTCGACTAGTGGCGGAATTAAAATTCACCCGACATATGAATTTAACAGTTTTGATGCGACGATAAAAAAATTCTCTTAATTATTGTTAGTTGTAAAAGTGTCATCCGCGATATGCAAATTCGCTCAATTTGTAGTTGCCTCCGTTAACGTTCGCCGTAATTTCAGTGCATTTGTAGCAATCTACGCCGCCGTTCGTGGCTTCCATACTAATCAGACGTGATCACTTGATTCCAGAATTTATATAACCGTTTCTCAGATTCTAGCGACAAATCGAGCGCTAATGAGTCGCATTGACTAAATTCCGCATTCTCGGTCTATCTTAACAAGATGTAAAGATTTTCAATATCTTCAATTACGTACGTGAGCAGTTTAGAAACGAGGACTGGATAATTCTTTAATTGATTGCGAAGCTGCACGCTGCAATTAACCATAAATAGTCGATGCACCGATTTCATTACAAGCGTATGCGTATACGGTTTGCATTGTAGAAATCATTTGTGAAACATTAAAAACATGACAAAAATAATTACTAAATACCCCACTACGATCAAGCGAAATCTTTGTACAAGGGATTATCGCTGCACTTCAATCTACAATTGAATGTACTATTACACGGATATTCAAAGAGGCACAAATGAATAATGAACAAGTGATTGAATGGTCTCCAGGTATCGAATAATAAGCTAACGAGCCTTTCACATCTGCATCAACTAATAGGTGGATTCTCTGAACAATAGCCAGCAACTTGCTAAACAATGTACCATATCCCTCGCATATGGGATAAGCTGCCATTGTGCGGTAATGTTCGTAATGAAGTAAATAATATGTGGAGAAGGATTCACATTTAATCAGTTGCAAACAGTTAAAGCGTTCGACGGGAATCGATTACGTTAATTCGGTAGGATTGCTGCTTCAGATGCCAAATGTACGACTAGCTCCATCCCTAAAAAGAAACACATTTAGGAAATTGTTGGATATAATATAGAATCAAATTTTTATATTTTTACATTTCCTGCTATTTTATTTTTAAACTAGCTAATTAAATTACATTACTACTTACAATTAAAATAATCTACATAATTAGGATTGTTTGTAACGAAATTTTTTCTAAAGAGTTTAGTCTCATTCTTGACATAACAACAAGAAAGCAGCACTGTTTATTCTCAATAACATTTTATAAATGTTTCAGACATTTTAAGTCATTATAATGTAAATTTGTAGCCCAAAGGTTTCTATAGCCAAACTGTAATAATATGTTTTCAGAAACAAAATTTAAAGTTACTACGATTTTAAAGGTCCCCCCGAAACATCTGTAATCTCCTCTACTTATGACGAGTGCAGTTACAATGTGATAATGATTAAAAAAATCTGCAGGTCTACACGGAATGTCAACCACACTAACTACGTAAAAAATTTACGGATAACAACTTTTAAAGAGTTTTGCATTGAACGAGGGAATTTTCTGGTGTTGCCATACTTTTTATGATTATAGCGCTACCAGAAATCGATGTCCTTAATTTCTTTATACATATATTGGTATCAATAACCATTGGTAAAGAATATACTGTCAGTTACTTACTGAGAAAACTAAAGTAGCACCCGTCTTTCGTACTTATCGCTCATACAAATTCTTTGACCACAATAATTCATACATGACTTAGAATCATCGC
>OW679198.1:109776399-109920894 GCA_940337035.1 Agriotes lineatus
ATGGTCATCGCGCGGGTTTTTGCTCGACTTCACAAGGTGCAAGGCACATTAAGCCAGAAAATGCTGGGTGTTCATATACAAATACTACGCGGTCTAAGCCGAAATTCTATGCTAAGAAGAATAATTCGAGTAACCGCGAAAGCCTCAAACAGTACAAAAAAACTGTTCCTCAGCGGGCTGTGGAAATTCAACGTATGAATAATATGTTGGTGACACTGTACGTCAATGTCAAATTCGAGGTTAGCAGGTTAGGATTTGCGTCATTTTGTATCAAAACTGTCATTATTGCAATATTCTTAGCGATACACCTGATCTATTTTGTTCTAGTCTAAAGAAAGTAATAGATATAAGCCTGGAATAGCATTTGTCAATACTAATTACATAGTACGAGATTATGTTATTAGGAGCAAAAGTTATACTTTATGTAACGTGGTTGGACGGTTTCTCTAACGAGTTTGCGCCTCCCCGGGCGGTGGATAGGAAAATTCTTACCAGATATGGTGAGTACCGGGCAAATAAAATAACAGGGGCCCACCAAAACTAGCAGTAGCGTCTGTACCTAGATTGGGCGGCTGCAAAAAATCCAGAAAGGCAACGGGAACCCACTTTGAAATGCTTGTTTCCATAAATATCCAATGACTATTTTCAAAGCCAATTGTTCCGGAGTTAAAAAGAGTCCCCCAATCGAATCTTCGGGGAGGGACGCATTAAGTACAGTCAAAAGTAAAGAACTAGTAAGGTACACAAAATGTAAAGGGTCTATTATAAACAGAAAAAGGCTAGATCTTAGAAGAAGAACTACGGAAAAAATTAAATACAAGTTACTGGCATATGCAAAACCCACTGGAAAGAATCTGGACGCTTTACATCAATTAAAGATAGTATGGTGTATTTTTCAGGCCATAACAGACTACGCAGAAACTGAGTAACAAAAATCTGTTTAGAATAAAATCCTGTAAACGATAGAATAATATCGATTAAGCTTAACACTAAGCCTGTTCGTACAATAGACACAGATAATAAAACTCCAGGTTTCTTCTGCACAACCTTAAAAGAGGTAATTAATAAAATTTCTAACAGAGAAGTGCTGATCATTATGGGAGATTTTAACGCAAAAGTGAAAACAATAATCAAAAACTCACCTGGGTGCTGTTTGCGGTAGTGATCATAGACTCTTACTCGGTAGCACGATTTTCCAGGAACTTTAAAATAGTAGGTAAAAATCCCACATCGAAGACTAGAGCCAGCTCAAACATAACCTTGGAAGAAAGAACTGAACACTGATTAGAAAATCTGATAGAAGATCCAACTAAACATAACTGCAGAAAATCTATTAACAGAAACAAAAACTGTATTATTTAATTTTATTTTAATGTTATATTGTACCGCTAGTTGCAAGCACATAAAGCACCAGCCTCTACACCAAAAGGTACAACGAGGTTAAAGATAATACATACATACATACATACATACATTATATTCAACAGCACCAAGGAAATTTTCAGAATTAATACTGGGCAAAAATATAAACCATGATTAACTGAAAAAATATGGAAATGTTTCTCAAAGAGAAGACAGTTTAATAACAAACCTTCAAATACGGAAAACAAAATACAGAAATATAATCATTTCAGATCAGACAGTGAAAGAGCCTGACGAAAGAATAAAAACAATCACCTAAAACATATGTGCGGATGTACAAAAATATGCGAAGCGCAATCGCACTAAAGATATCTTTATGGCAGTTACAAAGATTACTCCTAACTTTGTACCAAGAACATGCTGTAATAAAGAAAATGAAGTACTTACGAAAATATATTATATCCTACAAAGATTAAAAGAATACTGTGAAGAGCTGTACAAAGATAATGAAAATAGCATAAAGAAAAACATCATCACAACACAAACTGAACATAAAGAATCGTGCATATCAACTCTTTTCGAAGGTAAGGGATAGAAGAGCACGTAAACTCAATGTGCAAAACCACGCCAGAGGCGAAACTAAGGCAAGAGAAGGGGTTGCAAGAGTTTCCCCTCTGACGTGGTTTACACGTTGTATTACCGTGCTCCTTTGCTTTTCTTCCAATAAAACCCCTTACGAAAGTGGGCAAATCGTTGAGCTCTTTGACCTCAGTAATGACACGGTCCAATCCCGGGAGCCGTTTGTTACGTAATGACAATGGCCGTGAAATCCTCAGAAATCATCTATACAAAAGCCATTCACCTAAACGTAAAATTAACTTGATTTTTAGGATCAGCGCATCTAAATGTCCCTGCGGTCCACTTTTCGCTTCTATTGGTGATAATATCTCGTCAACATATTTTATGGCCGTCTTACATGGGCCTTGCCTTGCCGCTTTGCCTATCAATTTGAAGCCGTTGTGCATTTGCATTCATGGTTGTGCAGCTTGCCAGTCCAAATTATGTAGAATCTGGCAATTTGCCATTTCGACGGATAAGTTTCAACATTTAAGCAGTTTTAATGAAGTTTATTCCACTACTCGCCTTTGTAAGGCGTCATTTCGGCTACCTTAAAGATCTGCCTTGCTGTAGACATCCTATTTCTGCCATGAATATAGCCTTCAAAGTTTTCCTAAAGCAACATCGATTTTGACATGAAACTAACGTTCCGGACAAACATCGTTTCCATAAAATCCAGCTATGGGGCTTGTCTGCGGACCACGACGTTGCTAATGTTAAATGTACCTTTTGGAGCGCAATACAAACGCACGTTGCAATGTGTAGTTTACTATTTGTATGTTATGGGCAAACTTTACTAAACGTGGGGTTGGCCGCACTTTACTCAAGCTATTGCTATTTCTAAAATATTGTTTCCTATTTGATGCTTGTTTTTTTTATATAATCGAGTTATTAGCCATATAGCTAATTATAGCCTGATTTTCCAAATATAACCTCTTTCAAGTAAACCAACCCGTAGTTCCTTGACGTTCCATAGATGCCGTAAACGTATCTCTACATTGTCTGCACTTTTGAATTATTTTGTCAAAAATAGATATTATAAGGAAGGAGCCTTCTATGGTGTTTATCTAATCATATGTGACGCTGGTAAAGATGCTATATATTACTTGCAAGATTATCTTAAAATCCTGCAATATTTCTTGTCAAATAAACTTATTTTTGTTTCTCCGATCATACAATAGCAGTATATACTTATAAAACTGACGATTATAAAACATGTTACATATTTTGAGCATAATAAACGTATCTGTATCTGAAATAAACAAACTAACTTAACGCTGTAACTAAGATTTTGTAAACGTAAACGTAAAAGTAATTATTTATACTGCGTGTTTTTATTTATATTTTGTTCAGATTTTAGATTTTTATAATTTAGAAAGTTGTAGCGGCTAATAAAAACATTTTTTTATATTGTGTAAAGTAACCTATATTACTATAATGCTACCGATTGAATTATTTTAAGTTATATGAAAATAGTAAGTCGCAATATCCAATAAAAGAACTAGTGCAAAATACTAGTCAGGAGTTGTTAAGAAACTCATAGACATCATTTAAAATTTTGCTTAAAACACAATTCTTTATAAAAAATTGTTTATAATTATTAATCTCAAAATTTTGCAATCTATAGAATATACGAAAACAGCTAAATGAGGATATTATTAATTGAGTGGATAAAATGAATAATTACAGTCAAAATTCAAAATTTAAGAAATACCGAAAAATACATAAACAAACAAACAAAACAAAGTTGGCCCGCCATTCTGTCCATGTTTCTTACGAGATAAGGGGTTTTCCAGACATTTCTAGTCGACTTTTTCATCTTCTACCGAAATCTGAAAGCAAAATTTAAAAATTCCAAAAGACGGATAAACGCACATAATGAATTTAGATAATGCTCTACTTTATGAAATTTGTAATAATATGAATAATGCACAAATATTAACAAACTTTTAACTTTAGATGATTAATAAAAACCTAACTTTGTTATTTGAATGAAACTATAAATTTTTACAGCTGTAGAAATATAGTAAAGTAAAGATATGGATACCAAGTGTTGTCTTTTTATTGGTAAATTTATATTCCATTTATTTTCCAGAACCTTTAAAAAATAACTTATGTTAAAAACTTGTAAAAGGGGTGAAAGAATTCAAATGTTATGTGTGATTTCTAAGCAGTACTTCTAAACCACTACTATTTTTTAATTCATTGAAAACCTAGCATTTTTTAGGTGACTCAATATGTACCCTGTGAATGAATTCTAAATATCTATTAATTAGTAGCTACAAATGTAAAACAGGAACGCTATTAACAAGATTAAAATAGTACCGTTCAACTTTCAGATCAAAGTAAAAAGAAATAAAATGTCTTAATTAAATTTAAGTATTTTCGGGGAACTATATAAATTTTATAACACCTAATCTCCTAATAGGCCATCTGTCTAGCACGCTAATTATGATGTCATAAAATCCTGGGCCGGAATGAAAAATCGTAAATTCTAGTACGAGCAGATAGGTATATAAAACTGTCCAACGCACAGGGGTCTATTTTGTACCGGAAATGAAAGTACACCTGTTTCCATCTCTTAAGTTTACACGTAATTACTAAATTGTTGTAATTATAATACCGCATCTGCGAGCTGTAAAAAGTGTTATTTTTTACCTTAATTGAACTTAATTTGTAGATGTTTGTATGAGAGTATGCCGCTCCACACGGTAATTAATGCCTAAGGTGGAAATAAAAGTTTTGATTCGAAAATACAAGCCTGGAAATCACCAAACATCTACTGGGGCATTTTTAGGTGCACGGCCATTGTTGCCTACGGTTCATTAATTTGCTAAAAGCTAACAGCACCTATTTTTACATGAGCGGCATTGTCCTCTAAACAATGATTGAATAACGGTAAATTTTTAATTATTGGTCAGCAATGGCTTTAGGCATGCAGAGCCGTGTAAAATTTTAACTCTTTTTATGCGGGTGCATAATACTGCATTGTAGGCATCCATCGGTTATGCAGAGTGCAGCAGAATGCAAAATAACCCCAGTAATTAAAAATTGTTTATCACAAAAACACCGCCCATGTACGCTGCTAGCGTTAATTAACCGGTACATTTCCAGAATCGCTAATCAAAGAATATCATAAAATTGGCGCGTTAAAAATTGAAAGTATAACTTTGTTCGGCGCGAATTAATTCGGCACCCACGAACTCACCTCAGAATGGCAACTTAACCGAAAGGGCAATAAAACGTGGAAATTTAGTTCACGAAGCACTAATAATTAATGGCCCATTTGTGTATCACCCAGAATGGCTTAATTTAGCATTTTAAGGTAATTAGTTAGACAACAAAAGCAACATCTACGCGGCGTAGTTATCCGGTATGTGGTAAATTAGGGCCATAAAACACGCTCGAAAAATGCACTAATAATCCAATAGTACTCGGCCTGCCATAAATTTAGATGTGTTCACGGAGAAATGTTTTCAGTATTTCTGCAAGGAAAATTCTAATCAAAGCAGCCGGCGACAAATAGGATTACACGTGGGAAACCCGAACGGATCATTTCCAATGTAGTATTCATAGTGTATTTCGTAATTCTGCTTTTCAAAGATCGTTGCGGGAAACTACCAGGTGTTCCTAAGTCCAACAGAAAATTATTTCCTTCTGTGTATAGTCGGGGCTTATTTCTTTTTTGGGACCCGTTTGCAAACAGCTTTCATTTGGATATATGACTAAAATGCTTCTAATATCAGTATGCCGTAACACAACTAGTATAATGATCAAATTGACTTAATATAAGTTGCATATCCAATCTTCAGTTCAGTAACGCATTTTTAAATGTACGAGACTGGGCTGATAAGTAACGCCTTCAAATGCGGTTTTGCAAGGTGTATCAGAGTTGTCATCTGTCTCTTCGTTTGACACTTACATGTGTTTAGTGAAAAAGTGTCAAGTGGTTTTACGCTACTCATTTCTGTTTGTCAATAATCACCCATAGAATGGTGTCGGTGGAAGCAGCTTGTCGTTATCAAATTTGTAACTCAATAACACTCACCGTCGTCTCAAAGAGGTATGGAAGAAATATGAAATGGATACTATCAATTTAAGGGGTTGGGCTAGACGTGATAGCAAAAGTGTTGTAGATAGAATGGGTATGGACAACGCGAGAAACTGCTGTGAAAATCGTACGACACTCATTAATCGCCAATATAAAAATTATTTGTGACAATTCACATCTTGTTACGTGCAGCTCTACATATTTTTCGAATTTCCTGGATTATGATTCTCGCTTTGGCCGTGCTTTCGCTGGTTGTCGCTAAAATGCGTTGCCGTTAACGTTGTTAAATATTCCACAAATTGTTTCAAATCAGATCTCTGCGTAATTTTGTAGGCTTTGGATAAAAATCAGTTATGAATACAAGCCGACAGCATCTCCAGCGGGTCACTGCAGTTCAGAAGCTGCAAGACTTCCAAAGCGGACTTCACGTCTTCGAGCAACGTGTGGCAGCCTGCCCCAGATGCAAAGATGTGGAACTGCGTAACTACACGCAATTACTTAGGGTTTGCGATTTTTCCGATTTGAAAACTGTGAAAATAGGGAATTAGATTACTTTGCATCATCTCGCGTCCCAAACCAGGAGACAGTTTTGGGCTCGGCCTAAAACTATCGTGGTGATTTGTGACGTCAAACATCAACTCACCCCTTGAGTATCGGATTACATCGCAAGACGCGGCGAAATACTGCACGCAAAACACCGTGTGAGATTTCAGACTTTTATGCAGTTGAAGGTGCAGGTATAAAAAACAGTTATTTTGCATTCTTGTTTATAATAATAACAGTGTCTTTTTATTTTGGTATAGTTTAAATATAAATGTATGTTAGTCATAGCGATTTTAGTTTTGTTTGGCTGGTAAATGCGTGTAGCATTCAGCAAATGCTCATAGTTTTTATGTTATTAGTAAACACCGTTGTGTTTAGAAATGGCTATTAATTTTAAGGTTTAATCATATTTATTTATTGTTTTGAATGTATATTTAAAAGGCAATATATACTTGTGTTACACTCCTTGCGAGCTGATTGGCTTTATTTGAGTTGAAGCTTGGGACATGTAATTTTAGGTTACGAGCCACTTGGCTTAACTTCCGGAGCTTTGTTGTATCTTAACTAAAAAATAGGTAAGAGTTCTCGTGTTTTAACTGAGCTAGTTAGCAACAAAAGGGCAAATAATTTTAAAAATTAAACAGAACGACTGGTAAAGAAAACAATTCATTACAATATAGCCCACAACGGTAGGGTTCGCACCGCAGCGAGAAGCCTCATTTCAAACGTACTATATCCAAAAACGCACGAGGCGTATACTGCTTATTATTTACAAACAGCACAACATATCTAGGCGAATGACAAGGCAGGATAAATTTAATCTCGTTTTGCTCTCTGCCCGGACACTTAACCAACATGTATTCGTCCGAGTATTAAATTAGTTTGTTTATCCAATACCTTCTCATTTCAGTAGAATTATATAGGTCATAACCCACACGTGAATCTGTAACTCACTCCATGTCACTTTGACTTTGAGTTTTCACAGCTATTAATATAACATTTTTGTTATTTTAGTATTTATTGAGTTGTCAGATAATGGGTGTTATTACAAATAAATAATTCAATCGAGAAAAGACCCCAACTCAAGCTCAACTTTTCTCGCGTGATTTTTAATATAACACACTTGTACCATAACTAACTACTGGGTGGGCCATAAGTCATGTTACAGGGCTATTCATTATAAATTACCCACTCTTTATCGTCATTATTATTGCCTATAGAAAACAAGTTGTGTGGTTATGACTGAATTTTGTTAAAATGCTATCAAAAGTACAGTAGCGTGTAGATTTCAGGGGATACAAAAAAATAATATATTTTTTAAATAGGATACCCTGTATATTATTAAATTTTTGGAATAATATTTTTTTCTTGATTTCAAAAATATATCATATGTTATCCCTACCTTATACAGTTTTTGAGTTATTAAACGTCGAATATCTTAGTTAAACTACTGAAAATATGGAAAAGTTAACGTTATTAAATATAACAAAGATTTATTTAGGAAATTTCCATAAACAGGTAGTGTGTGTGTTTTGGAAATGGAAATTTACATGAATAGTGATTGTGAAGATTTTGGTATCCAGGGCACGCCGCCGGATATCAGAGAACGCGCTAAAGAATCCATCCTCAATTTGTTACCATATCGCAGTCAAATGGTGCTCAAAAAAGGCGAATAGGGGAAAGTTTTGGTAATGTTTTGATATTTGGTTTCTATATCTTTTTTGGGTCGCTGTACACGGAGATGTTGACATCTCCCAATATCCCAAATCGCATGAATATAAACCCAGAAAATCAAAAACTTTCACAACACAAGAAATATAGAGATTCCTAAAGGAAGCGCTAGATGAAAAATATTTATTGTCGAAAGTAAGTTTCAAGCAAATCATTTCTAAAACTGCACAATTAACTACTGCCACTGGTTTTATTTCTTTATTTCTTGTACAGACGGTTTAGCAGTTGTAATCAGTGGTGCCTGCCGAAAACATCAAATAGAGCAAATAAAAATAGACGACACAGAAGATCTTAACTCTGCCGTCCTCATCACACAACGCGACACAAAGACAAAAACAGAACGTGTGTTTACAATGACTTGTAAATTTCTTTCCTCCGCCGGTCACAGATGACCGCCGTTTTTTCCTAAATTATAAAAATCAAAAGTGCATAAGACAGCCAGTAGGAATAAATAAAATTGGCAGTGTGCCTAATCAAATTGCAATTTTCCTTAGCCTAAAAGAACCGCAATTAAATACTGGTCATTGTTTTCGGCGCTCATCTGCCATAATGTTAGTAAATGCTGGGGGCGATATTACCACGCTGTAACGGCACGGAGGGTGGAAGTCCACGAGTGTAGCAGAAGGCTACGTTGACGAATATGTATCCAACAAATTAAAAGTGATACACCATCGTTAACCCCTTAAATGAAGACTCGGAGCTACCTGCAGTGCCTGAAACTTCAACAGCAAATAAAAAACATTATGTAAGACCGGCAAAAACAGTGGAAAGCACGTATTCATAGGAACAGACCTTTCAATCGTTACAACATCCTATTACTTTCACAAATTGTTCTGACAATAAAATAACAAATAACTTTTATAATAAGTAAAAAATAAAGTTCTTACTATTCGTATTATTTCTTTCGGTAGACTGGAAAATAGTGTTCACAACTCGTTCGAAAGTTCAATTTCGTTGCTCCTGTGATTATCCTCACTCGGCTTCGCTTCGCTACGCCTCGTTCGTCTAAAACACACTTGCTCGAAATGTACCACTTTCGACACACGTTATGAAAATAACTATTTTTAAACAGGCGATTAATTATGGGTTTACGCGAATAACACCTTTATCCACATGATTGATACAAAATCCAAATGAAACTACTGTTACTGCAGCAGAAACAGATGTAAATAAGAAGTGATGGCTAAGGTAGTGTCTATATACCTACTAAAAATCACATATTGTAAAACTAAATGTTTATTAGAACTTGGTATTAGTGGTCCTGTTAAATTTATTTTATTATTAGCTTCCTTTGCGAATAATAGTTCAGTGTGTTTCTTTAGTATTCAGTTTCTAGTATTTGTAAAATTAGCTACAATGAAATGTAAAAAGAAAAAGTTGAAAAGTAAGAATTACCTTTTTCCCACGGGCACCCCCCTCCCCATTCAGTTAGCTTGTCCCGAAATTGTTATTTTCAAATATGGCAACCCTAGGTGCAATCAAGTTGGGTGAATGCCATTTTAGTTGCAGGAGTAGAAAAATAGTAATTTACGATACAAGTGCGTAAAGCTACACTTTAGTCACGAGTGGAGTAGAGTTAAAACGCGAGTGTGCTTTACGCATGTGTATCGTACAATATTTTATCTACGATAGAATCTAGAAAACATGGTAAATATAAAAAAAAATAAATGTAAATTAAGATTACCAGCAACCGGTCGTAATTTTGCGTGTTTTTAAAATTTTAAAACACGTTGCTACTGACAACGTGACTAATGAAATCTTTTAAACACGTTACTACTGACGACGTAAACTAATGAAAACATGTTATTAAACAGTCGTTTTACAAACTTAAAACTGCTAACTAAAAGGCAATTTTACACACTGTCCTAGATAAAAACTATATGCTAACATATTGCAGAAAGTAACACCAAATCTTAAACAATGAAAAATAAGTCAATCAAGTCGAGTAAAGCAATAGATAAACAGAATGATAAATCGTTTGTCTATCATAAAGCGTCATGCAATAAATTTGACATATGTAATTGATGAGCGAATTTTCTGTTTGAATTAGCTCTGTAATAACAAATTCGACGATACTATTAAAGATTTCTTTCTTTAAAAAAGATTTTACTATTTCAGTGGTAAGATTTAATAAAAACCTAAAAATACTAGAAATTACTTATATTTAAGGGTATGGTGTAAGCACAGGTAATGTAATTTTAAAGTACAGATTAATCATGTACAAAGGACGATTCCAATGCATAAACTGTATAGCAAATATGTATGTTTGTCCAATTTCTTTTATGAATTTTTCTCGTCTTGCATTATACCCCCCAATTAGTCATATCCAATTTTTTTATTTACTTCCTTTTACTATAAAGGAAGTATTGGATTCACCCCAAAAATTCGAAATTGAGTTTTCAACAGATCTTCACGTTTTAGAGTCCCCTGATCCCAAAAAAACATATTTTTTTTCATTGGTTTGTGTGTCTGTCTGTCTGTCTGTCTGTGTGTCTGTGTGTCTGTCTGCCTGTGAACAGAATATCTCACAAACGAAAAGAGGTATGGCGTTGAAACTTCATATATAAGTTTTGTGTACTATGTAGATGGGACAGCAAGCTTTTGAAGAAAATCGCATAACCGGAAGTAGGTGTTTACTCTTGTAATTTTTCAGTTTTTTTCGATTTTTTCAAAACGGCTCTAACGATTTTTTTTTAACTTTACGTTTTTCTTACATTTTTAATGTGTATTGATGTGAGATAGGTGATTTTCCAGTTGAATACTTCTAAAGTGGGTTTCTTTTGTTTTTTTTTTCTATTTTTTTATTAACTCCTATTTTAAATAAAACACCCGGTATATTATTACATTTTTGAATTCACCTTAAAATTCTAGAGAAAATTTGTCTCTTCAACTAACACTCGATTTTGTACCGTTTTTGTAGAATTTGTAATTTTTGAAAATTTTTAACAAATGGTTAAAAATTAAAAATGAAATTTTTGACTAATTATAAGATCACTGTAAAAGGAAGTTGTGTGAGTGTATCACACCAGATTTTTAAAACTACTAATTGGCAACATTTATTGTTGTTTATAATCAGTACAGTATCATGCACTTCAGCTATCTTATCTAGCTCTATCACTTCCGGAAATCCTCTGATATTGACAATGATGAGTGACAAGTTCTTTTTTTTGTGATTAAATCTCAGCTCGTGATATCGTCAGTTTATCTTTTCCACAACTTTTACTCCAATTAATATCAACTTATATTTAAGTATATTGTTCTATGGGGGCCAAATAAGCGTTTTCAGTATAAATATGCATAATAGCAATCAGACAAATCTTTCAACAGATAAATTTTTTCACTAACATTGGTCAGAGCTATCAGATAACAGTTACACAATAGCAATCAAAATAAGAATTTATATTTGCAATATTACGTTTGTGCACGAATTTTTAAATTTAATTCGTGCAAGAATGCGACATTCCCAATCAGGCGAGGCGATTTAATTAATTTTAATAGCAGGAGCAGTTACGCTCGCATGTAGCTAATAATATCTGAAAAAATAAGACCAGTGTAGAATTTATAAGGTAAATTATATCTGGATACCGGGTACAACTATATTAAAGCTTTAATGGTTTTCAAAACGCAAGAAAAGTCGCTTACAACAACCATAAAATACACTTTTTTCGAATGTAAATGGATTATCACTCAGACTCAGAAATTCGTTTTGTATTGCTTCAGGAACTTCGATAACCAAGAACTTGATGTGCTCGACTAACTTTCATTCTCATACTGTTAAGTTACAATGTCAGCTGTCATTCTGTAAGAACCCCGCTGTTTAATCATTGGGGAATTTTTGGAAACATTACTTAGATTGGTGCATCACACAGCATTCAGCAGCCTTCACATATTTTTGTCAGAATCATCTCATGAGAAAAAGAAGGAAGGATATTACGTAGAGGAATATCTTACAATTAATCCGTCGAGTATCGTGCAGCGAATAAAATTGAATAAACGACCACCACGTCTCATTTAGTATATGTAGAAGTTGCTCGTGTTTTTATTTTGATTCCGGGGCTGTGAATGCCGACTTTCTGTTGAATTTCTTCACGTGAAAAATTGTGCGGTTAACTAATTTACATGTGTCAAAATTGTGATATAGATTTAATTAAGTCCGTGATAAAAAAGAAGGTTTAAATTCGGAACAATTAGCGGAGCAAAGCGGGCAATTAGGCGAGCCATTTTAATTATTTTTGTAAATTTTGGCTAATTTGCTGGACGCAAAAATTTAATATCCTACCGTGATAGGAGCCTCTAAACTGGGAAATAAGGTTAATGCAGAATTGGGTTCTCTAACTTAATTTATGCGCTTGGGTAGTTCTGGAGGAATGTGGAGTCATTAGTAAATAATTAATACCCGGATAATTTTTACGTGTGTAACGTGGCATAAATTACTTTAATTTGGCTGTAAATAGAGTCCCGGCATCCAGCTTAAGAATAATTTGCAAATGGTGGGAAAACATCTATATTTAAGTAGGCCGTGGATGGACGCGCGTATGAATAAATAAACAAAGCGAGTGTATTTTACATCACATGCCATGTCTGATGTCAAGCGGATTGCACATCCTGGAGGTCCTGATGACTTGAGTTAAAGGATGCCACGTCTGGCGTGGTCCTCGGAGAACGCTTCGGTCTTCATGTGTTTGGGTAATACGTGCTTTACACCACTTGTCTAGCAACTGTCTCATAAAATGTTCAGGCTGCCTCTAGACAAGTATACAATTTTAAATATTAGAGTTACGCCGGGGCTCCTGCATTTTTAAAAAGGTAAGGTGTAAGTTAAAACCGAATAAAACTTTTAGGCGCCCTGAAGTTTTTGATGTTTGAAAAAAGCGCTAGTGCGCGGGGAATAGTTTTCCCATTTCCACCGGAACCAGCAGCTTTCATATAGGTCAAAAATTACTCTGGACAGCTTATCAAAACGTTCCATTCAGAGCAGGCAGTGCGATGTCTGATTCTGCATGTAATCCGCATGCAGAAATTAAGCCGGGAAAAGGGTGAAGTGTGGCTAGATCGTAAGTACATTGTGAAAATGTTTTAAAATCCCTTTGAGTAGGGTGTATTCTATTCAGAATATTATGTTCCATTCGTAGCATTTAAAACACACTTAACGGCGAGGCTGCCTTGATTTTCCATTGTAAACTTAATCTTCGCTTTGTTGCTATGCAAATATAAGCTTCGAAGTGTTTTAAAATAGTATATTTAGAAAATGTTAGGGCTTAGGAGGCAGTTAATTATCACAATGATTGAATAAAATACAAGTTTATGATAAAATAAGTTTTACTTTAGTAAGCTGATGGGGTGAATACAATTTATACAGTTTCAGATTTAAAGAGCCCCTAAGTGTAGTCCAAATTTCGGGAAGGAAAACCTCAATCGAATGTTTTTTCTATTTGATTACGTATTCAATATCATAAAATCATTGTCATCGTATTGATAAGTCACAATGCCTATACATATTTTACATTATTCCAAAAAATGTTTTTCTTCGAATAAGGAACGGCATGTATATTTACATACTAAATTGTCTTTAAAAATGGGAACACAGCAAATACCAACATTTTATCAGAAATTTTGAAATGCAAAAAATGCCTTGAAAAGAAAGTAAGTTGCTTTTAAGTGACATAATAGCTATTTATGCAACAAGTGCTAAAAGTTGACGTTTATGCACGAGACATGAAAATTATGAAACGAAGCCGAAGGCTGAGTTTCATAACATGTCTCGTGCATAAACGACTTTTAACACGTGCTGCATACAATATTTTATCTACGACCTTAATTTTACTGTTATTAATCCATAAATATCGATTTAACAAAGGTTTACATCTACGACACTTCTAATTTATGTCATAATAAACAGTAGACCATGCCGAGCGGGCGAATGTTTACGAAATGTAATTATTAATACTCCAAATCTGACTGTATTCATTACATAACGCTTTAATTATTTCAAAAACACTTTAGCTGTAACACAAGAAGCAACTGGAATAACTTTACAACTTCACTTCGAGTTCGAAATTGTAGTTTTATAACCTCACTTCACTTTTAGCACATGGGCTAAAAGTAAACAGTTGATTTCTTTAACTACGGTAAACTATAAAACGTAACTTTTAGTGAAACAAGCTAGCGCTAAAAGGCCTACTTTGGTGTTGGTCGTAGATAAATAATTTTTTTTAAATGAATTGAAAGTAATATACTCGCTTCTCTTGATTGTTTAATTCCGAGCTAAAAAAGTAAATGTCCCGATTTTCCACATTTCTCCTGTCTACGCAATGTAGTAATTGTATATCGCTACGGTCCTTTTATGACTTTAGTTTAATTTTATTGATATGAATAATTTTCCCTGGTGGTTTTATCACGTTATATTCTATCTTACCTTTCTTGGTACACAGCTAGCATGCATTTGTAAACAAACCAATTGTTCAACTCTCAATCTCGTTGGGTTACTGCAAAAATTCAATTACGATATAACACAAATAAAACACGTAACACATAAAATATGAGGCAATTAACATTTATTGGTTAAATATCTGTATTTTTGCATGTTTATAGGTTTAATCCAATTATCGCAGTTTAATTTAATGTTTATTTTTAAATTGTTTCCTAAACGTTTTTGCAGATCTGGTATTTTTAATATCATCTTTGTATTTCACTTACATTCTGGATTTTCTATATTCGAGTTCAGTTTATCCTCATTGACATAATGGACTTGCATCTACTGCATGAACATCTTTGCACTAGTGATGGGCATAACCGAACAATTTTCATAACCGAATTATTTGCATTCGAATGATATGAATAACCGAATGATTATTTGAATAATCATTCGAATAAATTTTGGCTCTCGATTCGTTTCGATTAAATCAGCCAGTTTGCCGGTTGGCGGTTCACCGTCATCTGCATCGACATTGTAACTTGCAGATAGCAGAGGAACCAAAACATAATATCTACGGTCGGCGCCTTAGAAATCGGGACACGTAATATGTTCTTCTAGTCTTTGGAGTATTCTTGCTCCGGTTACTTCATTAATGTGAGATGGCATTTCATAATTGATTAACAATAAACAATCTGACGTAACAATTAAAACCATAATAACTGTAAAAACCCAGTTTATACACTTAAAAAATACATGCAAAATATATCATAATAGTGTGTAGTGCCCAATTTCTAAGGCGCCGACCGTACATTATGTGTTATGTATTGGAAATTAAGAGGTATTTATTAAGAAGTGTAGAAAGAAAGAAATATGCGGGACTGCTTGCTAATCGCAATAAACACAGTAGTAAAACGTTTATCTTTATCGATCGGGCGGGTTAAAGGCGCCGCCTCTTGTTTTGACCCTTTGGATATGTAAGCAAATAAAAAATTGTTTTATAGCTTGATGCGTTTGCAGTTTTTAGGCGTTCAGGTTTCAGGTCCCCAGAATTTGACCATTTAATATTTTTTATGATAGGAGGTAGGTACGCGATAACCAAATGGTGTTTTCAGTACAACCTACTTTGTTTATGAGTTATGACGTATTAATATTTAAAGAATTTTGAGCACTGCGTAGGTCGCTGAGATATGGCACGTAGTACCTTTGAACAGAGGTTTTATATTCAAAGCGTAGTACGTATCAGCATGGGGTTATTTTTCATTCAAATACTTGGAACGAAAACCGAGTTACATAGGTTATTTCAATAACCGGATAAACGGTTATTTTTCATTCGAATAAGTCCATCACTACTTTTCACCCTCGTCAGCAGCGCCTGCTAGTTATGCTACACGCATACCACCACCATCTTCATATTTCTTTTTTTTCTGGGCACATACCAGTATTTATTTTTTAATATAATTGAATTTTTATACTTTTAGGTTGATTTTAAAGCCGGTGTCATTTTAATTCAAAATTTTACACAAAATTTGTTACTGTTATTTTTTTATATTCTCCAAATCCTTGGAAATCAAATATCAAAATATTATACAGATTCCTACTTTTCAACCGTTGTAAGATTTTGCTAAACATGTCATATTTAAGGTTAACTTGTTCTCAAATTGCGCCTGTCTCCAGTTATTATGTATCAATGTGCAACGATAACCCTTTACACAACAAATATGTAAGAAACAAACTTATGTTATATCCTTTCTAATAATGTTTTCTTAATTATTGTCATCAACCAAATTTGCGTTACGTTTGCAATCAACGAATGGACAATTAGCTGGTATCGTTTACAATTTCACTTGTAATTGAATTAATAACTATGATTCTTTCTGACTGATCTTTGTTTCGGTAATGGACAATAAAAATTTTCTGAAGAAACTGTCGACTCCATTGAATGAAATAGATTTTTTAATGCTAAAACCGTACTGCTGGAATTAATATCCTTTTTATGTGTATTATAATTAAACTGCATGTTAATTATATTTTATTTAAAATGCCTTGCCATTTTAAGACCATAATAATATATTATCGAACACACCACAGATTTTCATTTCATGATATGTCGAGAGCTGTATTACAAACAACTGGACCCAATTAAATTACATATTATAGGTGGAACTACAAAGATTTTTTCTTCTAAAAATGAGTTTTTTTCTAGAATTGAACTCTCCTAGTAAAATATAGAAAGGTTTTTTTCTGAGCACAGTATTTTTGGAACTCTTTTCATTAGGCACTAAGCTGTAAAACATGTCTTCTCTCCGAAGGTAAACTCACAATTTTTTTACTAACATGAAAATAAATATTTATTACATCCTCTGGTAATTTTATAGAAGTAAAATTGGGAGGTGTAATGATATTTCGATAAAACTAATCATATAGGATAAAAGTTTTTTAAAATTATAGTTGTAAACGTATGCTTCAGTTTTGAATAGAATGACAACTATTAAGTCCCATTTCTATCTATTCGTCATCGTTGGGATACAAGAAATAGCCAAACAATAATAGTATGGGAATAACTTTTCGGTCTAGAGCGGAAAAACTTTTCCCCTCTAGGTCAGAAAATACGTAACGTAATAATAAAGTTATTAATTTTTGCGTTTATTTCTATCGGAGAGAAAATAGTATGTTGAACGCGTAAGAAAAGTGGACTTCCTAGTTTCACAATATACTGTTGCGTAGTTGGTAGAGCACTGTAGGGTAGGTCACTTTTTCTTGTGGGACGAACATCTATCCACACTATGTTAGGGTCAGTTCGTAAGGCTATTTAAGGCGGTCATACTTTCTTGTGATCCTTGTCTTTTTTCTCTTAGTTTCCTACAGTTCCTTATTTTAAGGGTAAAATTTGCTTTTGTTCCGTGGGTTGGTATGGATTTTACTTCACTTGTTGTGATATGTTTTTTGGGTTTGAGTGCTCTTATGTACCTCCACGTAATTCAGATGGTAGCTATCAGCTGATTCACTGACCTTTTTGCATCACATCACCTGAGTGGGTTACTCAGTTTCTTTCGGAACATTGGTGGAAATGCATGTTCAGTTAATTAATGTTCATAAATATTCATTTTGTCAATAAAACTGTTTCTTTTGGATTAATTTTGATTTGTTATCTGATATGTCGATTACAGTTTAGGTGCGGGATATGATCTACGTGCACTTTTAGTATTTTATTACATGTTAGTACTTAAAGTTGGAAAAGTTACGTTGTAAGTGGAAGTAGTGAAAAGGAGTCCAGCTGCAGCTCTTGTTTCGAAAAGTAACAATGCTACATGAAAAGTAAAAAAACCAGTTCTTCGTTGTCTCGAAAACGGTCGTTAGTCATGCAAGTAATAACTTCGTCGAAAGAAAGGAACAAGCGTAAACGCCGCTCGTCTGGATGAGTAAGCCGAATACGTTCACTTGATATACGTTCTCATACTACTAGTGAACGATCATCATCATCCAAGGTCCAAATACGTTCGCCTGAAAAAAAGTTAGGGGCCAAAAACCATTGTCATCTGAAGTTGCCATTGTTAACCGCCATTTGTGAATAAGTTCGTCCATGTTACGAAATTCGTCTAATTTTACGTTTTAAGTCCGATCGATATCAGGATCGAAAAACAGCATTGAGAGCTACGAGTTAAAAGTTGAAAAATTGGAAGCTTGAAGTAAATATATAAGATATAAAACAGATGACAACGAAATAAATTATATAACAAAGCTGAAGGAAGAGTAAAATTAACAAAGAGAAAAAGGTGGTATGAATTTTGAAGCAAAATAGAAGAAAACTAAACTGGAAATCAAAAAGAATTCTGGAATGTGGTCAAGGGGTTAAAAGAAAAACCAACACAAAAAGTAAAAAATGTGAAGAACTTAAGAGGTGAAATACAAACCAATACATCTCTAATATTAGCAGTATGGAAAGAATATTACAATATAATTTAAAGGTAATGATGAAAAAAACCCACCAGTACAACAAAAAATAGAAAAACGCGGGAGACGAAGAAATAACAGAAGATGAAGTGGAGAAAGCATCGAGGAAAATAAAAAAAATGTCAAGATAGCTTAGCCGCGAAACTATTTAAGAAAGAAGGCCCAGAAGTAAGAATATGATTAGAAAACATATTCCAACAGCCATGGTCTCAAGAAAAAATGCTAAGAAACTGGGAAGATAACATAATCATCCCCATATACAAAAAAGGGGAACTCTACGCACTGAGACAATTATAGAGCAAAATACCTCTCCCCATTGGCACTAAAAATGTATACTAGTGTAACGTTAGCCCCCGCATCAAATTTACCTACGGCACAAATAATGTGCTAGAAATTTGAATGGCGCTAATTCCCGTTACAATTTTCATTCACATCGCCATAGCGTTAGGATTTTCTCAATAAGGCGATTTCAGCCACTATGCTCGGTCGTAGCATAAACCGGTGCACCACGCAATTCCTTCTCCAAGCCCCTCTAAAAATAGTCTGATAACGAGGTGGCCGAAGAGTATAAAAGGAGAACCCGTAGCTAGTTAACGACACTTGAGTCTTGAGACCTAAACCCGATCCTGATCACCAGGTTTCCTCCGGGGCCTAGCCCTTGCTTTCCTGGTCCCACTTGAACTGTCTGGAGCAAGTGGACGTGGTTCCCATCTGGCCAAAGCATTCCTGTACCTGTCATGCCACGGTGGACTTAGTTCTCATCTCGCTGCAAAATTCCTGTACCTGTCTGGCGACGGTGGACTTGGTCCTCATCTCGCTGGAAAATTCCTTCACCTATCCGCACCAGCTGATTTCCCCCAGATTATTGCTATAACCTCTTCATGGAATTAACATAAAACGCTGCTTACTCGAATATTAATATTAAAACCTCCAGACCGCCAGCATAATTCAAATGCCTCGACGCAGGCAAATTGGTCCGCTTGCCGTGAGTTCCAATCGACCGAAAATCTTCCAGCGCTCACCGGCGCGGCGATTCGAGCTGTCAAAGGAAGACATTATATTATTCCGAGTAGTCCAAACTTATTCACAAAGGACGTACCACATCTAGCCAGGCTTTATGCACTTACCGTAAACATCATAGCCACCGTAAAGCACTTGCTTTCTATTGAATTTGTCCGCCCGCAAACTATAAATAACAAACGCCATCTTTGCCGGCGAAAATATAGTTTGTTTTAGATCTGTTGGTCCCAGTACATCAGACCTGCAGATCACCCGCGCCTACTGTTTTCGAACTTTTTTTGAGAGGGTCCAGAAACAGCAACCGCACCAAGCCAGCATGCCGTGTGGGTTGTCGAACACCTCAAAAATAACTCAACGCCGAACTAATACACCGACGGTATTTTATTTTATAATATTTATCTACATAAGATTTTCATTAACTCAGAATTATTTCTACACTGTGTTATTCCTGTATTTTATACATTTGAATAGAACGAATCTTGGGCTCTGAGCTTTATCCAAGGCAACCAGGTTAAAACTAAATTTAGCGAATTTTGATCAAGTTTAAATAAGCACCCTTCGCAAGGTTTGAAATTAAATTTATAAAATATCAGAACAAGCCAGGTGCATTGCATTAGAATATTAGAGAAACGTTTAAGGGCTGAAGTTGAGGATAAGATGTATGAAGAAAAAACAGCTTTTCGACCGAGGCGGTAAACACAAGATAACATTTACACATTACGAGCTAGAATATAGAAAACTTTAAGTAAATATAGAGATTGATACTAGATTTAAAAACTGCCTTCGATCTAGTATCTTGAGAACAAATAAGGGAAGCACTAAGGGAATTGCAGGTGACTCCTAAAGTGAGAAAAGTAATCCAAAGTTCAGACAAAACCGTAAGGGGCAAGATACGACTAAATGGACTAAACTCGGGGGAATTCCAAATGGATAGAGAGATCAAGCAAGAAGATATCTTAATCCCGTTGCTGTTCGTTATATATACTATATGGATTATATCTATAAGAACTGCAACAACGAAACAAGAAAATCAAGCCTAGAATATTGTAATCTAAACTCTGTATTGACCCATGACTTATTCTATGTAGATGATGTAGGTCAAAAAACCTACAACATATAAAACAAATAAAGCCATTTGGAAAAACCATCTAGAACGAAAAGGGGTGATCATAAATACAGGAAAAAACAAAACTATGCACATAACGGAAACGTAGAACAACGAACAGGTGGTTATAAGAATAGACGGGATTACCTTAAAACAAGTAATAGGAATATCTCGAAACGTTTATCCGTAAAGATGGAAAAATTAACAGATAAATAGAAAATAGGAATGCTTCCAGAGGCAAAAAAGAATTGGTAACTAGAACAAATATGCATCTTTACAAAACCAACAATATTATACACGGCAGAGTCTTGGGCAATAACAGACAAACATTGTTCAAAATTAACAGCAGCCGAAATGAGATACGTAAGACGGGTAGTGTCTAAACTAGAAGGATCCGACTACGAAATAGAAGCATAAAAAAGTATTTTAAGTTCATCGTATGCTATTAGAAGTTGTCCGATAAACATTTGAGAAACAGGTTATAAGCAACATGACTCAGAAAAAATTGAATATAGAGTGGAATGAAATCTTTGGCTGATCGAAAGCAGCAAAGAAGTTTGAGAATTGGAAGGTATTTTCAAGTGTTTGCAGCAAAGAAAAAAGCAGAAAAGTGTTTGAACGGGGTCGTCAAGTTATCTGAATTGCAGAGCCATTGCGGATAGTAGCAGCGGTGCCTGTTGGAGTAAAAGACAAGTCTTGACAAAGAAAAATTGTTTTTATCGAGTTTTTACGCTTACGCAATATATAACGTTTGACAATCACTTTGAATGAAGCAATATTTATAAATCAGTTTGTTGCAAAAATCCTTAATACTTTCGTAATGTTATTTACAAAATCACTATAAAAGCCGGCAATTAAAAAAATCAAAGTAACCTTGAATCCGGCAAATTAAAATGTCTTTCTCTACAATGGCAACACTCGAATCAACATGACTTGTGCTGCACCGTCTGTCGAATCTGTATTTTTGCGCATTTAGAAAGCATTTGTTTACATCGTGTTACTCAAGCTATTATCATATACCTATAATGCAACTAGTGGGTTCTTGATTATCAAATAATCATTTCTGTTTACACGAGATATATTGTTTGGCAATCGCGAGAGTCCGAAGGAGTGGAAACAGAAATGATTTAATAATAAAAAAGATACCAGTCAATAAACAACGTTTTAACAGTTTATTTATAAATATTAAAAGTACAGTTAATGTGGTTGTTATGACAATTTATTGAACTGTCAGGAGATAAAGCGATGTTTGTGAAGGCATGTGACTATCACTTATTAGTCAGGAAGGTATATGATTATCACAGTTGCTATGCACATTATCAAAAGTTAATACATGCGTAACTATGCATTTTGCCGTTTTTCATTGCTTGATGTTAGAGAGAGTGGTATAATCATATATAATGCAACTAGAGGGTTCTTGATTATCAAAAAATGATTTCTGTTTACACGAGATATATTGGTTGGCAATCACGCTCGTCCTTTGGACTTCGGACAATATATCGAGTGGAAACAGAAATAATTTGATAATCAAGAAGACACGAGTTGCATTCGGCTAGATTATATCACGAGTCAATAAACAACGTTTGAATAGTGTATTTTAAATATTAAAAGTACAGTTAATGTGATTGTTATGACAATTGTACTGACAGCAGGTAACGTGATGTTTGTGAAGGCGTGTGACTATCACGTATTAGTCAGGAACGTGTGTGATTGTCAGTTGCTATGTACATTATCAAAAGTTAATACATGCATAACTATGCATTTTGCCGTTTTTCATTGCTTGATGTTAGAGAGAGTGGTATAATCATATATAATGCAACTAGAGGGTTCTTGATTATCAAAAAATGATTTCTGTTTACACGAGATATATTGGTTGGCAATCACGCTCGTCCTTTGGACTTCGGACAATATATCGAGTGGAAACAGAAATAATTTGATAATCAAGAAGACACGAGTTGCATTCGGCTAGATTATATCACGAGTCAATAAACAACGTTTGAATAGTGTATTTTAAATATTAAAAGTACAGTTAATGTGATTGTTATGACAATTGTACTGACAGCAGGTAACGTGATGTTTGTGAAGGCGTGTGACTATCACGTATTAGTCAGGAACGTGTGTGATTGTCAGTTGCTATGTACATTATCAAAAGTTAATACATGCGTAACTATGCATTTTGCCGTTTTTCATTGCTTGATGTTAGAGAGAGTGGTATAATCATATATAATGCAACTAGAGGGTTCTTGATTATCAAAAAATGATTTCTGTTTACACGAGATATATTGGTTGGCAATCACGCTCGTCCTTTGGACTTCGGACAATATATCGAGTGGAAACAGAAATAATTTGATAATCAAGAAGACACGAGTTGCATTCGGCTAGATTATATCACGAGTCAATAAACACCGTTTGAATAGTGTATTTTAAATATTAAAAGTACAGTTAATGTGATTGTTATGACAATTGTACTGACAGCAGGTAACGTGATGTTTGTGAAGGCGTGTGACTATCACGTATTAGTCAGGAACGTGTGTGATTGTCAGTTGCTATGCACATTATCAAAAGTTAATACATGCGTAACTATGCATTTTGCCGTTTTTCATTGCTTGATGTTAGAGAGAGTGGTATAATCATATATAATGCAACTAGAGGGTTCTTGATTATCAAAAAATGATTTCTGTTTACACGAGATATATTGGTTGGCAATCACGCTCGTCCTTTGGACTTCGGACAATATATCGAGTGGAAACAGAAATAATTTGATAATCAAGAAGACACGAGTTGCATTCGGCTAGATTATATCACGAGTCAATAAACAACGTTTGAATAGTGTATTTTAAATATTAAAAGTACAGTTAATGTGATTGTTATGACAATTGTACTGACAGCAGGTAACGTGATGTTTGTGAAGGCGTGTGACTATCACGTATTAGTCAGGAACGTGTGTGATTGTCAGTTGCTATGTACATTATCAAAAGTTAATACATGCGTAACTATGCATTTTGCCGTTTTTCATTGCTTGATGTTAGAGAGAGTGGTATAATCATATATAATGCAACTAGAGGGTTCTTGATTATCAAAAAATGATTTCTGTTTACACGAGATATATTGGTTGGCAATCACGCTCGTCCTTTGGACTTCGGACAATATATCGAGTGGAAACAGAAATAATTTGATAATCAAGAAGACACGAGTTGCATTCGGCTAGATTATATCACGAGTCAATAAACAACGTTTGAATAGTGTATTTTAAATATTAAAAGTACAGTTAATGTGATTGTTATGACAATTGTACTGACAGCAGGTAACGTGATGTTTGTGAAGGCGTGTGACTATCACGTATTAGTCAGGAACGTGTGTGATTGTCAGTTGCTATGCACATTATCAAAAGTTAATACATGCGTAACTATGCATTTTGCCGTTTTTCATTGCTTGATGTTAGAGAGAGTGGTATAATCATATATAATGCAACTAGAGGGTTCTTGATTATCAAAAAATGATTTCTGTTTACACGAGATATATTGGTTGGCAATCACGCTCGTCCTTTGGACTTCGGACAATATATCGAGTGGAAACAGAAATAATTTGATAATCAAGAAGACACGAGTTGCATTCGGCTAGATTATATCACGAGTCAATAAACAACGTTTGAATAGTGTATTTTAAATATTAAAAGTACAGTTAATGTGATTGTTATGACAATTGTACTGACAGCAGGTAACGTGATGTTTGTGAAGGCGTGTGACTATCACGTATTAGTCAGGAACGTGTGTGATTGTCAGTTGCTATGTACATTATCAAAAGTTAATACATGCGTAACTATGCATTTTGCCGTTTTTCATTGCTTGATGTTAGAGAGAGTGGTATAATCATATATAATGCAACTAGAGGGTTCTTGATTATCAAAAAATGATTTCTGTTTACACGAGATATATTGGTTGGCAATCACGCTCGTCCTTTGGACTTCGGACAATATATCGAGTGGAAACAGAAATAATTTGATAATCAAGAAGACACGAGTTGCATTCGGCTAGATTATATCACGAGTCAATAAACAACGTTTGAATAGTGTATTTTAAATATTAAAAGTACAGTTAATGTGATTGTTATGACAATTGTACTGACAGCAGGTAACGTGATGTTTGTGAAGGCGTGTGACTATCACGTATTAGTCAGGAACGTGTGTGATTATCAGTTGCTATGTACATTATCGAAAGTTAGTACATGCGTAACTATACATTTTGCCGTTTTTAATTGGTTGATGTTAGAGGGAGTGGTATAATGGACATAGATTACTCAATTTTGGCTATATTATAATTCATGGTTTGCTTTCGCTTCCAGTGCCATTTAATTTTTATGTATAATAGAAATTAATGATTCTCTCTATGTAACGTCTGCCGTCAGATCGAATCTACGATATAAAGAGCACATAAATTGGTTTTCAAACGACTATAGTAAAATCTATGTTTTAAAAAAATGCCGTAAAGTATTCTTAAAGCAACGTCTTCGTTATTTATTAATTACAGATGCTTGTTTATTGGTGATAGCTCACCCACGCGTGAACAGGGAAATACTACTGAGTGTAAACGCTAAAATAACATGTAAATTACTCATTTGCTTATTAACCTATACGGCTAGTTGTAAATAAACAGTAAATGAATAAATTAGAAAAATAAAATAGTTAAAAAGTGAAAAAAAATAACTTATACATACATTGTATCGTTCTCTTGCGACTTAGGAATAATTATAAAATAAGAAGGTGTTTAAGAAACGTGAAGCCGTAAACGTCGCAAGTGGTCGTATAAATCACTCAGTACAAATCTAATTTGGATGAGGTAAACGGCACGGGCCCTAAATCATAGTGCAAATTAGAACATATAGAGAAAGAAATGCCAGGGGACGCTCGCACCGACGTCCATGAGGTATGACCGGCGGCATGGCGGCTTAGTCCTGTATTTAGCTGCAATGAATCAGATACAGCAGGTGATTATTACCACCCCTTGCCCTCACTGCAAGAATCCTGGTACGATTAAGGCCTCATCTATCACAGCTATCGGGCGAGGCATCGCCGTGGCCTGCACCTCTACGAAGACATCTTGAAATATGCGAGACCAACAGTCGGAATTGTATATTTCTAGCCGGAATGATGTAAATTGAGATGTTGTTGCGCTGTTAAGCTTCTTTTAGTTGTGATGGATGATTTCGATTGGGAATTTTGTTTCATAAGAGCAGCCCGACCTGTCTTTATCAGGAGCCGCTGTCGATCGACCACCATTGATATTTATAACTTAGATGGTTCTTGCAACACGAAACTGCGTTTGAGTGATGAGGAGCCGATATTTAGGCCCCACTGGCTCTGCTGGTATATTTCATTCGATCTTACAAAATTGAGTTGTCATTAATGACCTCTTGCCCATATATTGCTTCATATTCGGACGGTCATATTGCTAACATTCTTTAAAAGTTGCAAATTAATATATAGGCATGTATTAGAAGTTAGTTATCAACAGTTTTGTTTTTCCTTCTTCAATTTTAAATTACTTTGTAGAAATACATAGTAACGAAAATATGCGTTTCTGCTAATGACACTGAAATCAATCATTTTGACATTGATTCCGATGGTTTTAATCGCATTTCAACCACTAGAGATTGAAATGTTCGGACTACCGGGATTTTAAACTGTTTGATATTCAATTAGTGACAAGAAGAATGCCACTTTATGTTTAATTTTTTCTAAAGTGCATTAATTAGTTAAAATGAGTGAAAATTCGTAGAAGAATAGTATATGCAACTCGTGGCTGATAAAATTTCAACGTCTCGAGTTACTCTTTTCAACTCGCTTCGCTCGTTGAAAAAACCACTCTCACGTTGAAATTTTATTTCAACCATTTGTCCCATAATATACTAATTTTGCACTACTAGTCTCAGAACGCACCATTATTGGCCTATCTTTAGGTCGTAAAGTTGTTTTTCTCCACCTTGGGAGACGAAGTAAAATAATAGTATACCTATTACATACCTGTCGAGAGATTAAGTAGTTACCGAGACGCGCAGCGTCGAGGTTAACTTTATCTCCAGACAGAAATGAAACTTTTCACCGTGGTATGTATACTATTTTATTCGCAATCATCTAATTTTAAAAATAACTACAATTGAATTCTGAATAATAGATATCTTGATGTAGCAAATATTTTTGTTACCATGAAAACAACCCAGTCTTCAGATATGCAATATTTTTCGGGGTGTTACTGCATATATCTTCCCGCCACTCTGTATTAGGTCTAGCGCAGCTGGCGTTGCAGGTGTTCAACCATCTGCTGAGGCCAGATTAGCGACCGCGCCTCACAGTCCACTGAAGGAAGCGGCGAAGAGCGAATGGGTATTCGGAGAGTCAAAAATTAAAAATGCTAAAATAACTAATGTGTTTTACTTCGCTCTATTCACCCAACATTTTGGTCATAATCGAGCTGGATATTATGGAGATGTGGAAATAGGACTGGATTCGCAGGAAACGCTCCAAGACAAGGCTTCAGGGATACAAAGGACGAGGCGTTCGTTGCGGCGGACTATAGCTGTTATTTGGGAAATAACGGCATCAGGCAAGCGTTGGATGGAAATTTAGGAACTCACGTATGTACCAAGCTTTCCTTTGTGTTATCCTTTATTATCCTAGTAGCTTATCAATTTGTGTAAATTGTGTTTTAAACTCACAATGGAGACGTCAAAATCGCTAAGTAGAAAACGTGGGGCTCTTAAACACAAACTAACCTTATTTAGTAGTTTTCTGGCTACTATTTCGGATAATCCCGATGCGCTAATTATATCCGAATTAGAAGAACGGGTTGAAAAATTAAATGGGACATTTAATGACTTTTCGGAAATACAATCGGATATCGAGGATAGTTGGGAAGAATCTAAACTAGAAGAACAATATAATGAACGTGACGCTTTTGAAAAATCTTATTATGCAGCAATTGCAAAGGGAAAATTATTGATTTCAAACTATAAATTGGGAAATACGCAGGATAAAACCGCGTTGGATAACGAATCGCGTTCGAATTCGGTAATGCTTTCAATATTAGCAGTCAAATAAAATTACCAGTACTTCAGTTACCCGTATATTCTGGGAATTACTCAGAATGGTTGAGCTTTAGAGATACTTTTAATACAATTATTCATAATAACTATGATTTAACGGACATTCAGAAGCTACATTACTTAAAATCGACGCTTCAGGGGCAAGCTTCCCAATTAATTAAATCTTTACCGATAAGTGATGCAAACTATTTAGTTGCTTGGAAATTATTATGTGACCGTTACGACAACAGGAAATTGTTAATTAATAACCACGTAAAGGCACTGTTTAATCTATCTGTTGTTAAAAACGAATGTGCTAGTGAATTACGGAAATTGATCGATGATTTTTCAAACATTTATTTCAGTGGGGCACATTGCTATTATACTTAATATCGTCAAAATTGGATACTAATACAAAACGTGAATGGAAACAAAAGGTTATAAATGCGTCACCAACGGTTGCAGAGTTGCAAACGTTTTTAAAAGACCGTTGTGTACTTTTGGAAAATTTGGAGAACCAAAACGCTAAGTGGGTGTCAGGCAATAAATATAATCCCAAACAGAGTGAAATGACCACCACATTGGTAGCAACTGCAAATGGTACTTCAGGAAATTCTGGTAATATTACTTGCTGGTCCTTTTTAATTTTAAGTCCCAATGACAGGACAGCCGAAGCAAAGGGTAAACGTCTTTCTGTTAACTGCCTAAAGCGAAATCATGTTAGCATTAACTGCAGGGCTGGGGGTTGTAGACGATGCGGAAAGAAACATCATTCCCTGTTGCATTTTAATAACTCAAATCACAATACTAGTGATGAAGGGCAACAAATTAATAATGTAGATACACCGGCAATAGAACGAGGCGGAAATACTGTAGTTGCAACATATGGTAGTGTATGTAATCAAGTGTTATTATCCACAGCTATTTTAAAAATTAAAAATAATACAGGGTCGTATAATTTGTGTAGGGCCTTATTAGATTCTGGTTCTGAAAGCACATTCATTACTTCTGAGCTATGCGATAAGTTAGGCTTAAGAAAATGGGAAATTAATTTATCAGTAGTGGGAATAAATCAAATTGTTTCCAAAATTAAATTCAAAACAGAAATACAAGTACAGAGTTGCGATTATTCTTTCGCCACTACTATCACTTGCTTTGTAATAGATAGAATAACTGAAAATATTCCATTGTTTTCATTTGATGCTACAGCAATAAAGATACCCAAGGATATAAAATTAGCTGACAATGAGTTTTTCAAATCCAATAAAATTGAGTTATTATTAGGAGCCAACATATTCTGGGAATTAATTTATCCAGATCAAATTAAATTCGGTAAAAATAAACCTGTATTACAACGCACACAACTGGGATGGTTCTTGTCGGGACCAATTAATTATAATCAAATAAATAATAAGAAAGTTACATGCAATTTTACAAAAAACATTGATCTAAATAATCAACTTAAAGCATTTTGGGATATAGAGGAAATAGACTGCGGCAAGCGGTTTACAAAAGACGAGCAATATTGTGAAGACCATTTCAAAAAAACCACTTTTAGAAATTCTGAAGGTAGATTTGTGGTTTCCATACCATTTAAAAATGACACTTCGGTATTAGGTAATTCATTACAAACGCCTAATTCAAGATTTTGCAGTTTGGAAAGGAAATTAGAAAAAAATGCCGACTTAAGAAAATTGTACGTAGAATTTATGAGGGAATATGTAGTCATGGGGCATATGTCAAAAATTCTGGAACCAAATGTGAATATAGATAATTGCTATTATTTACCTCATCACGGAGTTTTTAAGGAAAACAGCTCAACCACAAAATTACGTGTCGTGTATGACGGTTCGTGTAAAACCAAAAATAATATTTCATTAAATGACATTCAGCATATAGGTCCGGTGATTCAGGAAGAATTGTTTAATATTTTATTGCGATTTAGGATACACATGTACGTTTTATCAGCAGACATAGAGAAAATGTACAGACAGGTTTTAATAAATCCCAATGACAGAAACTTTCAACGAATTTTGTGGCGTGAAAATAAATCAGAGTCATTAGAACATTATGTTTTAAATACGGTAACTTACGGAACTGCATCGGCTCCATACTTAGCAATCAGATCATTACATCAAGTAGCGTATGAATATACGGACACATTTCCTTTAGCTTCGGAAGTTATACTTAAAGACTACTATGTCGATGACCTTCTGACGTCAGTTGACAATATGGAGGTTGCGATTCAATTGTACAAGGATCTGAATTCCATTTTAGGAGCAGCTTGCTTCAAGCTTCGAAAATGGGTATCTAATAATGCGCAGACTCTAGAGAAAATCAATTCGTGTAATGACACACAGGATACTTTACATTTCGGAAATAAGGACATTGTAAAAACTGTAGGCATACATTGGTGTCCACTTTCAGACTATTTAAAATACGAAATAAACGATTCAGAGTCTAAAGAAGAATTAAAAACAAAAAGGCCAATTCTATCTTCAATTTCAAAACTGTATGATCTCTTGGGACTTGTTGGTCCATGTGTTATTATAGCCAAGATAATGCTGCAACAACTTTGGTTTAATAATTTGGGATGGGATGACACTGTACCGCAAGAAATTGAAATGAAATGGATACAATATAGAAACGATTTAAACACATTAAACAAAATTGAAATACAGCGATTTGTATGTTCCAACAATTATTCGCATATAGAATTGCACACATTTTCAGATGCTTCTGTAGCGGCTTATGGGGCGTGTGTTTATATAAGGGTTCTAACGGAAAACAACATTAAGGTTAATCTTTTATGTGCAAAGTCAAGAGTTTCGCCCATAAAGCGTTTAACAATACCAAGATTAGAGCTCTGTGGAGCCTTGTTAGCTGCTCGGTTGTCAAATAGGGTGCAAGAAAGTTTAAATATTAAATTCAACTCAGTTTATTATTAGTGTGATTCTACAATTGTGCTTAGTTGGTTGAAAATGTCTTCAAATGTGTTGAAGGTATTCGTAGCCAACAGAGTATCGGAAATACAGGAACTGACAAATACAAAGGATTGGTATCATATAGGGACTTTAGATAATCCAGCAGATCTAATATCTCGCGGGGTACTACCAAAACATTTGATTAATTCAATTTGGTGGAAAGGTCCTAATTGGTTAACTTTATCAAAATCACAATGGCCTCTTTCCAAATTTTCAGTAAACGGTCAAGAGGTCCCAGAATGCAAGGAAATTGTAGATACAGTATCAAACCTAGCAAATATTGTAGGTGAAAATTGGTTGTTCACAAGTTTCTCGTGTTGGAATAAATTACAGCGCACAGTAGCATGGTGTTTGAGATTCATCAATAATTGTCGGAAACCAGCAACGGAACGAATTTTAAATAGTAGTATTTCAATAATCGAGTTAAATATATCGGTTAAATTACTCATTGGTCTATCACAAAGAGAAAGCTTTCCTCAGGAATTAAAATATTTAAAGGGAGTCCAAAAGACACAACTAAAATCAAAAATTGGGCGTTTATCACCATTTATTGATTCAGAAGGTTTATTACGTGTTGGTGGGAGATTACAAAATTCCAATTTTAGCTTCAACAAGAGGCATCCATACTTAATTTGTGGAAAACATCTAATTTCTGAACTAGTACTCCAATATGAACACAAGCGGTTATTACATGGCGGTCCACAGTTGATATTAGCTAGTGTAAGAGATCGTTATTGGCCCACGGGGGAGAGAGCTTTGGCAAAAAAGATAGTATATCATTGTGTACGATGTGCCAGAGTAAAGCCAAAACAATTGATTCAATTAATGGGAAATTTACCTGAAAACAGAGTTGTTCCGATGTACCCCTTTCACACTACTGGGGTCGATTACGCCGGTCCATTTCTCGTAAAGCCTCAGAAAGGACGTGGAAAATCAACATTTAAATGTTACATATGTTTATTTGTTTGTTTTACAACAAAGGTGATACATTTGGAAGCGGTCACCGAATTAACTTCTCAGGCATTCTTGACAACATTGCGTAGATTTGTAGCTCGACGCGGTAAACCTGCTAATATATATTCTGACAATGCGAAAAACTTTGTAGGCGCAGCGTCTGAATTACGAGAATTAGGAAAACTTTTAATTACAAATAACCGTAAAATAGAAGTTACAGCAAACAACGAGAATATTGATTGGCATTTTATTCCTGCTAATAGTCCAAATTTCGGGGGGTTATGGGAAGTGGGTGTTAAGTCCACGAAATATCATCTGAAAAGAGCAATAGGAAATGCATTAGTCACCTTCGAGGAGTTTCTAACAATAATTACACAAATTGAAGGTATCCTAAATTCTCGACCCTTGCACCCCATATCTACTTCACCAAACGACTATGAACCTTTAACTCCTTCACATTTCCTGCTTGGTCGAAGTGGAGTCAGTGTACCAGATCCAAGCTACGAAGACGCTACTGTCAGCCGTCTTTCGCGCTTCCAGTACTTACAACAAAGGGTACAACAATTTTGGCGAAGGTGGTCTCAGACATACATCACGGAGCTGCAGCAACGTCAGAAATGGACCAGACAACAGGACAATGTCAAGATTGGAGATTTGGTTGTGATTAAAAACGAAAATCTACCTCCACTCAAATGGCGATTGGGGCGAATCAGTTCCATCCATCCAGGAAGTGACGGTGTAGTGAGAGTGGTGACTATAAAAACCTCGTCCGGTGAATTGAAACGCGCAATAACAAAGATTTGTCTACTACCCATCAAAGACTAAAAATAGAACTTTGCGCTACACAGTGCTGAATTACATTAGATTTAAGTTTGCATGTATCATATAAGTCAATTCTCATTAGAATAAGCAGAATACCTTTATATTACTGTAATTATGTTGAAACTGTATTTCAAGGGGGGGGAGTATGTTACTGCATATATCTTCCCGCCACTCTGTATTAGGTCTAGCGCAGCTGGCGTTGCAGGTGTTCAACCATCTGCTGAGGCCAGATTAGCGACCGCGCCTCACAGTCCACTGAAGGAAGCGGCGAAGAGCGAATGGGTGTTCGGAGAGTCAAAAATTAAAAATGCTAAAATAACTAATGTGTTTTACTTCGCTCTATTCACCCAACACGGGGTATGTAATAATTTCCCGGCTAGTTTCAGTAATCATCTAGTTCCCAGCTGTTGACATGTCACGAAATTGACACATTACAACGTGATTGCGAATAAACAATTTTTCAGCGTGGCAACTAATAAATTGCTAAGTTACCAAATATGTTTTTTATTATACCTGCATCAGAATCGCCGTTTAAAGTACGTCTGAGCGTGAGAAAACAGGCTATTAAAGCACGCCGAGCTTTAAAAGTTGTCAAGAAAACAAGGTATATAAGTAACATTATAACTTCATCGCTATCTTTATTTTGTTGACACGACTGAATGCAACAATGGACGTGGACGCGACAAAAACGTAAACAATTCTCATAACTATAGTAGCAATATTATTATGCCCTCTCGATTTATCACGACAAAAATTATTTCTAAGTTTTTAGTGCGTCATTTATTTCCAGTATTGCAGATATAATAAAAAATAGCGTAAAGTATTCGTGGATAACTGGTCTTTAAAACACTTGCTCTATTTCGGGCACTCCGGCTACGCCGTCGTGCTCGAAAACTCGCTCGTGTTTTAAAGACCTTGTTATCCACTCATACTTTAATATACTATTGTTACCATCAGACATTACTATTTTAATTTGGACGTTTTAAAAAGCTGTATTGTCAGGTTGACAGTTAAAATATTTTCGGTAATTCGTTGGGAATTTTAGGTATTAAGCCGTTTGGTAGTGCAAAAACTAGTATATACACCACGGTAGCGAATCCTCTTATAACCTTCGCGAGTTAGATACATGATAGTATAATATACTATTTCGTCTATCGAAATTTGTAAAACAGTATTGGTTTAGAAAATTACATCTTAATGTATCACTAACAGATTGTATATCGAATGTGGTACCTACACAATATATTTTGAATTCAAATGGCTTGTAAGCCTCAATATTCACCCAAGCTGCACATTTTTTATTGGTACACATTTTATCCTCACAAATCAAGTCGGTAATTTTAATCACGTTAATAAGATACACTGGTACTAATTTTAATCATATTTTTATACATGTTTCTCTATGTTACAGCTTACATAAAAGCAGTGGCGCATTATGGCAGAAGCCCGGGCGTCTGCAGCAAAATTTCAGGAGGCGTCAAAATGGGATGATCGACAAAATTGTTTAATCTTTACCATAAAATATTAATTCCCATGCATGTACCGATTGTAAGTTGTAACCTATAATGATCACAGCAAATAATTTCTTGATTTTTCTAACGCTAAGTAAAATGTGGGAGCAAAATTTCAAGGGCTTTTGGCGGCAACTATGGTTAATATGCCTTTGCATAAAAGTTAGTTAAAATTGTAAAGCTTAACCAAGATTTTATATAATATTATGTAATTACGCAATGAAAAAACATTTCAATAACTTGCTTACACAGGAATGGCCTTAATTGCGGTACGAAGAAAAAGACTTGCAGTTTGCATATATACTTTTGCAGAAATTAACAATTCTTTAAAGATTGCTATAAATACACGTAAAATAAACCAGCCAATAGGAAGCCTTGTCGAAAGGAGAATTTGAAAACAGTGTAAACAGTGTAATATTGTTTATTCCTAACACAAAGTCTTAAAGCACACACACATTTCAAAATTCCCATTACTTGTGTACCAGTGAGAAAAACATTGTATGTATACATGTATTTATACAATAAAGTAGAAATATTTTTGCAAATGTCCTCCTGTAGTATAACTTTGAAAGATTTAACGTCAACTAAGTTGACAATCTCTTGGTTTCAATAACAGCAGCTACGAAAGCTTTAAGAAGTTATAGAAATGCCAATTGGTATGCTTATCATCTTGGAAAGTAATAAAATTACAGTTAAAAATATAACTATATCAGTTTCTAATAGTAAAAATCTGGTGTGCTACACTCACACAACTTCCTTTTACAGTGATCTTATAATTAGCCAAAAATTGGATTTTAAATTTTTAAGCATTGGTTAAAAATTTTCAAAAATTACAAATTTTCTCTAGAATTTTAAGCTGAATTCAAAAATGTAATAATATACCGGGTGTTCTATTTAAAATAGAAGTTAATAAAAAAAATAGAAAAAAAAACAAAAGAAACCCATTTTAGAAGTATTCAACTGGAAAATCACCTATCTCACATCAATACACATTAAAAATGTAATAAAAATGTAAAGTTTAAAAAAATCGTTTGAGCCGTTTTTGAAAAAATCGAAAAAAAACTGAAAAATCACAAGAGTAAACACCTACTTCCGGTTATGCGATTTTCTTCAAAAGTTTGCAGTCACATCTACATAGTACACAAAACTTATATATAAAGTTTCAACGCCATACCTCTTTCCGTTGTTGAGATATGCTCTTCACAGACAGACACACACACAGACAGACACACACACAGACACGCAAACAGACAGACCAATGAAAAAAATATGTTCTTTGGGATCAGGGGACTCTAAAACGTGAAGATCTGTTAAAAACTCAATTTCGAATTTTTGGGGTGAATCCAACACTTCCTTTATTGTAAAAGGAAGTAAAAAAGAGATACATATTTTCTAAATACTAGCATAAAAAAATAAGCATAAAGGATGGAAAAGTAGGCGTTAAAAGTTGCGCCTATATTTTTATGAAATTAATAAAAAAGTACTTTTAACTCGTTGCTTCAATCATAAATAAATAAATACACTGAGTGATTTAGTAATATTTATATTTCAAACCTACACATATAGTCGAAACAACCTTAGCAAGAGCTCACTCGACTGAGGATGAAGTGAGATATCGGTCCAACGTCGCAAACCCTTTTTATACGGTGCTGCTCATTGTCTAATTTCCTCGGAATTTGGTAAACCATTACCTACTTGATGTCTCTTTGGTACTGCAATGCCGTTATTGCTTACTTATATATTTGCATTGTTAAAATAGATTTCTATAATATGAATGACATACATTTTATACTTTTCTAGCACCAGAAGTTGCCTTTTATGATCAATTGCGTATTATAAAAAGGGTATTTTAGAAATAATCAAAACACCTTATAAACTATTTGGTTCTACGAATAAACCTGCTGTGTACCTCTATACAGAGAATTTATTTTAATGGTTAACATAAGAGTTTCGTTTATATGCCAATAATTAATCATACCGATCACTTCCATGGTTACCAATGAGACCAATAGATTAGATCGTTTATTTTACGAGTTAACATACGAATGATTACTTGTCAAAAAGACAACTAAAATTTATTCTAATGTATACAAGTGAAGAAAAGATACAACTTGTGAGTTGTACCTAGGTATCTACTACCTACAAAATTAAAGTTTCTTATTACCAAGTAGCTAATTCAAAATCGTATGTTAACTCGTAAAATAAACGTTCTAATTTTTTGATCTCATTTGTAACTATGGAACTGAACTGTATGATTAAATGCTGGCATAGAAACCAAACTGCTATGTTAACCATTAAAATAAATTCACTGTATAACCTGTTGAAGTGTAATTTCAACACATTTCTGGGCACTCAATGTACTTAAATCTCTTCGAATAACACTTTTTTATTCTCAGCCTTTTATTCTATTGCCAAAATTATACTTTTTTTTATAATACCTCAGATGGCTTTCTATCTGGAGGGTGAAGTATTTTGTCATTTCAGTCGCGGTTTGCTCTTACGTCTTCTTCAGTAATAGTAAGGCAAATATTGTGTCGACCATGTATTATACATAGTATGTTGAAAAGTACTAAAGAATAAATATTGGGAAATAAAGGAAATAGACGCGATAGAGCCACAAAGTCTTTTATCCAACACCTTCTAGTTATAAGACTATTACTACTAGATCTATGTTAGACCTCTAAAGTGGCCCATAACCCACTAGTGAGATAAAAACCATGTCACTCGCTACTGTATTGTTGGTAGCACTGTCAAGCTGTGTCAAATTCGAGATTTACAGTTTAAGTTTGGTATCAGTCTGTGTCAACTAACAAACAAAACCTAACCTACTAACCTTGAATTTGACGTAGATTGACAATACGCTTCAGTACTGCCAAACGTATAACAGAAATCACAGGCGACTCTAATTATAAATTTATTTGATCCCTCGGGTACTTCCCAATTTGATTTTTCACGGCTGCCATAAAAAAATATTTTTTTAGATATTTATTGAATTGTTGGATAAAATTTTGTATGGCACGCGTGTGTTATTACAAATAATTCACTCGAGAAAAGACCTCTCTCGGCCTAGCGGCCTCGAGGGGTCAACTTTTCTCTAGTGTATTATTTGTAATATAACGCACTTATACCCATAAATACACTAACTATTACCGCACCTATTAACACCTGTAATTTTATACATCAGATCAATTTAATAAAAGCCAAATTTATAGAAAGGCAGCAAGGAATACACCTAAAAATGTTCTGCAAGTCTTCCATTTTATTGTATAAAAATATACAGGAATCAAGCATATTTCCACTATCGTTGATTACTCGCAAACAATATTTTCCATATCAACATTAAAAAAACAAAGCTATTTTGAAATATGTTGGCTAAATTGTTTCGTCAAGGTAAATTTAAAGTCACACGTATTGAACCAAATTTTGTTGAGTTTTGCATACAGGGAGACTAAAAATTAACGAACATTGATAGTAATGCCTTAAATGTTAACTTTAGGAAACTTTCTAATAAAAGTTTCACGGCCACAACTTGGCCTATTCACTAGTTTTTTTAACACTCCACATTTAAGTTATGAAAAGATCATTTTTAAAACTAGAAAGCAATAATACGTTTTAGGGTCGATTTGGACAGAGCGTGAAATTCTGAAACTGGAAAATAGCATAAATTTAAAAAGTATGTAGAACTAAAAATTAAATATCGAAAGAGCTTAGATTAGCTATTAACATCTCTAAGAATTTGATGAGTATCATAACTGCCGCAGATGTTGTTTTAAGACATCTAAGGCTGTTATGATTCATAACATCCGTGTTATGTTCTATAGTTTATGGGCTGCAGTATGGCATTGGTTACCATATACGGTAAAGTAATTAATATTACCGTTCAGATACAGTTGCTTCAGTATGGTAATGGTTGGCATGTACGGTAAAGGACTATTACCGTACAGATATGTAGTAAACAATCACAATATTGTAGATCATATATAAAAATTCGTCATAAAATATCATCAACAGAATTGTTGCTGACAACTTATCTACAAGATATAGTGCCATACAAAACTATTGCTGTAGCCGAAGATAATAATTAGACAAGAAACTGTTTTCCTAAAGTTAACACTTAAGCCTGTACTGTTAATGTTTCTCTTTCTTATAAAACCAGTAATATAACTTGAAATCAGATTTGTATTTGAGATTTTAGAATTTTGAGTTTGTGATGATAATTCGAGCCTTAATATTACATAAGGATGTATACATTCTTTACTTCCCTCGTCTGAAAGATGAAGAAAGTATTGTAATCACGAAAAAATCACCTTCGCAGATTTCTTAAAATCGTCACGTTTCAGGGTCCCTAGATGACGAAAAACAGGTTTTCTCAATTCCGTCGGTCTGTCTGTCTGTTTGTCTGTTTGCGATATAACTCAAAAACTATTTCTTGAAGGAAGACGACATTTTGCATACATATTATGGCATGGAGCCGAGATAAATATATACAGGGCGAGTACCCTAAAAAAATTAAACTTTATTAATTTTTGCTTGAACTCAGAATTACATAAGAGTAATAATTTGTACATAGCGTAGGCTTTATCCTTGACAAAAATTAGACCTAACAGATACAGAATACATGCTCTACAAGTCAAAAATGTGCAAAGAATAAGTGCGTTATGTTGAACCTTTTAGGCCGCGAGCCAAACCCAAACCTTCAAATAGACGGGAAACGCATATTTGGGCGGCGATGCCTGACGTAAAAACTATTGCACATAAATATATACATCCTCCGTTTAAAAAGAAATAAAGAAATTTTTAGTGAAAGAATTATCTGCATTGGTTTATTGATGTAAAAAATATAATTAATTTTCCATTGCCTGATTTAGTTGAAACGCACTCGTTTCGGCACGAAACAAGACATGCAGGGCGTGAAGGCGCCAGCTGAAACGCAACGATATGAACAGGGCTCCGTAGCGTTGCAAGAAATCGGTCAACGATTTGTTCGCAGTCGCAAGCGCCGCGGTTCAAATCCCTTCGGTAACGGTTTTTTTTTACTTGAAAACGTATTTAACTTATTAGAAAGGGAAAGATATTTTTACTCCTAACTTAATTTCATGTTTAAAATTATTTAGTGTCACAATGTCGACGAGGGAAGTTCTGGATAAAGCCTTTTACAGATTTTTTAGTTATAAATTGCAAACGCAATAGTATTTCACAGTTACAGTTATCTGCTTATATTTGTTATCAAAATTACTTTCCAGACACTCAAATCTTTACTTCTGAAAATGTCATATTGACTTAACCTTAGATAGTTATGGTTATTTACTTTTCATATTAATAATTTACCGGTGCACCAATTATATACTGTTAAATAAATTTCAGCGCTAACTTAATAATTTTTCAAACATGAAACCATTTATTTAAGTCGGGACATGCATATATAATTATTCTAGATTTTAAATTACCTTTTCCGTTCTAAATCTATATCGCTTATGTAGATTTCCTTTATATAAAGTTTATTCAACCTATCAACACAATAACTCTTATGAATATTACCCTTCAGCTTATTTCAGGCAGTTATTAATTAAACGTTACCGTTTATTTATTTATCATAAATCGTTTCTAAGAAGCATTTACTTTCAATCTTCTATATACAACACTAGGCTAACCTTTTAAAGCGCTCACTGGTATCAGATCACAGCAATTAGATAGTTTTCTGTTACAGCAAATTGATAAACCTCAACTAGTTTCCAGAAACTTCCTCTATGCCAATTACACAGACCTAAGAAACAGAGTAACAAGGTCAACACATCACCAAGACACCCACCTCACACAATGGTTGCTGCGCAAGCACCAAAGGCGCGCTCCAACTCTGTATCCCGAATCCGAGGCAAGTTGAGCATTGTACCGCCAGATGCCAGCGCTTAAATCACCAGCCTCTACACCGCAAGACAAATGAGGTTACATATAATACATACATACATACATACCAACGTCTTTTTTTATCGTCCCATCTCAATATTACCCGCCTTTTCAAAAATAATAGAGTATGTAATCTATAATAGGTTAATTAAACACTTCACGAAGCATAAAATTATTGCAAAAACCCAGCACGGGTTCATCCCAAAAAGGTCAACAGAAACGGCGCATTTTAGTGTACTTAATTATATAACTACACAATTGGATAGGAAACAGAAGGTCTCCGGTTTATATTTTGATATGTCAAAGGCATTTGACAGGATTGATTTTGAAATATTAATGGAGAAAGTTGAGGTATATGGCATTCGTGGAGCGGCAGCTAACTTGATAAGATCTTATTTGAGTGATAGGACTCAAACTGTTACCCTAACAACTTCTAAGGGTAATATTTACTCAAATTCTTACGAAATAAAATGTGGGGTACCTCAGGGCTCCATTCTTGGTCCCGTCCTGTTTCTTTTATATGCCAACGATTTGAGTGAATATATAGGCATTGATTCGGGACTAGTATGTCAATATGCAGATGACACTTCTGCACTTTTATCAAGTAATGATCTGCAAATACTTTCTAAAAATACAACACAGGTGGTAACCAAGATGGAGAACTGGTGTGAAAGAAACTTGCTCGTGCTAAATGCCAATAAAACAAACCTCGTACTATTTCAAACCAATACAAATGACAAATCGTTATATGTTAACTATCAAGGAAAATCAGTCGCACAACAAAATGATGTCAAATTCCTAGGAATAACAATAACTGACAATGTTAGTTTTATACGACACATAGACATAGTCTGTAAAAAAATTAACTATTCCTGTTATATAATACGTTGCGTAAGGGACGAGTTGTCGTTACAGAACTTAAGAATGTTTTATTTTGCCTATATACACTCTGTGTTATCATATGGAGTTATGTTTTGGTACTCTACTGCATATGCGGACAAATTATTCAGATTGCAGAAACGAGTAATTCGAACAATTTTTAAATTATCGCGGATTACTTCCTGCAAGCAACATTTTAAAAATTTTCAGGTAATGACCTTGCCTTCACTTTATATATATAAACTAATAATATATGTCAAAACGCATGCTGAAGAATTTGTCTGCAACAGTGAGGTGTATGACAGTATGACTACTAGAAGCAGACATAATCTAAGGGTGCCAAAACATAGAACCAGTCTTTACGAAACAAGCCCATATTATAGAGCAATAAAGGCATACAATTCTCTACCAGAAGAAATTAAACATGAAAATATAATTTATAAGTTCAAACAAAAATTGAAAATTCTCCTGGTGGAGAATTGTTATTACAGTTATAAAGATTTTATAAGTTCGAATGCGTAGACAAACACTATTGTCACTTTTATATTTCACGCATCCTTGACAATTTGTTAATGACAAATAAAGAATATTATATTATATTATATTATATTATATATTATATTATATATATATATTATATTAATTTATTTTACATTTCAAATATGTGTCTAATTCCTTTTATGGAAAATTTGACACTGTTATTTTTATTCAAAAACTTTTCTAGCACCTAGCCTAGTTACATAATATTTCTAGTTACTGTTAAAATGTTGACTTATAATGCTTATATCACTTAAAGTTGTCATTATTATATTTACTAAATTACCTTTTCAAAATATATCAATTCGTAATCCTCTTTATAAATACGTCACAACTTTCAACAGCATTCACAAATCCAGACAGAATTGATCTCCTCTACACATCCAAAAGTTCATATAACAAAGCTTCATTTTTCCTCATTTCTGCTGCACCCTTATCCAACTAAACTTCATTCTAATATTTTTCTTTCTTACTTTTCTCATTCTATATACACATTTTTTAATTACAGGTCAAGCCACATACATACATTTATTGCCTACTAATCTACCTACCGTTACGAGAATGAACAGAAAGTAAATTGGCTCATTGTCACTTTCCCATGAAAATAAACAATGTAATTGTAGTGCCTTGGTAATTAAGATTTCAATTCATAATCCAAATTATATCATGTTAATGAATTTATATTATTATTGAGCTAGAAAATCTAAATAAGGCATTTATCCTTATCGCTTTATATAATTATTCATTTAATATTATATGTCGAAGCACACAACCATTGCAATATACGCCGTGATACGAAATATATAAGCTGATGATGACAGTATAGAGAAGAATCGCCGCTTCGTTGATACTTATCCACATTAAATTTAAATAGTCCTCAAAAGTAGTTTTAAATTTTTTTGATAGCATGATAAACAAACGACTTATCATGAAATCGCGATTTTTCATTATTTCTTTTATCTTTAGAGATGATTAAAATGTGTGAAATCACAACGTTCATTTATGTTAATCTCCTTGACATCCATTAAAATGATAAAAATAAGGTCTTTATTGAAAGTGCCAAGTGAAAAATATGTACAGTCAGTTTAAAGTACATACACATACAAGGAATATTGACAAGATGGAAAGAATATTATTGTCTAACTTATATTATTGGGTAGTTACCAAAATAGGCATAAACGAAATACAGAATACCACATCTGGCAAAAATATTTTAAAATTTAAAAGGAGACCCGCACAGGATGCAAGTAATAAATGGTCATAAATAAGATTTGAAATTCTGGTTTACACCCAAGAAAGTAGGTATATCTGCAAAACATGCGAAGAAGTACTTTTCGAGAAGACCTGTTTCAACAATAAATTTGAATGTCCAAGTAAAATGCAAAACTTGTAAAATAGAATAAAATAAAGTGTCAGCTTGAACAATGCCTGAAACATTCTGTTTTTTAATTTTTCTAGCAAAATTGAACTGTTTGTAAATGTATAGTAAACCGTTTGTTTGTTGTATTTTATTAAATAGTACTGAATTAGACAGCAATAAAGTGTAATTATTCCCCAAAATATCGGAAATAATTTACCTTACGCGTAGTTTTGCTTTAGTTTACCTAAGAAAATCCTGATTTAATACCTAAGATCGCTAGATCCTCTTTGTTAGAAATGTAGTAAAAATAATGTCTTAAGATAATATCTCTCTTATTATTAAAATCACTACCTTAAATCATGTTGACTAGTACAATTGTTATAAAGATACTTACACATGTAATAAAATAAAAAAGGCACTCAACATGTCGCTCTGTAAAAATGATAATAATCATATAACTATGTAGTTAAATTAATGAGTAATTTTAACGGTGTTATTTCTTTGTTTTAGTTTTATGTGCTGTAAAGTTGCAAATCCAGATGACATATGCTTATATTATACGGAAACATATGTAATGAATTGCGTGAGAGTATTTAGATAATAAAAAAATATTATGATTTCCACTTTTAGATGGTTTTTACATAACAAAGCGGTTGAATTTTTGAATGAAAAAGAAGTATTTCAAATATTAGACTGCAATATCCTCCCAACTTTGCAACACATTTTTTTATTGCATTTCTTACTTTATGATTAAAATAACTACCCAAATAGCTGCGAAATAAATAAAAGTAGTAGGCTATATTATCTCATACTGAGTCATACTTGCAATGAAAATTTACAGTGTGTGACAAACGCTCTGGAACAGCTTAATAACTTTTAGCTTTATTTTCACGGAATTGTAAAATTTATTTTCACTAGGAGGAAGTAAAGCCAATTTTCAAATTTTAAATTATCTACGATTTTCAATTCAACTTTGCATATTTTTTCTAAAAGTTGATAGGTATATACAGAGTGACAATGAGAATAGGGCCATGCTTATATCTTCTTTATTTATGAATCTATTTAGATAAAAATTTATATGAAGATACTAGAGATAATTTCTGATTGACCGATAAATATAGTTAAAATGTCCAGCTTTCGGTTTCACCGGAAATTATACCAACTTTGATTTTTTAAATGGATTACCCTGTATATTTTATGTTTTTCGGAATCTACAAGTCAAATTACATAAACCAGTCTCTCCAAATTTTCATTTTTTCAAACAAAAACATTTTTTTTCAACTTTTATTTTTTACGATAGAAGGCTGTGTCTTGAAAAAATATGTTCTAATTGGCTCTAGCAACTAATAATAATAGCTATTTTATCAATAAACCCTTAATAAAAGAACAATATTTGCTAAACACTTTTTTTAAATGGCACCTACCAAAGGGCATCTTTACATTAAACAGAAAATTTAATTACCAATCTAACGATATGCATCATACACTACTTTATCTTTATCTAAAATTGAAGAATAATTAATTAATTCCATTTTTTTTTATATTTCTGTGTAATACTTAAGCAAATTCGGAAGCACTGTCTAGTATCCTTGTATCAAATTTCATCCAAATTCATTCGTAAGTAAGGCAGATAGAGGCATGGCCCTGGTCTCATTGTCACCCGGTATATATCCATGCAACCAATGTATTCTATTATTTTCGAAAAGCTTGCTTTTTCATTCACTGATACATGACGCCCATATTTATTTTAAAAATTAAAATCTAAAACTATTGAAATTGTTATTATTCGGATACCAATATCTTCATTTGTTAATTAAGAAGTGATGGAACTATTTGATTTTGACGGTTTCAGATAACTGGAACACTACAAAAGTTATTTTCATATTTAAAAAAGTGGACGTGACTACCTCCCTGGACTTTCCCATACTGGAAACTGTTCATATCGTCTTTACTCAACAGTCTTTACAACATATCAAAATTTCAACTCAATGACTCACGTCTTCACCGTGATAAGCGTTTACACTTTCATGTAAATTGCGGGTAAATATAAAAGAATGTGTAGTTCAAAACGTGACCACCGAGCTTCTGTAGATGGCGCCAAGTGGACAAGCCGCCACTGTGCTAGTTTATGTATTATTTTCCTCAAAACGGCTGTAGCACCGAGGTGAAATTTTCTAAGTACCTGGTAATTATATTTTCTAGGGCATACAAAATCGATTTTTTTATTTTCGCGGAAAAAGATTCTTTGACGCAAAAATATAACAACCGTTAGAATAAAAAAATTATTTTTCAAAAATAGAGGGGGAAGGAGGCCGGTGCGCTTACATATATCCACTAGTGTAATATTTTTTTGCATATTCATATGCTCCATTATGCACTGAGCAATTCAGTGAAAACCCCAGCTACCTATCTTGTTTTGTTTATTAATTAAAGGGGTTTAAATTTTCAAACTTCAAAGCTTCGTAGAGGGCGCCACAGAAAATTCATGAGATTCTTTAAAAAACAGATCGATAGCCCTTTTTGGGGTCTATCAGTGTATGAAGTTTAAACAAATTCCCGTGGGCAGTTTTTGAGAAATGATTTTTAGAAAATTTCCAAAATTTTGAAAATTTGTAATTTAGGCCCCTTAATATTTTTCAAAACACTTTTTATATCACCTCATGTTAGCCTTCATATACTATTCAGAAAAAAAATCAATTGAATCGATTCATCCGTTTTTGAGTAATAGGGCGTTAAACTCAAAATTTTCAAAAAATCATAGTGCCCTTCATTTTAAACCTAGCGAGTTCGGCAAAAAACTAACAGATTTGTCTTATGACCCTCTATCGTTATCCGCGATAAAATTTTCAAAATTTTAATCACGAAAACAGTGATACCAAAAAAACATGCGTAACTTCCGCTTCCGGTTTCGGATTTTTTTGAAAAGCTTATTTTGTCGATGAATTTTCGATACACCCCCGCATTCCAAAGCGCATCAAAATCGGAGCAATACTTTCGGCTGTAGGAGCGTCACCCACCCACACACCCACACACAGACAGACATTTTTTAAAAACCACTTTTTTGGGTTCCTAGAGGCCCAAAACGGATATTTCTGTGAAAATCTCGATTTCCAAAATTTTCATGATTCCAAGACTTCCCTATACCTATGGGTATGGGAAAGTAAAAGGGCGACCCTTATAATTGCAAAAATGACCGAAGAGTGAGTTTATGTAACATTGAATGTACGGAGGATTTACTTAACGTTCCTTATTTAAGAACAGTTGAGATTCAGAAAGGAGAATGCCCGTTAACAGTATCTTTCCAACAAAATTCTGTAGCGAAAGAGAGAGTTACTACATTTCCAAAATAGTTTGAAAGAAAATGTTTGTCTGGGCGTAGACTGGTAGATGGGCGTATACGTGTAAACGTTCAAGTTAATGAGGGCCATTAGTAATTATCATTAACTCGTATTACTTTATATTATAAAAGTAGATTAAGTTGTATTACTGAAAGTTTAAATCACTAAAAGAGGATTCCAAACATATAACATATAAAAACAAAAAAAAACTTTTAAACACGCCAGCATTTGCTGCAAGTCCTAAGCCTTGATAAAGTGTGAAGGGAAGTTTACACCAATATATGTTAGAAGGATATTCTTTACAAAAGTACCAAAATAATATATAACATATCTAAAATTTTAGGTATATTTATATAATATAAGGGATTTTAGGTGAACTGTTCTTTCGGTAAATTGTTCTTTCGGTAAATTGTTTTTCGGTGAACTGTTTTCGGTAAATTGTTTTCGGTGAACTGTTTTCGGTGAATTGCCCGGAACCCGTAAACGACAGGTCCGATTTTGAAACACCAATTTGATTAAGTTTGGCCGAGCCGTCTATGGACAAATATTGGCTGTCTCCTTTTTAAAATGTAATTGAACCTTTTACACAAGTAATTACAATTGAATTTTAATTTATTATTATTAATTTAATAAAACAGCTTTTAAGTATCGTTGATCTAGAAATATAGCAACACCGTTATGGGTATAAATAGTATTAGAACGAGATATATAGAAAAGTTAATTTGTTTGGCCAATGCCTATATATTAATTACAAGTTAGCTATCTTGTTACTTTGTTGGCATTTAGTGCTATCAATTTCCATTTTGATTGATTTACATCAATTATTTTTTAAGGCTTCCCGTGTGCCGGCTAATACATTCTAAATTTAAATATAACTTTTATGAAATTTATTAGAGCGTTGGTGGAACCTGATTGTTCACTGTGTAATAAATTAATTATAATCAAAACAAGCTGGAGCTTCGAACAAGCATTGAATATTCATTATTACCATTAAACTCGTTAAAAAAGCACTGAAGTTACTTCACGCATAAAAGCTAATTGCTAACAAGTAGAATTTTACACGTCGATTATTTTTTGGTTATGTAGTTTTTCTGCAAATTGTCGCATTCCGCGGTCAGTTACTGTTGGTTACAGAATCTCAATTCTAATCTGGCTTTAGCGAAAGAGGTTGCATACAGTAGAAAAAAATTATATTTGCAAGGTATTTTATGTTTACCTACCATATTGTCAATATTAATATCAAATTTTGGCTTAGACGCGTCGTCTTTGTAGATAACACTCGGCAATCTTTTTAGCGTTGTGTGCCTTACACATTAACCGACATTTTTTTTGTAGTAATTGTGTGTGTTAGTGGTTTATGAATCCTGCAAGCAACCCATAATCTGATTTTACTCTTTTACTATTTTACTCAACTCTTACTCTGTTGATGCAAGCTGCGGTGTTTTGCGAATCGTTAATTTGTATGGGTTTGCAGAGAGCAAAAATGCCAAGTTTGCTTAAGCATTCTTATTCTCGAAGACACACACCTTAACATGGGAGGCTTGTACGGATTGACAAGTCAACAACACAAACGATTATTAGAAAAATTCTGGTATGGGTTCACACGGTGTAGAGCATACAAGGCTAAACATTTGGTTTAATATTAACAATTCGAATGACCGCGAGAGCATCAGACAAAAGGTACAGCGTAATCAGTGGCGGATCTAAGAACATATTTTGGGGAGTCTCGACGACTTATGTTTGTATAATAATAATATTAATAATAGTATCAATGTTCAGTCTGTAACAAACTTGAACTGGCTTATCTGAGTGTGTTTAGAATAGTATTCAATATATAGCAGATTTGTATATGTTATTAGTATATGTAATTAGATATAGTTAGTTTCAAACGCGCGCCAATGTGTTTTTGGATAGCACTCCAATATGCGTATGCCACGATGTAATGCCAGATACGGTCTAGTTTGGCCAGGCTGAATTTGGAGCTCGAGGAAAGCTGATTTGCTCTAGCAGAGTAAAAGTGCTTCATTAGCGAGCATAAAGGAAAGCCGGACGACCTAATTTTAAAGCTGAACACGTCGCCAGCTTAACGCAGAATATATTCGTTCCCTGGGTAATTCCGAGAGCAGTAACAGCAGCTATACAGAGGTGCGAAAGTTCTGCACACATTACAGTTTGGCGACTAAAAAGTCACCAAAACAAAAATCGCCCACCTCATCAAGTGACTGAATAGCAAGGACATCGCCGGGGAAACCTGCGAGAACAGATCACAGTATTTTGCAACTGGCATTCGTTAGTCATTGCTGCAGGTAGGCGATTTCATACCATATTTGGTAATTCAAGAGCAGCCATCAAAGTAGAAGCCGAGTGAATCGCTGAATCGCTCTATATGTAGAAGGTTTTTAGCACAAAAGTGTCGTTTGAAGCAGCTGCTTGCGCCTGATTTAATGTATGTTTCTGTGTACTAGAAACAGCTGACGGGGGATGTACGTTAGGTGGGTTTAAAATAATGGCATAGCAATTTTTATTTGCGTAGATTTTTTTATCCAACATTTTCAGCTTAGCATGAGTCTAAGTCAATTTCTGGTTCATTACAACAAGAGAGTTTCCCTATTCATGAATTGTGGCAAATAAAATAAGAGCTATTTTATTGCTACTGAGCTAGCTTGTTTCAAAATACTATTATAGCAATATACAGTTATTTGATATAAATATTTATAGCGTTAGTAAATTGTTTGTAAATTTTTATTGTAGTATCGTTAATTTTAACTTTTTATAATAAGTTGATTTCTTATTCAACATATATTGGTGTGATATTAAAAATTGCCCTTCATGCAGTCTAGATCTGGCCTCCAGTGATTTCTTTTTGTTTCCAAACATAAAAAACATACGTGAAAAAGGATTTCCTGGCGCAAATGCGCCTGTTCCTGTATTTCAGCAAATGCCGTAATGAATCTTGTAGGATGCACCGGTATAAGGATACTGTTTTGGCCTCTACACCTTTATAAATTAATTTTGCCTTTGCTCATTGCCAGTTAGCTCAATAACAATGACATTATTCTACTTATCTCAATCGGTAATTAGAAAATGCTCTATTGAAATGCACCCATAAATTGATCTGTACTCGTACTAAGCTGAAAAGGTTAACTTCAAATATCTACTCAACTGAAATGTCAATTAGCTTACACTAAGATTAATAACAGACATACAGGGTGTCCCAGAACTGCCTCCCAAGAGAGAAATGGAGGTATTGGGGCAATGTATCAATCGGTATTTTGATGAAAAAAAGCCCTATTTCAAGCGATAATAGAGAAAAGACATGTTAAAGTTAACCAATCAGGGCTTAGCACCTTCAAGGTAGGATGACCGCAATTTTGCGTTGGCAGGGTTTTATTAAAATCTCCTATCCATAAATCTAGTCTACCGTTACAGTTACAGTTGATGCTTTGATTTTTGCGAAGTTATTATTTATTTTTGCTGTCTAGCAACGTGTCGAATTTTCAGTAATACCTGAAGACCGAGCTTCTGGATTGGTGCAATAGAAGACTCTATATCTCAGTTAGTTGAGGCAGTAGAAAATTCATTTTTGCTTTCTTGCATCCTCTTTTGCTGTCGGCATATGCTTGTTTTCTATGGGAAGGCAGTTCTGGGACACCCTGTATATATTTTTATTAAAGGCATAATGTTAAATAATACTAGTATATAAAGCGGGTGGCGATTTCTACTTTGAATTTATTTGAACCATAATATTAAATCACGTACCAAAAATATTTTTCTATTAAGTATTTATATAACAAACAACAATGTCATCTACGTGTAAAAGGCTGCTACTACGCATTTATTTTGACACCAATTTCTCGTACAGGTGACATCTGTTTTCATCGCGCAGATGCTTAATCGCAGTGCTCACAAAACCACAACAATAAATCACTCGCAGATAGCTGCTTTAAACGTCGCCTTTGTGCTGAAAGCTTACTGCACATATGCTCAGTCGCAGAGTGCACCGAACGTTGGAAAGTGTGCGTTGGTGCTCAATGGCGAATTTTTAATAGATAATTACAGCATAAATCACACACCTCAAGTACTGATTGAAGAATGCAGTTGACATAATACCTAAACTTGAATTTCACTGATTTCCACGGCGATACCCTCACTATTGCTTTACCTAATGGCACAGCCGCTTCCTGGCCATCAAATTGGGTATTTCTATATAGCTAACGGGTTGCTGTTAAGATATTCTTCTACTCTCGCATTTACCCAAAAACATAGAAACTTGCCTGGCGTTGTTTCCAGCTTCACAACTAGGTAACACGGTGTTCTCTTGTGCCTACAAACCAAGTACATTCACTCAACCAGAGCAAGCCATCTTCTGCCGTTCTCCCTGCAAAATCCGATAGCTTCTGGCGCCTGCTCGCGCATATTGTTGCGGTATCCACAAAATACAATGGTGGGCGTCTAAAACTTATAGCAGAGCATTTAAAATTAATTATATAACATAAAAAAAAACCACAAGGAATACAAATGTACAAATTGGCTGTATATTGAAATGCGATTCTAAACACACACAAACCAGCCAGTTCAAGCCCGTTTAAATGTTTGAAGACCTTCCAAAAATAGATTTTTCTGTCTCTTGCAAGAGGTGATTTCAAATAATAAAGCACTTAGCATTATGGTTAAAGGGAAAAAAGTTGGTTCTTTTAGAGTTCGTATTTTTCCCACAAATCATAATAGTCCTGGGATTGATAGTACAAATGAAAGTAATAATCCCCTTATCTTACCATTTTTGTAAGCTTAATATAATGAGATATAGGTAATAAGCGATTTAGATTTTTTTCCTGACTTTATTCCTACAAATATCTTTTGTAAATAGTTTTATGAATGCAAAGCTAATTAAACATTTTACAAAGCCCAATTCTAACTCACTTTGACGAATATTAAATTATAAATTTAAGTAGAAAATATCGTAATGATTCACTAATGCTGGAAACATTTAATAAAAATGCAATATGCAAATTCATAATTACCCTAATCCTAAGGATAACGTATAAATTACTAAGCTTAAGGAATGCTATATGTTTATCCTCAGAACCGGATTAAAGAGGGAGAAGACAAGGGTGACGCTATGCCTGAAGAGCAATAAAAAGAAGTTGCCGTAGGCACTTAATGTTATAGAAAATTCCGTGTTTAAATCTGAAGAGGTCTCGCAGCTACCTATAGACACTTAAAATGTTGTTCTACATTATATTTAAGTAGATAAGACGCATATGCCATGTGTACAGAACTATCAAATATAATGATGTTATTTTCTTTAGTTCCCATGTATTATACTATATAACCACGTTAGCCTCCTATGCACAAAACAAAATATTGTAATTCAGATGAAGTGTCCATTTTATGCAATATTGAACTTACATTTCTTTGCCAACGTAACAAAGTTGTGTAGTGTGGAAAATATGTTTCGAAAAAATTGCAATACACTAAAATTTAAGACAACTTACACCGTGTAATGTATGAATAATATTGTAAGGTTCTTAATAGCACTCCTTGTCTCATTAAAATATACGTACTCTTACTACTTTGAGTTCTAAAATTGTCTACATTAATTTGCTATATTTATTTGATATTGGACATTGATTGGCTATCCAATTTTCCTCGGAAAGCTGTACAATATTAAACAAACAAAGAAGGGTTCATATTTAATTAACAAAACTATATTAGACCGCTTCAATGGTCTATTTGCACTGTCTAGTGTTTATTCTTCTTGCGGACAGTATTTCGTTTGTAAACACACTACATTTTGTCGGGACAAGAATGGAAACGAGAGGAACAAAGTGAGCGACCCCCGAACGCAGAAAAATCGTCAAATGATAATTGCATTACCGATGCGGATGGACGAGTGGCAGATGGCGTGTAGTCCACGAGGAGATCCATCATCGCTGGAGGACATCGCATTTGCGTGTGTTTCTTTGTGTTTCATCTATTTGTTATTAACAGTGCCGGCCTAGCTTAGCTTTGCACCCTTCGCTGGTAAATGTTAGCCAGGACCGGCCCGAGGCAGCTGCAAAGTAGTCTAACAAATGGCTACACTGAATATTTGTTATTAAATGATACTAACTAAACTTCGATTCGATTAATGTTAAACAAAACTATTTATACCTTCTGCCAGGAGCTATTGTGTTTTGCTGTAGAAATTTTATGCTTTTGCAAATTTTAAAGTATCGGACTAAACTTAATTTACAATCAATTGTTTACTTCTTTATGGACATTTTTGATTTGAATATTCATTTAATTTTATATGTATTTCCATCGTTTCTTTGTATAAACTTAAATTATACTCTTAAACTGGATGAGAGTAATATAATGGAGTATTATGCTAAACTGAACAGTAACTAGCTGCTATAAAGCCTGTTTCTAATTTACATTATTGTGTAATATTTTGAGAAGCTGAAAATAAGAAAACCATTCGATTAACTTCCGCAATCCAAAAAAATAATGTAAGCTATATAATGCACATGATAGTGCGATAAATTTGGCAGTAACGTTAATAACATTATTTTTGAAGATAGCCAGATTTTAATATTTTGCACTGCACTGCTAATTAACAAACACCAAATACAAATCTCAACCGCAACGATATGCCCGAGAATAGTTATTTAACCAACAAGTGTGTTAATGAAGGCGATTAATAATCGAAACTGTTTAAAGCACGAACAAGCGATAGCGAGTGGGTGCCTTTAATAGTTGAGATTATTAATCGCCCAGTAACAAACGAGTTCATTACAAAATTTTTTCGTTGACCGCAAAATCTTTTTTTGTGGCGAAAAATTTGATTTACAACTAACCTCCCTGCAAAATATCATCAAAACGTCAAAATCATAAAAACAGTTAATTAATGAAAAAGAGTGTATTAATCAAAAACAGTGTATTAATAGATCTATTAATACATCCTTTTTTAAAAACCAGTTAATTAATGAAAAAGAGTGTATTAATCAAAAACAGTGTATTAATGACGTCTATTAATCCATCCTTTTTTAGGAAAAATCCTTTATCTAATAGACTTGTCTGTCCGGGACGCTGTTTTGTCTGTCCGGGACGCTGTTTCAGCAGCCAAACCGTAAGAGATAGAGAAAAAAGTTATGAAAGTTATATGTTTGGAATGGTCATGTCATGTCAGGAACCGAATTTCAGTCACGTGACACTTTCGGTTTTCGAGAAATCACGTGATTTCCGTCCGTCCGGGACGCTGTTTCAGCAGCCAAACCGTAAGAGATAGAGAAAAAAGTTATTAAATGAGACATTTGTCTCACTGGTTGCTAGTAATTCATTAATATTGAAATTAATAAGCGGTCAACGAAAAAAAAATTTACATATTTCTAACACTATTAATTGTAGCAGTTGTAATACGATTATAATGTTCTTGCTTACATTAATACTTATGTTATTTGGATTTTGAAAAATCTGTGTTGTAATACATGTAGCTGATGTTACTTATAGTAGTAGTAGTCACATCCCACACGTTTAGGCTAAATAACAAGCATTTTGGGTTTTAAACAGCTTCCTTAGAGGAACACAATTAAGAGTTAAAAACCAAGCTTTTAAAATAATTGTCTACAATAAAATTAATAATAACATTTGTTTGCACTCAGATATATTTATCAGTTAACAGTGTAGTAGGTCAACTGACTACACGTTCTATATTGTAATGAAATGACTGATCTGTAATTATTTATTTTTGGTATAAAAATAATATAAGTTAAAATTACGCGCAAAGATCCTATTACACACACAATTCTTAGATTATATATATTTTTATACTGTGTGTTCAAACTTGCCTATCAGTGATTTCAGGCTGGTTAAAATGGAACTGTAATAATTAATCGCACAAATAAAATGGTTGAACGCCCCTCTTTCTATTTTATTTAACTGCAATACTGATTACGCTAGCTCTCGACAAACACAAAACCTCTTATCTCATGGGTTGGGTTCGTAAACGGACTATATTCTCAAATTTTAGGTTTTTGTCTCAACGTAGCTCGTTTGATCGTTATTAGTAGATAAAATTCACAATCTCGTAAATTGACAGATTGGACAAAATGGTTTTTGCGTGCAGCGTGAAATTGAACGTTTAAAATCGTGAAATAAAGTGAGAACGCGTCAGGTAAATAATTTAAATATTCCCGCTTGGCAACTATTATTGATTGTTATAAGGATGACGTTAAACCTCGCCTTGATTGTTTAGATGACGTAGAATGCACGCCTATCTTTAATTTGTTTATGAAGCTCGATTCTGGCCGATTTCGCCAAAACCTGGTGACGCCGTTCTATTTTCGAAAACCACGAAGTAATTGGACTTTTGAAAAAACGCTAGGCCTCTTCGGCAAGGTTTAATCTTTGATTTAAATCGTTTTCCCGAACGCTGACACTTAATTTTTTTATCTATCCTACCTCGTAAAGTTCGCTTCGTTGCTGACTTCGGAGCTGGTCGTACTGACGCTGCTGAAACATCTCAGGTTGTAGCTGCTTCCCTGCCCGCCAATGTTGATTCGGACGTTCTTGCAGACTCGACTGATGTCCTGGACTGCTAACCTCTGGCTTCCGATGGTAATTTCCATCGTAGTCGAAAATCGTAATTTTCAGTTGGACGGCTCACGAAGCATCGGAGATGAGATTTGTAAAAATGTAAATTTTTCGTTGCAGAAACTGCTGCAAACGTTAGTACAGGTACACTATCACATTGGCAATCAAATGGACCACTTTCTATATTATAAAATGCTCATTTATTATTATAAAACATTAATTAAATGTGGAGCACAAATTCGACAACTTCTCAAATAAATTTTATTCAATTGTTCTTTTTTTATTGACAAAAAAGCATCATGTTGCTAAAATACGGTGTTATTCTACTATTAATTGGAAATTAAGTTTGATAATTTTTACCATAAATAGAATAAAATTTGATTACATAAATTACAATCTAACATTTTCTTAAAATCTAAAATATTGCCTTTTTGCTTATAACTAATATTGTTCTATAGCGTTGCACTCACAAACGTTTTTAATTTCACTTCTGTGCATTTGCACTATGTTTTTAGGTATTAAAACACTGATTTTTGAGTTCCACACTTTTTACGTCGCTTGCTTCTTTTCTGTTGCCTCCATTCAGGATTGCTTTTTGCAATTTTCTAGATTTTCCTTTATCTTGCTTTGCCCTTCAGCTTGCTCACAATTTTCACAGTCCTTTGCTTTTATTGATAACTACGCTCCTTTTATACACGTAACGACCTTTTTGTGTCAATTACTATCGTTTGGTCTGGCTTTACATGTGCACAAACCTATTATTTTAATTATATTACTTTACTCACAAGCCTCTGAAATATGCTTTGCCTTTGCGTGCCTTTATCCGTTTAATTACTGTTTTTTGCATCTCATAATCAATGCATTTAATATTTTTATTTTTGTTTAAAATTGCAAGTATATAAAATATCCTAACTCTGTGCTTTATTGATTTGGTTGAATATTTTGTACTGCAAACAGAGCCAAGTTGTGGGCTTAATACCATTTCAATATATAGGTAATTTCTATTATCATATTAGTACTAGTCATCTACTAGACAAAAACATGACCCATCTCCAATTTAGGTAACAATCAATCTACTATGAAAATAAATAATAAATAAACTGTTTTATAGTTCTTTAGCGGTCTCTTCAAGAACATGTCGCAAATGATAATTAAAAGATTAACCAAATACTAACTAGAATAACATCAACGTCAAAAACAAACACACAAAAATGAAAAATTAAAGGCATATTCACTACAATTAAGGCTACTTTTGATTGGCTGCAATATTTCTAATATTTTTCGAACGAAAACTATGGACAATTCCAACTGTTACATTATATTTCCCTTGTAGTCAATGAATAATTGCATGTCACATGGGCATGCAAACTTATTTAGTATTTGTCCCCTTTATTATTAGCAACACAGTTTTAAGAAAAAGCATATAAAATACCATGGCGTCCACTAATGTTGCCTGTGGCGACTAGTAGTTTTCCACCATCTGGCATATCCCTAGGTTTACAATTTTTTGGAAAATGCTGTGACGTCAATGGGAGTTTCGCAACATCAATGAGTAGCAAAACCTTGATGCACTCATGGTACAGCAATAGGATGAGATCCCTCGATTTCCCGCTAAAGATATCCACAGACCGAAGCTCATTCAAGCCAACAACAAAATAGTGTCCTTACTTGTCATTTATTTGCGCAATCGATTCTTACGTTATGCACAGATTTAACTAAAACCAAATGCAGATGATAATTAGGTGTGAACATACGGTATACAGGTTGATTGCAAATTAAGGGCCTCTTGAATTTCTCAATTGTTATGAGAAATAGAAAAAACATTTATAAAGAAAAGCTATACGATTTTCCGTGACAAATATTTTAAGGGTACGTATAGAAATCTTCAACTTCCGGTTAATCCGGAAGCTTAATTAATTTTGGCTTTTCTTATAGAACAATCTGTATTTGTTAAATTAATTTGATAGTCTAGGATATTACCTTTAAAAAATTATGAATGAACTATAGGCCTAACGTTAATAATTACCAAGCTATTAATATTAAAAGTATTCTATGTATATAGAAACAGTATTAGTAATTAAAGTACAACTGATCCCATACGGCCATAAAACTAATGAGAGACAAACAAACATACAAACAAATATACAAATGCTCAATATATGCCAAAATACGATTATGTTGAACAGATAACCCGTTACAAATGATTTCGGATGCTTTCGCGGTCATTGTCATTAAGTAAAAAAAACGACTTTCGGGATTGGACCGTGTCATTAATGAGGTCGAAGAACTCAACGTTTCACCCAATTTCGTAAGGGGCTTCATCGGGAAAAAAAGCAAAAGAGCACGGTAACTCAACGTATTAACCACGCCAGAGGCAAAACTCTTTCCAAGGGAAGGGGTAGAATAGCACGGTAACAGAACGTGTAAACCACGCCAGAGGCGAAACTGGACTAACGATCGGAAGGAGAAAGGTGAAAATTTATAGGCAAGAGCCGTCGCGGTTCAGCAAATGCTGTCGCCGTTCAGTGGCTGTGGGTGGGGCTTAGGAATTAGCACTTTCCACATAGAAGAAAGGGGAAAGCCCTCGTCCCGATTCAGATTGTTAGGGTGTTTGTAAATCTCAATGGCTTCGCGAATCTGTCTGCTAAACAAGAAAGGGAATTTGCAGATGATGGAACGCGCGACCCAACTTCCAAAATCTAACGGAAAGTCACTTCTCTCATAAAATCTTCAGATCTTCCCACTGATATTCAACGGAGGTTCATTCCTCGCCCTTCACCAAGTCTCATCGGCTCTATGGTCTTCCCAAAATTCATAAACCAGACATCCCCCCTCAGGGCCTTTGCCAGTACTATAGATCCCCCTACTTACTCGTTAGCTAACCACCTAACCACTATCCCCAGAAAGTTCACTGGTAAATCTCCCTCGAATGTTCGCAATTCAGGCCATCCAATATAAGCTTTGAACCTGAGGATTTACTTGTGAGTTTCGATGTCACTTCCTTTTTTACTAAAGTTCCTATTTCCGATTCCAAAGTCATAATCCAACAGTTGTTATCAGAGCAGGGGGAGACGTCTTCAAGTCTATCTGCCCTTATAGAAAAATGCCTGTCTTCCACTTATTTTCTATTTCAAAGCCAGTTCTTTAAACAAATCCCTGGTACGGCCATGGGTTTTTCTCTTTCACATGTAGTTGCCAATATCTTCATGAAAGCTTTCGGAACCGTAGCTCTGGAATCTTCAGAATGGAAACCCAAAGTTTGGTTCCGATACGTCGACGATACCTTTATTATTTGGCCACATGGTAGAGACATGTTACCCATCTTCTTAAATCATCTCATCCACCAAGTCGCCGATCGCGTTAAAACATTAAAACAGTTTCAAACCCCCGAGCAAAATTTCACAACTTCTTCCTTCACCTAAAGATAAATTAAACACTATGTCCTCTAAAGATGTTTATAGGGTTCCTTGCTCTTGTAGTGCTGTATACATTGGTGAAACAGGACGTTCAGTAAAAACTCGCATCTCTGAGCACCAGCGCTGTCTCAAGTCGGGTCTCGTTTCAACATCAGCCATCGCCGAACACCAGCGTGATACTGACCATAAGATTCTTTTTTAAGAAACTTCCATCATCTGCAAATCCCCATTCTTCTTTAGCAGACAAATTCGCGAAGACATTGAGATTTACAAACACCCTAACAATCTCAATCTGGACGAAGGCGTTTCCCTTCCTTCTATGTGGAAAGTGCTTATTCCTAAGCTCCGCCCACCGTACTGAACCGCGCCGGCATTTTCTGAACCGCGATGGCGCTTGCCTATAAATTCTCGCCTTTCTCCTTCCGATCGTTAATCTAGTTTCGCCTCTGGCGTTGTTTACACGTTGAGTTACCGTGCTCTTTCATTCCTTCCTTGCAAAGAGTTTCGCCTCTGGCATGGTTAACTCGTTGAGTTACCGTGCTCTTTTGTTTCTTTCTCCTAATGAAGCCCCTTACGGAAGTGGGCGAAACGTTGAGTTCTTCGACCTCAATAATGACACGGTCCAATCCCGGAAGTTCTTTTTTACTTAGATCTGTTACAAATAAATTCGTTTACAAGAACGCGTAAATATGCTAGTAGTATAGGTTTTGTCTAAGACAATATAGAAATTGTTATACAAAGAACTAACAGCCGCATCCTCGTACATTTGCTAAATTGAAAATGAAATTGCAAAGGTACGGAAGTTTTTCTACAAATCCAGGAAATCCTAAACGTATTCAAAATAGAAGTAGGGAATTTCCTAATAAAGATATTGTGTTGGCGCATTTCAGAGAAAATCTGCATATTTCAATAAGAAAGATATTAATTCAAACTAATGCAAAGTTTTAAGAGTAACATAAATTACATGTTTATATGGTTTGTTCGTAGCCTGTACTCAGCTCAAAGTGCTCTTAGCTACATAATAACTGTAATCACTTATAGCTCGTGAATTATTAACCCCAGGCCTCCTATAGCTTGTTAATAGTTTTTTAAAGATAATTTCATACATTACCAAATTCATTTAAAAGATACAAGGTGTTCCGCAAGAAAAACCAAAAAACTTCCGGTTTAACAGGGATTTCTGTTCGTACTTTTAAAATATGTGCCACATACAATCGTATTTTTTCTATGAAAATGTTTTTCTATATGTCATAACAATGAGAATATTCAACTGGCCCTTAATTTACAATCAACCTGTATATGGGTTTACTTGCTGCTTTGTTATTGCGTAAGTCCGCTCTTGACTGAGGCTCTGTCATAACACTGATTGAATTAACAATCTGGTTTAAAATTACTAGAAGATACCTAAAGTAAATTATAATAAAGATTGTGCATCTCATCTATTAATAGTTTTGATAATAAGCGGGACCGATAACATTTTCGTAAACCCCTTTGCCTTTGATATCTCACACACTATTATTATTATTATTATTATCATACCTCTTAAATAATGCACAACACTACATGCCGTATTAAGTCGGAAAACGTACCAAGGCTTCATTCAACGGTTTTCTATTTCAGGGATTTTGTAAACAAACTTCCCATTACTTTTAATAGGGATATATGCCTATTTATTGTATTTTTTTAAACTTATGTACACTTCCATGAAGAACCAACTATGTAACTCCAACTGTAAATATACACGGTGTTTCATAACGTACGAAGGGGACTAAAAGGGTAGCTAGAGGGGACCAAAATAAAGTAATTTTTTTAACAAACTTAACAGAACCCAACACCAAGAAAGTTAGAGAAAGTTAAAGTCGAATAAATCAACGAACATTAGTTACAAACTGAGGTAGTAATTTACGTTTTAAGTTCAAGTAAGTGATATTTGAGCGTTAACTGAACAACGTTGAATTAAAAAAATAATACAAAATAACTGACAAGAATTACGGCTATTTAAATTTTTCTTTTAAATGCTTAAAAATTGGTGTTCACTGATAGAGAACAGCTGATTATTTAATAATGACTATAAAGCAAGTAGCAGTAGAAATCTGTTTCAGTGTTGATTCATTTACACGTCAAAATTAAGATACATCAGCCATTAAGTGTTTAATTCGACTTAAATGGCTAACTACAGTAACGAAGAATAAGTAGATATGATTACTATGTATGAAGCTGCTGAAGAAAACGCTGCACGTGCAAGACGTAAGTATTCGGAGAGATTTCCAGATCGTCAAACGCCTTCCGAAAATACCTTCCTTCGAGTAGTCCAAAGCGGAAGAAAAACTAAAAATGTACAACCTAAGAAAGGTCATGGTGGCGGCAGACCAAATCAACATGGGGTGAATGTCGAGGAAGAACTTTTAGAAATGGTTGATGCTGATCCAACTACAAGTACGCGCCAAATTTCTCACCAAGTTGGAGCTTTTCCATCCTTTGTTTAATTCGACTTAGATGGCTTATACAGTAACGAAGAATATGTAGATATGATTATTATGTATGGAACTGCTGAAGAAAACGCTGCACGTGCAAGACGTAAGTATTCGGAGAGATTGCCAGATCGTCAAACACATTCCAAAAATACTTTCCTTCGAGTAGTTCAACGCGGAAGAGGAACTAGAAATTTACAACCTAAGAAAGGTTATGGTGGCGGCAGACCAAATCAACATGGGGTAAATGTGGAGGAAGAACTTTTAGAAATGGTTGATGGTGATCCAACTACAACTACACTCCAAATTTCCCACGAAGTTGGAGTTTTACCATCTTTTGTTTAGAGCACATTGAGCAGCACTGGTTTGTACCCCTATCATCTGCAAAAGGTGCAAGAACTCACTCCTACGATTATCCGCTTCGGCAGGCTTTTAGCTAATGGTTTCTAAATCGCACTAATAGAGCAGCAGAATTTCCAAAACACGTACTGGCGACGGATGAATGCTGTTTTACTAAGAATGGTGTTCTGAAGTTCCACAATTCTCATATATGGGCTGATCAAAATCCGCAAGCGATTCGCTAAAGTAGCTTTCAGCAGCGTTTTAGTTTGAATCTGTGGGCTCGAATTTTGAACAACAACTTAATAAAGCCTTACAAATTAGACACGCCTTAATGTCCATGCTTATTTACAGCTTTTACAAGAAGTTCTGCCAGAGCTCCTAGAAGATGTTCCTTTAGATGTGCGCCGTACAATGTGGTTTTTGCATGACGGATGTCCTGCACATCCATCTCCTATACGAGATTACTCCGGTACCATCTTTCCGCAAAGATAGATCGGTCGGGGTGGATTCATTTCGTGGCCCCCACGCAGTCCAGACGTAAACCAGTGGACTTTTTCTTATGGAGAATTGGCATATTCCACCGAAATTGATACAATCGAGGAATTACGTCGTCGCATCAACGCTGCAACAGAGCAGTTACGCCAATTTCCAAGAGTATCGGAAAACTAGATTCGTCAAGCACGTTGAAATGCAGGGTCAGCATTTCAAACACACAATATGAATGTTTTTGTTATGGTGAATTGTTTGTAATTTATTTAATAATAAAATTGTAATTTAATAACCTTTTCTTTATTTAAAAAGGTATCTTATTGTTACTGTGTGTTGTTTCTATAATTTTTGTATAAACTACCTTAACAGCAAATTATCAGGTGTTAAGAAATATCTTTCAACGGAAACGAAAACGCAATGATATTCTTTCTAATGTTTCCTCATTAATACTAGTGGTATTCAATAAGTGGGCAGTATTTTACAAGAATTTTAAACTGCTGTTACTTTTATGTTATTGGGTTTTGGTCAGAAGTTTATTAAGAAAATAACTTTATTCTGGTTCACTCTAGGTGCCCTTTCAGTTTCCTCTGTATGTTATAAAACACTCTGTATATTTCCAGTTGAAATTCCATAGTTGGTTCTTCATGGAAATAGAAGGAAAATACATTTTTGTATGGTTAACTTCGAATAAACAAAATTCTGAAATAAGTAAGACTTTTCTACAATATAATGGAAAAGAACACAACAAAATTGCAACAGATATATTATTATTAATTTCAAGCTTCCAGTGTAAGAAAATATAAAAATAGTCCAATAAAATTTACTATGTCAAAACGGACAACGTTAATAGCAAAAACTCGTGATCTGTACGCAATCTCTAGAGAAAAATCACAAATCCATTAGCTCCACACCTATGTATTAAAATTTCCGGAAATAACAATACTTTCTCTATAAAACCTTATCTTCAGTTATATACTGCATATACTCAAAACATAGTCAACATATATTTCTAGTTATTTACAAGTGAGGAACAACCAAGAAGGTCCTTCTATTCGCCAGTAAAAACCCTCTTAAAAACGATGTATGACAATATGTTGCTTAAATCGAATCGTCGTCAAGAAAAAGCGATTGTTCTACATGCTTCCTCGTTTTTTATAAACTAATCGATTCTATCACTATATGTACATATATCTCCACTTTGAGCAGTTTAAAAAATGAAGTTATGCTGTACTTACCCTTCTTCCACTTTTAAAAAATGTAGCAACAAACTTATATTTTCACTTCTACGCCCGAATAACTCTTAGGAAGATTTTCTTTTGCAGACTTTTAGAAGCGTTTCCATTGTAAGCATCAAAAAGGATTTTAAGTTCAGCGTAACATAGGTGGAAATGTCAAACTTTCTTTACGCTTTATAGGAATTATTCGGGCCGGTCTTCTTTATACTCTCTGATTTGGAATGGGTTCATTTCTCTCTTATATAGATGGTATCTTGGCTAAAACGCAGTTGAGGTGGTATCACTTTATGTCACTATAAAATGTAAATCTTTGCCTCACGCAAACTTTGGCCTTGGTGTTTTCTGAAGTGCTTGTATTGCTAATTATCTGATATTTAAGAAAAAGCTGCGAAACGCGTAATTTTGAGATCTAACAAACTTTTTCTCCTTAATTAATTAACCACTATATACATTATTCTTGGTCTCTAATGCAATTGCCTAGACAAAATAATGAAAGCTAAAATTGAAACATGCAGCAGATAAATCGTTTTTCTTGATTTTCTCATTGCAAATTCTTTCACAATGTAATTTATATCTATGTTAATGCCGTTTTCAATACTTATTATAGCTCGATTTCATAGCCTTTCTTGTGTTATACTTGATCTTAAAGAATTTTTTATAATTTGTAACTTTGAAAATGATCACCCTCAGCAACAGTGACAGGTAATGTTAAATAAATGCGTAAAGCAATCGATACATTTGGGATTGTGTTAATTAGGTTATTTTTAAAGAAATATTTCAAAACATTTACTGAAGATGCGGAAGAGTTTAGATACGTCGCGTCGGTAAAAAATCTATTTCATTCAGTAAATCGACTGCATGTATGTCCGAATGATTAGTTCCAAAAGCTGTCAACTTGTTTTGCAAATCTGCACAGTATTTTACTTTATCATCGCAATCTAAGTTTGCTAACTTGTCAAGGCTGTGTAAAAAGCGAAACAACTGTTGTGATCGCTTAGCAATTCGAACCTTTCATCTAATTTAGTTATGGCGGTGTCTAATAGAAAAAAGTAAAAATTTACTTTAAAGGGTACCTAATTCTGGATTTTGTATAGCATCGTCTCTACCTTCGTCAGAGCCGAGCCGTGCCTGGGGTGCAAAGCGTGCACAGCACCCGGGCGGCAAACTATTTGGGGCGGCAAAATGAAAAATGAAAGAAATTTAAGATAGGTATGCTTGTGCCTTGCGGCATTAGAAAATGCAACATTTTTTATCAAGTTATAGTCTTGTGTCTGGCTTTTTTTCGTATAAAGGTAACTTGATACAGAGAAACGGTTGCATTTTTAAGGCGGCAAGCATACAATAATAATTTATTACTTATAATTTATTTTTATTATAAACACGTCGCGTCGGTGCCGTTTGCTATTGTACACGGTGATTATACCGACACACGAGTTATCGCTCTGTCGCTATGGTGCAGCGTCATGAAACACGAAACTATATAGATCAGCGAAATCAGCTAGACTAAGCGGCCCTCTTTAGACACAAAAATAATGAGTAAATTGTGTATTTGTGCTTTGTTGCAACATGCTTCATGCTCATGCATGCCGCCGGCATATACGATAACAAACTTAAAAAGGGCAATTGGGGGTTAGTTTAGTTTGCGATTGAATGCTAGTAAGATTGTACTGAACTAAGCAGAAATAAAAAGGCTACACGTTTCAAGCAAGAGCTAAATAATATAGTGCTTTTTAAAGTTGAAAGTTTTAAAACGTAAGTATTTTTCATTATTTTAAACATTTGAACTTTTCTGCTTATTTTTCTGTTTCGCTATCCTTAGAATTTATTTGTGCTTAATTCAGATGGCCGATGGCAGAAAGAGACTTTCCGGCTTTCAGTATCGAAAAAGAAAGTCCGAAAAAGACGAAATTAAAAAAGGACTGGCTGGCTCCTTAAAAAATTTTTTTGTTTCCACGGCGGCTGCAGCCGAACAACCATCAACAAGCCTGCAAGTGGAGGAACAGCTTGATTCGAACAAGGACACGCATATGGAAAATCCAGAAATAGGGCAAGAAAATAATAAATCCGAGGCGGATGCACAGGACACACCGGATTCACCACCACCAACCGAGGTTGCTGCTGAGGACGCTGGGATGGAAATATTGAAAGATCCTGCTCTTTGGCCGCAAGTTTTAACAGATAACATTAAAATGTCTATTCTTGAATTGGGGCCATTACAATTGAAAAATATTGCATTTCCATTAGACGATTCAAACAGATCTTTTTCAACTACTTATTATGACAAAAAATTAAGCAATAATGAAAAAGTTCCTAGAACATGGTTAGTTTATTCTAAGTCAAATAATTCTGTATTTTGTTTTTGTTGCAAATTATTTAAAGTTACTGATAATGTTTTTAACGATGATAAAGGTTATACTGACTGGCGACACTTATCTCAAAATTTAGACAGGCACGAAAAAAGTAAGGGGCATTTTGAGAGTGTTAAGAAATGGGTCGAGCTAAAAAAATCGATTGAAAAAGGGACAACTGTTGACTCAGTCAACCAAAATTTAATTAAGTTGGAAAAAAAACGATGGACGTCAATTATTGAAAGAATCATTTGTGTCATACAGTATTTAGCTGGACAAAATGCAGCTTTTAGAGGAAGTAATCAAAAACTTTTCGAAAAAGGCAATGGTAATTTTTTGAAGCTAATTGTATCAATTGCAAAATTCGATAATATAATGGCGGAACATATTGGCAGAATTCAAAAAGATACCAATAATATGCCACATTATTTAGGTGATAAAATCCAAAATGAATTAATTTGTCTAATAGGTGAAAAAGTCAAGCAAAATATAATCGAAACTTTAAAATTGTGTAAATATTATTCAATTATTTTAGATTGTACACCTGATGTGAGTCACGAAGAACAAATAACTGTAGTTGTCAGGTTCGTTTTCATTAATGATATTTCAAAGGGTATAGAAATTAGAGAGCATTTTTTAGGGTTCTGCCCAGTTACAGATACAACTGGTGAAGGACTAACGGCCTTTTTATTGAATTATTTAAAAGAATTAAATATTGATATTAAGGATATGCGAGGGCAGGGATATGACAACGGTGCCAACATGAAAGGCAAACATAATGGGCTGCAAAAAAGAATCCTTGATATAAATCCTAGAGCCTTTTTTGTCCCTTGTGCAGCTCATAGTCTTAATTTAGTTGTCAATGATGCTGCGAAAAGTTCGCTTGAAGTAACAAATTTCTTTGCTATTATTCAAGAAATATATGTTTTTTTTCAGCCTCCACCTACCGTTGGCATATTCTCATGAAAGAACTTCCTACCATAACTGTAAAACCTTTATCTGATACACGGTGGGAGAGTAGAATCGATGCCATTAAAACCCTTAGATTTAATTTAGAAAAAATTTATGATGCTCTCTTTTCGCTTTATAATGATACATCAAGAGACAATGACACAAAAAACCTTGCAAAGTCACTAATTAATAAAATAAAATCATATAAATTTGTGTGTTCTCTAGTAATTTGGTACAATATTTTATCAAAAATAAACACTGTAAGCAAAATCATGCAAAAATCTAATATTATTTTACCAGAAACTGTAAAAATGTTGACAGAAATTCAATTTTTTTTCATTGAAATACGATCTGAAGGTAGTTTTACAGCTATGCTTAATGAGGCAAAAAAAATTGCTGAAGATATAGACTGCGAAAGTGTTTTTCCAGCTGTAGGCTTGGTTAGACCGAGAAAAGCAAAGGTTTTTTTTGATTATGAACATAGAGATGAATCAATCGAATCACCAGAGTTGAATTTCAAAGTCAATTTTTATTTTTATATTCTTGATATAGTAATATCAAAATTAAATGACAGATTTGAACAGTTAAACGAGTGCAACTCCTATTTTGGCTTTTTAAATAATTTAGGCTCTTTATCTATAGATAAAGAAGAATTAATGAAATGTTGTATGGATTTACAAATTAAATTAACCGATTCATCTACAAAACAAATGGATGTTAATGCAATTGATTTGTGCAATGAAATTGAAATATTGTCCATTTATAATAAAAGCAATACGACTTCGGCCAAGGAAACTTTAGAATACCTTGTGGCTAATGATTTAATTAGCACTTTCCCGAATTTATCTGTAGCCCTACGAATTTTTTTAACGATGCCTGTCACTGTGGCTCATGGTGAGAGATCGTTTTCAAAATTAAAAATAATTAAAAACTATTTGAGATCTACTATGAGCCAGAACAGACTTACAAATTTGGCTGTAATAAGCATCGAGGAAGAGATCTGCCAGGCGTTAGATATGACGGATTTAATACGAGAATTTGCAATTAAAAAATCAAGAAAAGTCGCTTTTGATATTTAAATTTAGAATTTATGTAGTTTTTAGTTCATGTTTATAACTTCTAAGTTACTAATAATAAATAATTTAAGCAATACTTTGTTTTATAACTATTAAAGCATTATGTTAGTTGTTTTAAATATTTAATTTTTTAATTTATACAAATAATAAAGTTTATAATAACCTTTATATTTTTTTATTTTTTAAAACAAGTTACAGTTATCAAGGCAACGCAGAATTTTAAAATTAACACTATTTACGTCTAAGGAGCTATACGCTATAGGGGCGGCAAACTATATCTTGCACCCGGGCGGCAGATACCCTTGGCTCGGCCCTGACCTTCGTAATCAAACATAGGCCTCGTTTTCCTCGGTCGCATAGTACCGATTGCTGGGAAACTAATCTCACAATCCAATTCTTCAGCAATGAATTTTGGTTCATTTTAGCATTTCTGTATACACTGAGTCTGTTCGATGTTCACTCAAGTATTTTTTCACTCCTTCTAACATTTTAACAGCCTCTGGAAGTATCATTGCTGCATAGTTTTATTTACAATATTAGTTTTTAATAAAATATTATACCAAGTGAGTAATGAACAAACAAATTTGAATGACTATTTTTGAAATCAAAGAATTTGCCAAGTTTTTTGTGTCATTGTTCTTGTTTGAATCAATATAAATAAAAAACAAAGCTAGATACATTTTTTTTCAAATTAAAACGAACAGTTTTCGCAGCGTCAATTCTGCGTTCCCATCCTGTAGAGGAAAGTGGCTTGTTACCGCATAAACACGACTTTACGACATATTCGGGAAATATACCCAGAATACTCTGTTACGTTGGCGGTAACAAAAGGTTTGCCGGCTAGAAGAACTCAGTCGAGAAGGCAGGTGCTTTACGACCTTTTGAGTTAGGGCTGCACTCCGGTAAGAGAGGTAAATGATGTTCAATGAATGGTGCGCCACCACATTCGGACTAAATCGGGACAACAAAATCAACAGCACAGATGAAAGCGTGCCTCAACTTTCTACTTCTACCTTGCCACAGCTTGGGATAGCGGCTGCAACAGCTGAACTGAACCTATCTTTCATTACACCTGCTTACATAATTTGGATTCCTGTACATTGAAAATAGAACACAATGCATGCATACGCCAATGAAAAACATACGTAATTAACAACAAATTCTATTGAAATAAATAAAATCTGTGAATAACAATGAACATGGAAATGTTTACTGGTTACAGTTAAAAATAATCGATACAAGGGGTTAGTTAGGTTAAATGGTGACGTTTAAACTACACACAAGTGACAAAAACACCAACACTTGACATAGCTACATTCAAAACAGCATTAACTCAGTTTGGCACAAAGGAACTACGTTACAGTATCAAAATTAGCAACAGTCACTCAAATACTGACACCACAACAATGTTTACTTGACTTCCAACGCAAAACAACATATCAAGAATAAAATTTGACGATAAGATTGAGAATTCACTTTAAAACGGTAGTGTCTGTTTGACATCTTACACTTTAAACAACAAAATCATAGCTTGACGGAACACTTCATTGTAAATTTATGGGCTAACATATACCTTGAGTTTGAGAAATCCAGACGTTACATATTGGGGTCCAATTCTAGCTTCGTGTCGCACTTCAACGATGCCTCGAAAAGACGGAAACGACAGGAAACTGTTGGAAACCACATGATAATGCGGCAGGTGAGCGAATGCGAGCCGTATAATATCCCCAAGATGAGGGTTGACTTGAACGAACCCCGGGAAAACCAGCAGACGGCGGTACGGTATCGGGTCTTCGTTTTACTGGTAGGTTTAGCACACGGTTGAGTATTCCAAATATGATCCACTATATAAGTGTTAACGGAATTGCTTAGCTCCAACGGTACAGAAGACTAGGCTAAACGTTCACCTCTAACCATTATGCACTAAGATCGAATTGACGGCGACGAGGTAGTTCCACAACTTGCAACAACTTCGACTTTACGCAGCGCTCGGCTAATCGAAGCCGGTGTCGCGGATACAACGCCCAGCACCCCTGAACTAGTTGCAGGCCGAACGTTAGGGAAGCTTCGGCCAACGGTGCGTAAACAGAATGAGACCACACAGACGCGACTTATCTACGTTCTCTCTTTAGCTTATACGAAACCATGGGCCGCGCGGAAAATTGCTGATTGCTGATGCAATTACTGAATAAGCGGTTCGCAAGAACTCGCATATGCTAACAAAGCGTGAATTTATAAAACCAGCGTGCGGAGAATTGAATTGAAGGTCCTAAAAGAAACTGCGAAGCGTTACTCTTTAAATAAGCTTAAAGAAGTATCGGCCAGAGTAAAAGTTTGATTACATCACTAAACTACGAATTTCACCTAAATGAATCGGGAAAAGGCTAATATTTGAGCTAAAAATGTGGCAAGCACTAAATTCGGGAAATTGCTCTAACAGGTTTTAGAGTTAAAGTGGGAAGTTCCTTCTTTAAGATTTGTCATCCCGACGTTGACGCCGAAAAGAATACATATATTTTTGGTCAATTGCAAAAAAAAATTGATGACTCCCAACGAAGTTTTTGCAGCAAAATGTTCTTTTCTAAGCCATTTTTTTTCATATTAGCACCATTGTCATAGAGTTGACCGGGCATGTCATTAATATTGATATTTAAGTTAAAAAAGGCAATAAACACGTAGTTAATCTCTGCCCCGTCGTCTCAGTAATAGAACAAAATCCAAGCAAATACTTTCTTATCTCAGTATGTTTTGTTGAGGATTTCAAATAAACAAATCTAAAAACGAATGTAATTTGTTCTTCATGACTGATATTTGGTGTATAATGTAAAATAATATTTAGAATGTTTTAAGGTGGTAACTATAGTTTGTTTTATTTTTTCGTCTATTACAGTGATTAGTTCATTTTGAATGTTATGACCAATGTAATGAGACATATTGCGGTGTAGGGCGTTTTCAATTCGATTTATGTACTCTGCTATAACATCAAATTTTAAAATACTTATTATTAGTTTCCAAAAAATCCGTTAACGTTTTGGAACAGCTATTTTTTTTCAGGCTAAATACTGAATGACGTGTATAGTTCTTTAAATAACCACCATCCACCTCTTTTATTCACAATTGGGCCTGATTTATAGAATCTAGGGTCGTTCCTTTCCTTTCTCTATATTTTGTTTTAAGTTTGAGGGTCCCAGGTGGTGTAGCTTGAACAAGCGTCCACGTACGATCAGTAGAGTTAAGCTACGCTTTTTCTGGTCAGAACTTGGATGGGAGTTTCACGGCTGCTTCTCTTGGCGCTTTGTGGTACCGCTGCCACGGAAATAGTTGGTCACGGATGTCATAATAACGTCATGACAGTCGTTAGTGGGATTGGAAGTCCCCAGAAATGTAGAGCGACGCCTACAATTGACTTAACGGACGTTGGCTGAGTACAAAATAAAATAAAATAAAAAAGTCTACACATTGCCTCACACTATGAAAATGTGTCACGCTTTTTTCATGCCTTTCAATATTTCTAGATAAATTACGCCAATTGTAACCTATTTTATCATTAGAGGCATTTACAGAGTTGTTGAATAGCTTACAGTAAAAACAAAATACAGAATCGCTAGATTTTGAAATTTGAATAAACCAGCCAGTTTCCAATTACTGTTTCATTATTTCCTAAATTTTTAAGAAAATACTCGCCCGAAAAAGATCGATTTGAATCATCTGTGGAATAGATAAAATTCTTGATTTGTAAGGGACCGATTTCAACTATTGACAATTTAATATTATCTGAAATAAGCTCTGGCCAAAGATCAGGATCTGTCAATGCATTGGCACTAAGTTGCGATTCCGACGTATCAGTGCTAGAATGAGAAAGTTGAGCGACTAATTCGGAGGGTACGACTGCTGCTTGTTGAAGATCCTGGTTTAAGAAACTTTCTAATAGTTCGTAATTTTTTTCACGTTTTCTTCCTTTTCCAATTTCAGATTTCGGTATTGGAAACCAGAAAGTCCCTTTCTTCCATCAGCCATCTGCAATCATTCAACAACTGTTTTACTATTTTAAATAGGTAACAGAAGTCAATATAACGTACATTTTATTTTACAGATGATTGGTACTATTGGTAGATACCTCGTACAACAATCCTCAAAATAGGCTGTCTCTCCACAGTTTTCACTAGCGGTATAGCACTAGCAGGCAGACAAACTATTACTATTTTAAGTAAAAAAAAAGCAAAAGCCAATGTAACTTACTTTTTATTTTACAGTTGATAGGTACCATTGGCAGATACTTAGTACAACAATCCTCAAAATACACTGCCTCTCCACAGTTTCCACTAGCGGTATAGCACTGTCAGGCAGAAAAACTATTACTATTTTGCGTAAAAAAAGAAGACAATGCAACTTATTTTTTTATATTGTAGTTGATTGATACTGTAGATACCTCGTACAACAATTCTCGAAATAGACTGCCTCTCCACAGTGTTCATTAACGATAAAGCACTGGCAAGCAAACAAACGTGTATACTAAGAGACTAAAACAAATAAGCGCAAAGGGTTTATTTATAACATTAGGGAAAGTGTTCAAATAAATCGGAAAATTATCTACCTTCGTTAGGCTAAGTCAAATAAATCGGGAAATTTGCTGCCTTTGTTGGACAAGACAAAGAGCTTCAAGTTTTAAAAACTAGTGAGCGAAATGGCCGGGAAATATCTGCCTTCGTTTAAGTGTTTTAAAAAATCCCCTTTTGATTTGCAATTGCTAATGCAATTTATTTTTGTGTAAGAATCGCATATTGCCGTGCAACTAAAGTTTTTGTTTTGGCGGCATCTGGAGACCCTGCCATAAGAAAGCGTGCAGTATGGAATTATAGATTGAGAATTCAGCTATTTACGCTTTGTGGTTCTCGAACTATGTTTATATTTTGTTCAATAGAATAAACACTTTATCTTACAATTGCTACTATACACTACAGTAACCAGTATTTGCCTTTTATTAAGTATTATACACATCTTTCTTGAAATTTTAGCAGAAACGAAGTACGCAAGGCCTCGCTGCCGACCCCTAAACTCTGGCATGTACACCTTGCACCCCGCTTAAGCAGGGCCGCGCCAAGCCAGTGTGCAATGTGTGCACCGCACACGGGCGGCCAAATTCAGGGGCGTCCAAAAAGGTTTAAAAATTATATACAAATTACAAAAACAAAATAAAAAATGTACAATTTTTTTTACTTTACAAATTTTAGAAGTTCAAAAATATGTACCTATATAGGTATAAAAAATGTTTATTGTATAAATGAACACCTGATAATATGGTTACATGGATTAGTGTTTATGTAAATTCTCGAAGTTAGTTTTTATTCCGTGGCGGCTAATTGTTAAACGAAGCCAACTTGAAGGAACGCTTTCCATGCATCTTTATGCAATGATTACAAAAAGCCGGATATTTATCAGAAGCAGCAAAACGTCACTTTTCAGAAAACTGGCGGCTGGCGGCTTTTATTGACTGTGAAACATATCGTATTTATGAAGTAGGTATTTATATTATTTTTGATCGGGGTGTCGGCGATCTCTTTTGTCGGTAAGTATCTAATTGTTTAAAGCTGATTTTAAGAAATATAATATTATATGATGCTTACATTAATGCTGTGGTAATATGGGTGCCATGATAATTATTTGGTCATTTAATTTTTGAATTGGCTGCAGAGAAGATCGAGTAGAGAAAATTAATTTTGTTAGTGATTGTGTTTTGAAGAAAGTTGAAGAAAAGTTATAAATATGGTAAGTACCTACATACATATCAGTCAATACACAGATAGTTACCTACATATTCTTAAATTGTATTAAGTAATAAAATTGTTATAATTTTTCTAGAACAGAAAAACGAAAAGGCTGTCGGGTTTTCAGTATCGAAAACAAAGTCTACAAAAAAAAGAAGAAAAGAAAAAACTGGCCAATACTTTAGAAAAATATTTGAAGCCAGAAAATGTGTCAGCGGAAGCATTAGAATCAAGCTCTAGTTCTCTTTCCGGGCCACTTGGAAATTATGAGGGAAGATTCCGAATCTGGGGAAGAAAAGGTGACTTCATCTGACTCGGAGTCTCCAAAACCAGAGAGAAGAGAAGTTGGTGACGCTAAAGAAGCCAGCACGTCATCCTCATCAAGGCTTTCTGAACTAAAGAAATTTGGCTGCTCATCAGATTCACAGCAGTCGCAGCAGGACACAGCAACCTCAGATGATCCTGGAGAGTGGCCTGAGATAATATCAACAACATTAACAAAAATTTTAGTAGAAAGAGGGCCTGTTCAGGTAACGCAATTTAATTTCCCAACTAATGAAAATGGTGGAAGGTTTTCGAAAAAATATTTCTACCGTTCTTTTCCAAATGGAGAAGAAATTAATAGACCGTGGTTAGTTTATTCAATAAAAAATAATGCAGTTTATTGCTTTTGTTGTACAATATTTGGCAAAATTAAAAACAGTTTTTCGCAAAAGGAAGGTGTTTCTGACTGGCAGCATTTGTCACTATTTATTTCAAGGCACGAAAAAGTGATACTCACAATGCAAATGTTAAAAATCAGTTAGAACTTATAAAATTGTTATCAAAAGAACAAACTGTAAACCAGACGCAACTACGTTTGTTGAGTGCAGAAGCAAAGCACTGGCATGCTGTGATTGAGAGAATAATTTTAATAATACAATATTTGTCACGACAGTGTCTTGCTTTACGTGGGCAATATAATAAATTATTTGAAAGCAATAACGGTAATTTTTTAAAAGCTGTTGAGATGATCTCAAAATTTGATTCTATTATGTCAGAACATGTGCTTCGGACTCAAAAGTCACAAAAAGATGAAACACGACTGGTAAATTATTTAGGGGACAAAATTCAGAATGAAATAATAGATGTCATTGGTAACAAAATTAGAAATAATATTTTGGATTTAATTAGAAAATGTAAATACTATTCTATCATTCTTGACGGTACACCGGATATTAGTCATATCGAACAAATTACTATAATTTTTAGATTTACAATGTTGAATGAGTCCTCAAAAAAATTTAAATACGCGAGCATTTTATAGAATTTTGTCCTATTAATGATTCAACTGGAGTGGGTGAGTGAATTTTTAATGAATTTACTTTCAAAGTTGAATTTAAATATTTACGACATGCGTGGCCAAGGGTACGATAATGGGGCAAATATGCGCGGCAAACATAATGGTTTGCAAAAAAAATTTAGAAATAAATCCGCGAGCATTTTTTGTGCCGTGCACAGCCCATACATTAAATTTAGTAGTGAATGATGCTGCTAAAGTTTCTTTTGGGACTTCTGGTTATTTTGATATAGTTCAAGAATTATTTGTTTTTTTCTGCGTCGGTAAAAAGATGGTCAATTCTGAAAAAACACACAACAAATTTAAATTTAACCACTTAGTGATACACGGTGGTCTAGTAGAATAGACGCTGTGAAGCCCCTGCGTTACCAAATTGGGCAAATATATGATGCATTGGTAGAAGTAATTGAAAATCGTTTATCCGTACAAGACCACAGTGCTTCACATCAATTTATTTATTTATTTATTTAATTTGCACTCAGCCAACAGCCGTTAGGCCAATTACAGGCGTCGCTGTGCAGTTATGAGGACTTCCAACCCCACTAACGACTGCCATGATGTTGTGTGACCGCCGGGACCAACTTTTTTCAGTGATAGCCGTACCACTAGGCGCCGAGAAATGCAGCCGTGGAACTCCCATCCAAGTTCTGACCAGAGACAGCGTTGCTTAACTCTGCTGATCGAACGTGGACGCTTGTTCAAGCTACACCACTCGGGACCTAATCTTTGGCATTAAAAATTCAGAGTTATAAATTTTTGTGCTCAACAATTATTTGGTACAATATTTTAATCAAAATTAATGTTTTGAGCACGATGATGCAAAATCCTACTATAAATATAAAAACTTGCTTAGAGCATTTTAAAAATTTTTTAGATTTTTTCTTAGCTCTTTGATCAGATGTAGAATTCAATAATGTTGTTACTGACGCTAATACACTTGCGGATGAACTCGGTATTGAACCTAATTTCCCTGCTGTTCAGTCTGTTAGACCACGAAGAAAACCCAGACAATTTGATTATAAACACAGTAATGAACCAATTATTGATCCAAAAAATTATTATAAAGTTAACGTTTATTTTAATACATTAGATCAAACTTTATCGTCTTTAAGAGACAGATTTAAGGGAATAACAAGATATGAGACTATGTTTGGATTTCTCTATAATATGTTTGATTTAACGGAAAACGAGCTATTACAATGTTGTAAAGATTTACATCTTCATCTAACTGATGATTCTAGAAAGGAATCAGATGTAGATGGAATAGAATTATTTGAAGAGATAAAATCTTTAAAATTACATTTTAAACCTACTTCAGCTGAAAAGCATCAGTTAGAGCCCCAGTCTATTCTTGAATATATTTTTGAAAATCAGCCCATAGCATCATTTCCAAATATGTCAATAGCTCTTAGAATATTACTCACGTTACCAGTTTCAGTTGCGTCTGGTGAGAGATCTTTCTCCAAACTAAAAATTATATGCGATCCACAATGTCACAAAACAGATTAAATAATCTGTCTATAATAGCAATAGAAAGCGACACGATGGATTCCATCGATTTAGAATTAGTAATTAAAGAATTTGCGGAGAAAAAAGCTAGGAAAGTTGCTTTTTTATAATTTTCTAAAATTTTGTTGTTTTTCTATTAATTTTATTCCACTATTTTTTTTGTAAATTTTATTGATTATAAAACTTTTTTTAAATTTCTGTTTTTCACTTAAATTAATTTGATTTGTTACAGTTAAACTAGGTATGTACTACATAAAATTTATATTTTACAACAAAAATGTAAATTTTGTGGCGTCAAATTTGGCTCTGCACACAGGCGGCCATTGATGCTGGCGCGGTCCTGCGCTTAAGACAGCTCTGCACAATGGGGACGCAATTGGTTTTAAAATTTTGGTCTGGACAACGAAAGTATTTTTTTTTCTATTTTGTGTCTATAATATAGCCATTAAAGTACCCAAAAGAGTGTATTTCAAGCTCATTTGATTGCTTTAATAGCCCAGTGCAATTAACTTTTTCAAAGTTGATGGTTTTGAAATTTCATAATGTCAAACATCAGATTTTTGACGGTATTTTATACCCGAAAAAGCTTCTTCTACGCTCATTTGTAATTAAATTTAATAAATATATAAAAATGAAAGTTGATACAACCTCAAACTTCAAATTGAATTTTTATGTAACACATCAGCGTTACCAAACACCTAAATTCTGTAACTGCCATTTTTTATTTGAAAATAACACAAAAGGCGAATAAGTAGTACAAAAAAATCGTTTCATAAGTCATTGTCGCACCTGTCCTTTAGTCCCCGCTGCGCGGTTCGCGTTCTTAACTTGTACTCGTGCAATAAAACCTGCCTTATGAAACTCGTTCTTTAATATAGGTACTATTTATCTACTCTCATGCTTTACTCTACTTATTAAATATGCGCTACCGGTACTTTAATGAGATTCATTAAGATACAGATTTTCATTAAGGAACTACGAAATTGAACAATACCTACATGGAATGGTGATATTTGACACTTGAGATAACAAACAAAAATTTATTTCTAATTGCAAGTTTTACATAAACTCTGATTTAAAAAATACAAATAATTTCTGATATTGTGATAATAGTGAGAGTGATTTGGAAATAGCGTCAACACCGCCTGATATAGTGAGAAACAGGGACTGGACTGAAGACGTAAATAGTAATTTACGATACAAGTGGGTAAAGCTACTCTTTAGGCACGAGTGCGGTAGAGTTAAAATGCGAGTGAGCGATCGTTTTAAGCCCCGCGAGTGACTAAAAATGCTTTACGCATGTGTATCGTACAATATTTTATCTACGATAGAATCTAGAAAATACGGTAAATATAAAAAAAAATTAAATGTAAATTAGCGTTACCAGCAACCGGTCGTAATATTGCAGGTTTTAAAATTTTTATAACACGTTGCTACTGACAACGTGCCTAATGAAATCTTTTAAACACGTTACTACTGACGACGTAAACTAATGAAAACATGTTATTAAACAGTCGTTTTACAAACTTAAAACTGCCAACTAAAAGGCAGTTTTATACACTGTCGTAGATAAAATAATATGGCACCTTATTCAGAATGATTGTTTATACGCAAACGTCATAAAAGTGACAACTTATGCGTCTTTATTGACAAGGTAAAAGTGTCACTTTATCTGATTAAGCAGATAAATAGCAACTTTTGCGTACTTTATGTGCCTAATCACATAAAATCGTTGCGCTCTTTCTTTCTATGTTTGTTCGCTATCTCCTCCGAAGATACTGGACCGATTAAATTGTATGGCTTAAAATTTTGCTAATTTTTAGACTTAGATCGTAGGTCGGTTTTTATTTTCAAAAAGAGTACGAACAAGTTTTAATTTAATTAAATCCTTTAAGCATCGGAGCGGAGCGTCTGTCTCCGTGGGTTATGGTGTGACAGCTGCTGTGGCCGTGTGCTATTAGCTCGGGTGATTCAGAATGTTCATATATCATTATAGTAGCGCGTTGTTTAAACAACCGAGGTTGGCGCAGAGGTAGAGTGCTATCCCGTCACGCGGGTGGCCCGGGTTCAATTCCCGGCCGATGCATCGTTTTTTTTTAAATTTATATTAATGAAATTTATCTGAATACGTTTGCGGATAAAATAGTATAGCTGAAATATTTGCCTCACTAACGTTCGGCTAAATAAACTTCAGCTTCCCCACATAAAGTATCACTTTTACTCCTAATAACATAATCTACTATTAGTTTGTAAAAATGTTGCACAAAATTGAAACATCAAGTTTATGAGCACACTATTCAATGCTAAAGTATATATTTTTGTATAGTAGTAGTTATTTGCATTTCATGTAGCAGTAAGTGAACTATTCTGTCTGACGTTTGACCGCTGAACTTACCTACACATCGCGCATTACGATTTTCTCACTAGCAAGGAGCTACATTTTTATTTAATTAATCATATTTTTGATATTTATTACAATTTTCTGTTATTATTCTATGGAGGAGTTTTAAATTCAATTAAAAGTAGTAAGCTTCTGTCGGTGAGAGCTGTGTCAGTTTATTTTTCTATCTGTGCTTATTTGTACATTGAACGATTAAGAAAAATTTCAAGATAACGTTGAAATTAAAAATAGTGCCAATGCAACTCGAGCATCCTTGTTGCCGGCGATATTGAGCAATTAATTATGCATTTTAACTAGTGTTTCGCGAGAAACGAGAGTTTTCTCGCTCTCGCTCTCGTTCTCGCACCGAGAACGAGACCGAGACCGAGAACGAGAGCGAAAATGTAAGCCGAGAACGAGAACGAGAGGTGGGGTGACCGAGAGCGAGAATTTTACCGTAACTCTCGCTCTCGCTCTCGGTTTAAAAAATACAAAAGCGGACAAAAGATATTTTAAAGTATTTTATTATTTACATGAAAACGAAATAAAATAAGACGATCAACTAATTAACGATTAAGTAACTAATTATGGAATAATGATAAACACAAGATAATATTACATATTAAACCCAAATTCGATATTTCAGACCACATTTAGCCCAAGAATTTAGGCAGAGAAGATATTTTCTTGAGTCATCGTTAAGCCGACTTCTGTGTTTACTGATGATTAGTGAAGCTTGCGAAAACAATCTTTCAACTGGAGCCGAAGTTGCATTTATTGCGAGAAGATCTCTGGCCATTCTTGTCAAATTGGGATAAGTATCGCTATATTTTTTCCAGTATGCCAAAATACTTTCATCTTTTGGTGATCTTTTTAGTGCTAAATATTCATCAGTTTCCAATTTCCAGTTGTTTTCTGAAGTTTCTTCTTAAAATAAGGACGTGAAATCCAGATCATCATCGTGATTAGTTTTCTTCGTTAATGTATTATGTTCTTCTCCAGCAACTTCTGCTCCTTTGTCTTCATTAGGTACATGATATTTCGTTTTGAAAATACTTTCAAAAGTGGAATAAGAAAAATCCTTCATTTGTTTTCCCCAAGTCGTTAAATTCAATGTTTCCAATTGGTGACGTGGGTCTAAAATCAAAATTACACAACAAATCCAAAAAATATCGTTTGGTCAAAGTTGCTCGACAAGTTCTGAAATTAATATAACACATTTATTTACCAATATACAGGGAGGTTATAGAGAACTTTAAAACATACAAATTTTGCACATAAACTTTTTTTTAATTCCTCCCCGCTGGGTTAACACAGTTACACCCTTCTAAAGAGGGTGGTTATATTAACAGATTTTAATGGACAAGAATTTTATTATAAATAATTACTTAGATACTGAAAATCCTCATTTATTTAACAAAAGTCAGGTCTATAGTACTTTTGTATAGCTAATAGCCTTTATGTAAAAACATAGAATAGGTTATAATACAAAGCATTATGTTGGCTAACTGTACCGTGCATCATAATGCATTGTCTTTTTTACAATTTAAAAAAAATGACGCAAAGCTAAAATAAGTAGACATTTTTTAAATAAATCAGGCTTCCTAGTACATGTTCTTGTATAATTAATTCTTGTCCGTTAAAACATTCTAATGCACTCATTCTCTTATATGCGACATTTTTATGTTTCAACGTCCCTTATAATCTCCTTAACTTTGGTACCACGTTTTTTAAACACCTTTGATATAGCAATCTCGAAGTAGTAATTTCGTATACAAAACGATATAGCTGTATAAGTCATTTACTTTTATTATTAATAAATTTTACTTTAATAGAAACAATCTTATACAGAAAGTGCTATCTACAAATTTCTTGAAAATGAGAATCGCCCAATCAGTTTGGCTTGGCTGTTTTATGCTGAAATGTGAAGTTTTTAAATGTTATTTTGTAGGATGTGTAATAAGCATAAATTAATCATTACAAAAGCTTTCTTTAATAATTTCGAACAAAACCAAGTAAAATGCAATTATTTTCATTAATAGTACTTTATGTAACTAGTCCTCAAAGCAAGGCTTTAGGGGACGAGTCGTAATGTTTCCGGACGAGGCGGAGCGAAGCGCAGCCGAGTCCGTAATATGAAGATGAGTCCTCTAAAGCCATTTGAGGACGTGTTGCATACAACGTTTTTTTGTATTAACTCTCCAAACATTATAATATGAAGTTTCAATTACCATTAACGCGGCATTATATTAGGAGGCCGCGCGAAAATGTATTTTTCGTTCCCCAAACTGGTTACTTTGGAAACTGTCTAGGATCCTCAAAATGGCCATTTAGAGGCCTTGTACTTAAAGTCGTCATGGCAACTAATGTTTGACTCCGCTAAAATGTTGCCATGACGACTTTAAGTACAAGGCCTCTAAATGACCATTTTGAGGATCCTAGACAGTTTCCAAAGTAACCAGTTTGGGGAGCGAATACAAAAAAAACGTTTTTTTACAATCTGTTGTGGTGATCATGGATTCTATGGAATAAAATACCTCAATTTAAAAAAAAAACTGAAGCTACTGGTCACAGAATACAACAATTAATATCTCAAAAAGTAACTGGGCTATTTTCATTTTGAAAAAACACGAAAGCATGGTTCTGTATATGATTTTTCCTATTTAAGTAAAATGAATTTAATTTAAAAATAATCGCGTTTAGCAGCTGCATTGTTTTTAAACAGATTCACCCTGAATATAATTTTTTGCAATGATTTCCCCGACGGATTTGATTCATCATTGTCGATGTCAAAATATTCTGAATACTTGTTTTTCCTTCTATTATCTTCAGTAGAAGCATATGTGGGAGTTGACGTATTTGCCTTGAATGTTGATGTTGATGGTGTAGGCCTGTAGGGGACAAGCACATTTCGGCACCCGCGTTCTATTTCTATCATTTCTGGCGATTGTGACAAGCTCGAGAAGCTCTGATTACTATCAATTTCACATTCTATTATCACAGATTTTTTATGATTTTTCTCGTTTTGTGGACCACTAAGAAAGCGTTTCATTTTCGTTACTAATTACATAATAATTCTGAATTCACATTCTTCGACTACTAACCTGCACACGTGCAGGCACAAATAATGAATGGGATTATTGTTATGTTTGGTACTTAATTCAATACTAGCCAAAACAAGCTGCAATTGATATCTACAACGGTGCCACGTAATCATGAACTTGCCGATCCAATCATTGGTCACTGGAGATACAATTTTAGAGATTAACGAGAACGAGAGTAACCGAGAACGAGACCGAGACGTAGACAACTCTCGTCCTCGCTCTCGTAATCGAGAGCGAAATCGAGAACAGATTTTTCAGGATTTACGAGAGCGAGAACGAGAGAGACCACTTCTCGCTCTCGTTCTCGCTCTCGCGAAACACTAATTTTAACACTGGCAGCAGAGGCTTAGTCGTGAATAATAACTTCAAAATCCAAAGAGTAGGTATAACCTCTATTAAAAAGTAAGCCCAGTTCACATGCACAAAACTGTAAAATTTTCATGGCCCAGCTTCATCCAGTTCAATCGTGCATGAATATTATGTGCATAGACGTTCATCTGCAGAAACTGACCTGAGGAAAATCGTTTTTTCTGTCCTTAGATTAGAGTGAGAAACCATACTGTTTTATCCAGGACAGTACCTACTCTTTTTTGTTCCAGCTGTCCTAGGTAAATAATATCAGAAATCTCAATAAAGTACTTGTTTTTGGAACATGTCTTAGGACGGGCAGGTCCACTCACAACAGAATACCATTCCATTATTTTTATAAGTATGGTTTAAGATTATACAACTATCTCAAAAACGTGGATCTATGTGTTCAATAGTATATTATATCATGAGGGACTAAAATGCACCATTTAATTCCGCGAGTGGAGCTTGTTGCCTCGAGGGCAAAGCCCGAGGGCAACAACCACTCAAGGGATTTAGGCACTTTAGTCCCGAGGTATATACGCTATTTTTTGCACTTTTAGAAACATTATCATCAAACATTTCCAAAATTTGGAATCTGTCAATTTGGAAACTGACAATTACAATTTATTAAAAACTGAATTGCAGCAGGTCCTGGATAGCTTGAATCAGTTGGCAGTACTGAAGTGTATTGTCAGTATATGTCAAATTCGAGATTTGCAGGTTAAGTTTTGCGTCAGTGTGTGTCAAATAACAAACAAAACCTAACCTACTAACTTCGCGTGTACATAAATTTACCATAGTTACGGTATCATTTTTACTTTAGTCCCTAGGGATTAAATGGGCTACTTTAGTCCCTGTTTACGGGGACTAAAGTATCAACTTTAGTCCCAGAAGTGCAAAAACATCATTTATTGCTTTGGTTGAGCACTGTATATGTCTATCGGTGACAGCACACAGTTCCGTCGAAAGAATGTTTTCCCAGATGAATAATGTGTGGTCTGAAAAAAAAACTCAGTTTTAAAAGCAATTCATTCCTACAAAATAGTTTCAACAGAAAGGAGGAGTAACAAGGTATTTTATTTTTTATAGAAAACGTACTGTCTGTAAAAAGTGCTTAAGTAAAATAAATGTACTATTTGATAATATAATGTTACTTTATCCATTTGGCAACGAGAAAAGTAAATTGCATGTTAATGAATCGTTTTTCTTAATTATAACTAACCGTAGAAAAAATAGTATATGTATATACTGGATATTAATACACTTCCATGAATTACTACGCTTGCCTTCGGCTCGTGTAGTAAACTTCATAATAGTATATTAATAGCTGCTATTATAAACTTGTTGTATAATATACTCATCTAATATTAAACTAAGCTCTTAGCATTAATAACAATAGGAATGTTTACATTATTAATATGAATAGTTAATAAAGGAGCTAAGTTACTATATATACATGTTTTTATCTTCTTTGATGTCACAATATGATTATTACAACATCGAAAGTGCTACAGTAGAGTCCATTACAACACTGTTTTTGCGTTGATATTTTCATATGAACAGCATTGAAACAGCCTACCTTGTTTCAGGCAACTGACAGATTGTCACATTTATGAAATGTCAACATTCAACGTTTTTGATATTTTTTATGCGAAGTAGATAAAACAATATATTATATTCGTTTGATAAGATGCATTGTAGCACTTGTTCCATTGGAGCACTCCTCGCCAAGCTCGTTGTGCCCCAAATTCACTCGTGCTACAATAGGCCCTCTTATTAAACTATTACTTTATTATACTAATATATTATTATTGTCAAATAATATAAGTGATCAATTATCAGGGTTAATTTTGAGTGAGTGCTGAACAGTAGCTTCATAAATATAATTAAGATCCGAATTTATCTCATTCCATAGGTGTATAGGAACGGTGGTGGCCAGGTGGGCCTGCTCCAGCCTGGAACCAATAAAACCAAGTGCTGGGGCACCATAGATACTAGCCCAAAATTAAAATAATAATCAAATACATGTTTCGGTAGGTAACTCAAAAGTATAAAATAAATCTTATGTAAATTATTTTGGATTTTTCCAGTATTCCATTTCCAGCCACGCAAGCAGCAGTATAGTTCCGACAATGAGCGCCGGAAGTGCTCGCGGCTTACTGCATTTGGGACTTTGATTTGTCCGATTACTTAAATTATATAAGGGGCGGGGGAGAACAAGTAAAAAGCGGTGTCATTCTTATTGAATATCGAAGATCAAGTTTTTCGTCATCTAATAAAGTTATAAGAAATATGGCCAGAAACGAAAACTGTGTAGTTTTCGCTTCCATAGTTTTAAAGAAGTTATTAACTTTTTAGATGAAATTGAAATCCAAAGTATGGAATGGCATGCGGAATGCGATGCATTATGGGGAACAGCTGTCAGTCGTCATTCAAGTTTCTCTGTATTTTTCCATTATAATACAAAAACAGCTGTAGGCAGGTTATGCCAAAAATTGGAAAATGAAGGTTGAATAAAACAGCCAAATTTCTTCAATAACTGATTATAATCAGCATCCTTAAGATTTAACGTAACGTTTCGTTATATTACATAACTTCTTCAGACGTGGAAACACATTAAAAAAGGGGGTTACATAGAAAATTATCTGGAAGTGAGAGAATTAGTTTAGAATTTTTATGAACAATGCAAACTCTTACCAAACCATTGATTCTAAAATTTTGATAAACGTTAATGTGCTTTAGCAAATAATTTGTAAAGAATTTCTGAATTTCTCCATCCCAATGATTTATTTATCAACCAGGTAGGGGAGTATTAATTCCTCCCCATACAATTATTATTACAATGTTTTGGTAAGAGTAATTTAGTTTGCATTGTTCATAAAAAATCTAACCTAATTCCCTCACTTCCAGATAATTTTCTATGTAACCCCCTTTTTTAATGTGTTTCTACGTCTGAAGAAGTTATGTAATATAACGAAACGTTACGTTAAATCTTAACGATGCTGATTATAATCAGTTATTGAAGAAATTTGGCTGTTTTATTCAACCTTCGTTTTTCAGTTTCTCTGTATGTATGTGTTTATTTCTCTCCTACATCTGGTGTTTCATTCTATATTTTAAAAACAGTGCTTTTCAGTGCTACTTTTATTTCTTTGCGTTTGTAATTTGGTAATTTGCGAGTGTTGCTTTTTAAATTACGCCACTTATTGAGTCAGGAGACTCTAAATTGCAGCTGACAGCTAACGTTCCATTCCCCATAATGCATCACGTTCCGTCATGCGATTCATCTAAAAATTCATAAAACTGTTGTACATTTAAATTCTTATAGATATGGAAGACAGAACTTATACAGTTTCTGTTTCTGAGCATTAATTCTTCTTATAACTTTATAGGGAGACAGCATGATCTTCGATATTCTACACCTTAATGAATGTGTCGAGCTACTTTTAAAGCAGTAATTTTGAGAAATACACCACTTTAAAAATTTGCGCCAAAAAATACGTCTCACTGTTCGACCTCATTTAAGAATGGTGGAGCCCTAAGAAAACCTGGCGCACTCTGGTAAAATTTATTTCCTACGCCCATGTCTCACTCATACTTATATTATTTCTCGCAACTAGAAACATTAAACGACATGCCATTAGATAATTTTATATAATTCATATAAATAGACTATACTTACATCTATTTATGAAAAATAAACAACTATATTTACAGAAATTTAAAAAATTTATTAATAATTTTATACTAAAATAAAGGTTCCACGTTTACAATAAAACCAAATGTTATGAAACTGTAGATTCTGTGAAAGATGTTAGGATAGTATCCCAATGCAAATGTTAGAGGGAAATTGTATGACAGATTAGGATATTGCTCAGCTGACTTGACTATAAATAATATTTTATTTAAGTAGTTATTTATCTGACATTAATTTTGTTCGAAGTTATTTGGTTTTTCTGATTTTTAGGGAAAATGGTTGTAATATTTGGGAAAAAATCTGCTCTAAAATAATTAGGAGAGCCAATATTTACAACAGAGTGATTTTTGCTTGTTAAACGTTCTCAATTTAAAAATTAAAAACAACAGTTAAGCTGTGGATAGGAGCTGAATGATCCATGACGTTAAAATCCTAAAATCGAATAATCGTTGAGCACAATAACAGTTCTTGTCATTTGATTTGTCAAAAATGGGGCAAAGTAACACGTATTGGAAATAATGGCTGTAATTTCTCGTAAAATTTTAATTTAGTTTCAAAAATTCGCAGAAAGGGTGTTTTCATTGGCTCAGGCTTCTTCACAACATGTGAGTCCTCGAGCTGAAGCTCTCCGGCTACAATCAGGTTTGAAACATCTGAATTTTACTTCATAAAAATGTTCACACTTTTTCAAAATCTGCAATATATAACAATATGTTTGGGTTTTGTAGTACTACCTGCTTATGGTCTTTGTGCTGTGAGGCTCCCTATAATTTACGTTTGTCATGCGGTGCAGCAATAGGACAGGACGCCTGATTTGCCTGATTGGCAGTTTTCGGAGATGAACAAACAGCCCCGTTCGCCTCATGTAATGTGCAGACATGCGGACATGTTTAATCAAACATTCATGGTCCTGCCAGAGAGTTTCGCAAAGTTCTATCGAAATAATAGATTACATTAGAGGCTAAGTGACAAATTCGCCTCTGTTGGCCGCATCTATCATTTACGGCCCCAGCAGCGGCCGGCGATTAGAAATTGATGGTAGCGTCCAGCTCCAGGTGACCACCGCGAAGATGCGGCCAGGAGGCGAGCCGATACCTAGTGCGAGCCGGCGTGGGGCCCAATCAAAGCCGCCTGATTTGTCACCTGTCCTCTTCACCGGCACCGAAGTCCAACCTCCTGGTTTAACGCTCTTCGGCATGAAATTCTACTGGCAACGATTTCGCGCAATCGCGCTCCATGGACCGCCTTTCCGCGACCTGATAAATTCCGCGGGCATTCGAAGAGCGGCGTTGCGAGGACTTCACGCGAGACGTTGCGCTCAGAGCTTGGGGACGCCGTCACCAGGTGAGGACGTCGAACCGAGGGACGTCGAAGCCAACCGAGGACGCAACGAGATCTGCAACCCGCACTTCAGTTCAGTTCAGTTCGACGTTGCGCACGCTACGTTACGCGTGTACGACTGTTCGTAATCCGGCGCGTACGACAGTTTCTATTCTACTGCATGTTCATGTTTTGCGCGTACGCTGAAGCGGAGGCCCACAACAGTGAGAATTAGAACCCATTCGGCTGGGATTTGAGATTTTTGTAGAGCCCATGTGAAGTGTGCGGTCAGATCAGCATGTTGCGCCTGCAAAAGCCGAAGTGATCAACAAAACCTTGCGTTTTCTGAATTGGCGACGAACTTATTATTGTCAGGGCAAAGATTGAAGGGATTAGGAGTCCGGACGAAGTTGTTCGCTAGAATAACGAACTAACGTACGGCTTTCATGTGCATGGACCCACTGTGACTGTCCAAGGCTAACAAGAACTTGTGTAGTGTCTTAAAACTGGTGGAACAAAGAGGTCGGCCTCTCGTCAGGGGTTTGTCTCCGACTGAGCGTTGTTCTGGAGCCTGGAAAAGTGAGTATCATCGAGCGATGTTGTGGTAGTCCTAGAGCTCGTGTGGTATGTTTGTGTCTCGTCTGCACCAACTCATTCAAGTCAGGCCCGATCGATAGCATCCCCTGATTGAATGGGACCGCGGCCACATGGGACCGCTATCACTTGGACGATTCTGCTGATTGCACGCCGGTTTGTTTACAGTTCCCACTCGCCGCTTCCGCTTCTTATCAACTGATAAGGATGCGCGTCCGCTTAGCATATCTGCGCCAAAAGTGTATCGGGCAATAACTGTCGCCCGCTTTTATATTGCCTCGTCCGTTGAAACCCTCCGAGGGTGCATTGTACGTTTGCCCCAGTGCAGAACGTAAAAGGCACCTATTCGCCGGGGTGTGTATACAGGGTGTTTCATATGCCAACACGTGTTTGAGTAGCGAAAAATAATTTAGGAAAGTAGAAAACGTTATATTAGCACTTGTTTTTTGCTTCAACAATAGGCTCCCTTCGCCCCGTCACAACAAATTCTGCAGCGTCTCATCGTAGCCCTCCTCACACGTTCTAAAATTCCAGGTCGAATCCGTTGTTAATCGTGTTCAACACGCCAGAGCATTTCAGCATTCCCAACTGTTATTGAATAAACATCTTAAGATGTCCCCAAAAGTAAAATACAAACGGATTTAGGTCTGGGGAGCGTGCAGGCCAGGCAGTGGGACATGCTGACTAATCAATTTCTTTGAGAAACGGTTATGCAAAGGTTCTTAGCAATTTCACTAAATTGGCAAGGAACATCATCGTGTATAAACCACACACGACGAATTATGTTAAGTGATACTTCACCAGCAGCCCATTTCTGATAAAAAATACAGATTCGCCTGTCAGTGTCGTAGGTTGAACAAGGCCCGATTAATTGATCGTTAATTACCTCCGCCCATGCATTAATACTGACAGCACGTCACCCCAATATTAGGACAAGTACAATATATGCGGTACAATAATATACCGGGTGTCCATTATCAACTCGAACATAGGAATTTTATCATGTATCGAACAGTTTTGCTGATTTCTATTCGCTAATTGAACTTCAGTAAAGGTGATAGTATCAATAGAAATATTTACTGATGTAGTATACAAATAATGGCAAAATACCTAAAAATCAAATGCCGAACGTTAATTGCCTATGTTTGACTTTGAGAGTGAACACCCGGTATATATAATTTGCTAACTACTAGTATGTGCGAATAAAAAAAGGCAATAAATCAAACAATAAATATCTAACTGTCCAAAGAAAACATAAACCAAACTTACATATTAACTAACATGTGCTGTTGTCGCTTCTTGTAACTTATGATAGTTTTGATAAGGTACTACACCCAAAAAATTCAGTGATAATTTATTTTGTGAAAATGTTAATTGTTAATCAAATTAATTTCAAGAAGACAACAGTAAAAAGTAATATTTTATGGAATCAGTTGGGTGTGCTATAAATAGAACTTATTTATATAGAACTGAAAATTACGACGAGCAAGTAATATTTCTTGTCGAACACCAATTCATTTAAAACAGAAATTTAAGAAAATGTTTGTACATGTTCAGTTATAGGAAAATAATTATTACAGGCCCTATTTCAAATTATTAAGTGATATTTCAACGTTGACTTTACATAACAATAATAAACGGGAGTTAATGCAGACACGTTAGAAAAACCTCTACAGTTGCTTAAACTCTTCCAGTTTAACGTTTATGTTATCTTGAAAAATGTTAAACTCTATTCAAAAATAATACCTAAATCTTCCGTAGAATTACACCTTTCTAGGGCCCTATAATCAACAATGTATGACTATTGCATAGTAACAACCTTACATATTAGATTATACCATTGCTCCACTTCATTCAAACCGTTTTGCAATAGTAAAGAACCATCGAGATCTTATAAAAAATGTTTACATGACATAAGGGTCTATTGCGTTCAATAACTGCATTAGGAAGAAAAGAGATCCTATATTGGATCCTTAAGGAACTCCACAAGAAGCAGTATAGGCGAAGGAACAAACTCCATTATGCAATACTGCTTGGTCTCTGTTGACAAATTAAAAGTGAAAAACAAAGCTTCATTTATGGTACAGGTCACCTCAATACTAGGGCAAATACAGTCTATGGTATAACAATACTGCATAAGCATGTACAATTTAGTATAACACCAAAGCTAATGTCTAAAAAAGATTAAAAAATGAAACTACATTTCTAAACAATCCATATGTAACGTATACCAAACTTATATATCTCGTTATATATCAACTAAAATCTAATGTTGACAGTCCTTGCAACTTAGATAAGGTTGTTCCAAAAATTCAGTGATAATTTATTTTTAGAAAATATTAATCATTGGCGACTCTCTCAATAAATTAGTTTCAGGGAGTGAACAGTAAAAAGTAATATTTTATCGAGACTCAATTCGGCGTGTTATAAAAGTTGTAATTACATGAAAATTAGGAATCATAAGTAATATCTTTTGTCAGATAAACACCAGTTGATTTAAAACTGAGACATTTCACACATTTTTTGTACATGCTCAATTGTAATGATATAATTTTTAATATGCGGTTTCCAAATTATTGAGTCATATACCAACGTCGACTTTACATAACGATAATAAAGGGAATAAAGGGGAGCATACACTTTAGAAAATTCTCTACAATTGCTTAAAATGAAACCATACATTTATGTGATCTTGAAATGTTAATCTACAGTCAAAAATAATATCCAAATATTTCAGAGCCGTACACTTTTCTATGGCCCTATAATCAACGCTATATAGCTATTTATAAGTAGTAACGATCTTACATATTAAGTTACAGCATTTTTCACTATATTAAAACCATTTTGTAATAGTAGAGGTCATTAAGATCTTATGAAAAATATTTAAGGCGAACGAACAAGCTCCACCATAAGCTCCATCATAGGATACTGCTTGTTCTCTATTCAAATTTATATATTCACTAAAATGTGCTATTGACGTTTCTTTCAACTTAGGAAAGGCACATGCAAAATCTCACATGATTACATATATTTTAAGCATTGAGTAAATTGGAGACTTTTAATAACTTAGTTTCAGGAAGAGAGCAGTAGAAAGTAGTATTTTATCAAGACTCAATTCGGCGTACTAAACAGCTTTGTCAAACTGAAAATTACGAAGAATAAGTAATATATTCTGTCGGATAAACACCAGTGGATGTAAAACTGAGACATTTCAGAAATCTTTGTGCATGGTCAATGATAAGGAAATAATTTTGATAGTACCGATTCCAATGTCGACTTTACATACCAATAATAAAGGGGAGTTAATGCATAAGCACTCGAAAATTCTCTAAAATTGCTTCAAATTAAACCATACGTTCTCTCTTTCAGTTTATTCCTACATCTTACACAAAAGAACACCTTTCTATGATTCTATAACCAACACTGTATGACATAATAACAACCTTACATATTAAATTACACTATTACTTCGCCATATTCAAATCATTTTGAAAAAGTATATAATCATTAAGATCTTATAGAAAATATTTAAATCGTCAACAGAGTATTACATTCAATGACTGCAGTAGGAAAAAAGAGGTCCTATATTGGACCCTTAAGGAACTCAACAAGAAGCCGTATAGGTCAAGGAACAAGCTCCACCATACGATGCTGCTTGTTCTCTGTTGACAATTAAAAATTAATTGTAATAGTAGTGTATAATTTGCTAACTACATAAACATGTGCGATTTAGTATAATACCATCGCCAACGTCGCAAAAAAGATAAAAAATGCAAAACAAAATTTCTAAACTTATATATTAACTAAAATGTGATGTTGACACTCCTTGCAAGTTAAGATAAAGTAGATAATATTAATCATTGACACTCTCTTAATAAATTAGTTTCAGGAAGAGAACAGTAAAAAGTAATATTTTATCCAGATTGAATTCGGCGTACTGCAGAAATTATATGAAACTGAAAATTATGAAGAATAAGTAATATCTCTTGTCGGATAAATACCAGTTGATTTAAAACTTCACATATATCAGACATTTTTTGTACATGTTCAATTATAAGGAAATAGTTTTTACAATTCGCATTCTAAGTTATTAATCACATTTCATCATCGACTTCATATAAGAATAATAAAGGGGAGTTAGTGCATACACGTTAGAAAATTATCTACAATTACTAAAATTGAACACACCTTTCTAGGGCCCTACAATCAACACTATATGGTTATTGCATAGTAACAACCTTTCATATGATATTACGCTATTGCTATACTATATTCAAACCGTTTTGATGTCATGTACGATGTAGATCTTACGGAAAACGTTTAAATCGTCAACATAAGAGTATTACCTACGTTTAATAACTGCAGTAAGAAAAAAGGTCCTATATTGGACCCTTAAGGAACTCCAGAAGAAGCAGTATAGGCGAAGGGACACGCTCCATCATAGGATACTCCTTGTTTTATATTGATAAATAAAACTTGAAGAATAAAGCTTTAATTGTCTACTAGGTCACTTCAATACTGGGACAAATACAATGTATAGTATAATGATAGTGGATAATTTGCTAACTATATCAACACCAAAGCCAACGTCGTAAAAAATATTAAAAAATCAAACAGTAAATTTCTATGTGATCCATAGATAACATAAATCAAACTTATATATTAAAATGTGCTGTTGACGCTCCGTACAAATTAGATAAGGTACACGCAAAACCTCAAATGATTACTTAATTTATGAAAATATTAATTATTGTAGATTGGAAATTTTCTTAATAAATTAGTTTCAGGGAATAGTAGTAAAAAATAGTATTTCATCAATGCTCAGTTCGGAGTAATATAAAAGTTACATCAACATGAAAATTACGAAGAATAAGTACCTACTAATATCTCCTATCGGATAAACACCAGTTGATTTAAAACTGAGAAATTTCAAAAACTTTTTGGACATGTTCAATTTGAAGGAAATATATAATTTTTATCTATACCTGAGAGATAAAGGTCACTTATCCCACTCGCAAAAAACAAAAATAACAGATGTAACGAGTGGCAATGGTCTGGGCATGTGGATAGGTAGAGCGACGTGGACAACAAAACTGCTTAAATGGAGACCATGGGAGAATATGAGAAGGGTTGGGGGCTTATGAAAAGATGGGCTGATGGTATTCGACTGACAGCAGGCAGAAGGTGGCTCCATCTTGTGGACTTGTAGAGGCCTATATCCAGCAGTGGAGAAAGTCTAGCTTGTAAAGAAGAAGATCCCATTTGTAAAACATAAACTACTTGTTGTAAATATGTATTAATAATGCAATCTTTACATTATTTTAAATAAATTCTGGATGAAGACTAAAGTGTCAATTTTCTACTTGCCAAAAAAAATGAGAAACGTCAGATTATTTTAAAACTTTCTTTTAGTTGTGGGCGGGCATAGATAAAATGCTGTACAATAACTGCAATACACTTGTAATAATGCATTATTAACATACTTCTGTGATTACACAACTCAGCTATTGTCTCGTTGTCAAAATTTTACACCGGTATATTGATAATGTTCTTATTCAACGTATTGTAAATATTCCAACGTCGACTTTACGTAAGAATAATAAAGAGGGATTAGTGCGTAAAGGTTAAAAAATTCTCTACAATTGCTTAAAATGAAACCATATATTCTCTCTTCCAGTTTAATATTTATGTAATCTTCAAATGTTAACTACAATCAAAATTAATACCGAAATATTTCAACCTTCTACGGCCCTATTACCAACACTGTATGGCTATTGCATAGCAACAATTTTACATATTGCTATATGTATTTACACGCAGACTAAGTAACTGATGTAAATTACACGGTTGCCACACTGTATTGGCAATGGTAAGCGATCATTTAAATCGTATGAAAAATGTTTTGCATTCAATAACTAAACAAAAGTCAGCTATAAACGGTAGGAAAAGAGAGGTCCTATGTAGGACTCTTGAGAAACTCCAGAAGAAGCAGTATAGGCAAATCAACAGGCTCCAATATACGATACCGCTTGCTCTCTGTTGACAAATAAGGATTGGACATTAAGGATACCCCTCCTTCTTCTTCTGCTTCTTATTAGACCATTTGCCTGTTATTACCGGTTTAAGTGTCGCTCAATCTTCTCCGCGGTCTCCGTACCTTTTTTCACTAGGCCAACTGCAGACATTCTTGTCTCGTGGTCATTCCATACTCTTCGCCTTCTAGTTACCCAATTCCCGATCTTCTCGATCTGACATTCTTCTCTTATTGTCCCGATAAATTCTTTATACAAGTTATTTTTCGGTGAGTTTTAATTTTAGTTGTTTCCAGAATTTGTAGTTTTAGAAGTGTCTTCTCTAGATTCTATCGTCATTGAAGCACACGTCAAAACTAAAAATATGTATTTTATTTAGTATAATCGAGCCAATCAAATGCTTTCATTCTGTCGGTTTTATAAAACGTCAACTTGTCCCCTCCTTTGATTCATTATTTTGGAAGGATATGGTGCTCTAATCGCAGAGTCTTTTGCAATAACACCATGTTGATAGAATACCGACAATTGAAGTTTAGCAATTGACAACATAGAGATAGATATAAAGCACGAATCCGAAGATTTTTGAAAGGTTGATAAAACAGACAGTGAGCGTCTGAAAGATAATGAGAAACAATCGACATTTTTAAATAATTGAAAATTGTTTCCAAATACTCGAGAATGATCGAGATACCCTGACTATATTAAAAATAACATATAACGGCTTTGCGAGGATATTTATACAATATTTATTAAAAAATGAAGCAACCAGATCCAACCCAGATTTGTCAGCCTTTTGATGGAGGGAAATAATTATTTCTACCTAGTGATGTGGGTCGGGTAAATACCCAGTGGGTAGGGTATTTATAAATGGGTATTTACCTGGGTATTTACCCGTACCTCGGGTAAATACCTAAAAACTGGGTATTTATCAAATTTATAATATTTAGAAAGCTAAGCTAACTTTTACTCACATAATAATGTTATCTGGATAAGTAAACTACATATAAATGCACTGGAATATTTTATGTAAAATAACAATTTAAATGTAACATTGAATAAGCATTCACCAAGGTAAATTAATCGTTTATCGGGAAAAATCATTGGCTGCCGAAGTTTATGAAAATAAACAGTAGACGCAATAAATTGCGCCTGTTACAGTTTACAAAAAAACATTGTGATTGCTTCGACTCCGGAGATGAAGATAATTTAAATTGTTTGTATGTACATTATTTTCTGACTTGTTTCCATTTTTGAAAAATGAACATAACATTAACTTGACAAAATCGTAACAAGGCAAAGAATATCACAAAATAATATAAACAACGCTATATACCGATGGGACCGTAAGTATGCAACAGCAATGAGATAGCATGAACAAAAGCACATAATACTTGAGTAAGAAAGAGATAACCGTACAAAAAAGTTATTTTAGTATAGGCATATTTTGTTGACATATGCCATAATTAAAATCAGCGTCAAGTCTACTCAAATATTTGTTTCTATGTTCATCTCCTTCTTATTCAATCATTGAATTCTGTTTTTTATTCATGCTATCTCATGGCTGTTATATACAGGTTGCCTAAAATTGTACAGAACATGGCAATTCCATGAGTTGGAAAAGGTTCATAAGGCCATAAGAGTAACCGAAATAAAAAAATACAATAACCTTGGTAGCTAGGCAACAAGTAGGTACAATAGCTATTTGTTGTCTAGCTACCAAAGTAATTATTGCATTTTCCATTTCGGTTATTCTTATGGCAAATAGTAGTTAAACCTTTTCCAACTCACGGAATTTCCGTGTTCCGTACAATTTTAGGGAACCTGTATAGTTATGGCCTCATCGGTATTTTAGGCAGTAAATGTTCTCAGTTCAGCTATTTCCTTAAACATTTTTATAAAATTCGAATAGTGCACCTTTACCTACCAATCTATTATACTGATTAGATTAGCTTTATAATATTTGTAAATGAGTCTATAAATACCCGCTTAAATACCCATTTTGGGTATTTACCCGGGTATTTACCCCTAAAAATAAATACCCGGGTAATTTACATCACTATTTCTACCTCTGTAATATTTTGAAATATAAATAGATGAGAACTGATATAGAATAGATGCTACTTCAAGAAGTCTCTTGAATCAACAATAGCTGATCTTTGTTCAACCCAACGATGCATATTGTGAAAATTTAACAAACCATGACACGAAGTGTTGATTACGAGTACACACCTAAGGGCCAATTACAAAAGCTACCCGTGAAGAAGTCACCTTCGGTTATTTGAATCCGATATGAATATAGGTATCTGCTGATCCCGTAAAGCTCTCCCATCTTCACACTGTTACACGTGACACGATGTTTGCTTTTGGTATTCTCGGGATACTGCCATCATCTCATCATCATTATCTTCAATATCGTTGAGGATCTACTCGCTCAGAGCAACACTGTCCTTGGTCTTCCGTTTCATACGCGTTGCATTCAGCAAGTCCATACATAAGATGTCTATCTGCCATTATTCGATTTCAATACACTTGCAATGTTACAAAATTTAGTATAGGCCATCTGCAATACTCGTGGTATAAATTAGTATTAAACGTTATGACAACCGTTTCAGGTATAACTTGATATGAAGTTGAAGTTATTTTTCGATCCTGAAACCGTTCACGAAGTGTTTGCTATATGTTACGTCACACCCTGTATTGCCTCGTCGTCCCCTGAAAACCCGGGGGTGCATTGTACGGTTGCCCCAGTGCAGAACGTAAAAGGCCGGATTTCTACCTATTCGCCTGGGTCTGTATATAAAGTCAAACGCTATTCTGTTCCATTAAACCTCGTACAATATTTTCTCATAAATTGCGGAACCTTTTTGCTTTAGAGCCGAGAGCTCGGGGGCAATAGGCAAACTTTTAAACAGCCCAACTTTCGAATCGACGCAACCTGTAGCACGAGGAACGCGTCTGCTGAGGAATGTCTGTCTCTGCTTAGCCGCAGTTTTTGTACAGCGTGGGGTTATTTATAATCTTGTCTTACGCCATTCGGTCGACTTGGTGGCCACGATGCTAGACGCGGCCTAATGACGTCATCTGTCTGCTCCTAATAAATTTCGCGTATTAAAAAATCCCGTGCTGGTCACTGCAGATAAGCCAGCACCCTCGGACAACCGCCCCGATCACCATAATTGATTTTCAACGGCTCACGTGGAGAGCTGGCGGGTGCCATTAGAAAAGAAATAATGTAAATGTAAAACTGTATTCGTGTATTCCGTGATGTAAATTTGGAGCCCAAAATCTACAATTCTGAGAAGTTAAAGATACGCATCTTCGAGACAAGTCGTCATATATTTGAGTCCTACATTCTTTTCTTGGTAATTTAAAGCCGACAGTAGGCTTCGCAGTCCGAGATCTTTAATAACCTAAAGGGCAAAATAAAATAAGACACCTGTATAAATTTAATTCCAAAATAGCACCCTTACAACATGGTCGCGTTACTATAGATCCCCTTCCCTTCCCATAGGACCTTAAAATGGATCTTTTCACCTATTTACATTCCCTAGAATTAACTTAAAAGGAAATGAAAGAATTGGTCTAATATTATTCCGACAGAGCATGTTTATGTCAGACCGGACGAAATTGGTCACTGTATACCCTATATTTTAGGGCGTAATGTGTCACTTTACTGCCCTAAGCCCAGACAGTACTTTACGGCCCGCTTAGTGTCTTGCTTGTCTGTTTGACAAGCAATGACATAGCAGGGTGTCAAAAATGATAAATCTTGTAATTGTGAATTTTCCGGCATGCACAGAAAATATTGTATGCACCTCGTGCATAACTAGCATTTATAGCCCTTGTTGTGTTCGAGCCCACGGCTACGCCGTGGGTTTTAATTTTTACGCCGCGGGCCATAAACGCTTACTTATGCTCTTGGTACGTAAATAACTATTATAAGATGAATTTGTATAAAAAGCTTGCCATACATTGCTATATAAGTTTGTAGCTAGAAAGGGGGAGAGGATGTGCGCTACATAGAGAAAATTGATCCCTACTTTGAATAATATAAAATTCTATAACCCAGAAGTACATTTTTCCTATGGAGCTCAGCATGTTAAAGTCTGTATATATTTTTGCTTCACAGAAGGCTTCTTTTCAAAAGTTTATTAAGACTCGGAGGGCTTATTGTTTCCATTTATCCATATTTTCTATAATTATCTCATTACAGATTCTGAAAATACTAAGATAGATTTATTGTCAATTTTCAAATCTTACACACTATTACTCACACTAAAATAACAAATCCGCTATACATTGTAACAATGCAAATATTGTTCGAAAGCGGTAGGGATTATTACTGTAAGTTTAATGTGTGTAATAGGTTGAGGAAAATTCCATTCCAGATCACGAAGCCGAAGGCTGAGTTTCATAACATGTCGAGTGCAATAACACTTTTAGCACGAGTTTGCATACAATATTTTTTCTACGACCTTAAATATTCTGTTATTAATCCATAAATTAATGTCGATTTAACAAAGGTTTGCATTTATGACAGTTATAATTTGTGTCATAACTAGCTGGCCCGACAAACGTTGTTCTTTCCAAAAATAATTTGTCTCTGAAAACCCGTTTCACCACTATAGAGTTTTAATTTTATGTCATGTTCATCGTCTTGGACTTACAAATAAATGCCATTTTCTCAATCAACGTCCCAAAAAACCTCATTGCGGTTGGCACGTAAAGTATATACCCGCGCAGCGGACACTATAAAACAACTCGGAATTGTTTTCACAATCACTTGTACACGAACCAAATTTGAATGTGTGACTAACTGACTGACTGACTGTGACGACCTATGTAAGGCATTTGGAATTACCCCCTGCTTATAAATTGCTATTAGTGTCTTATCTCTTCCGCTTTCGGTTACCTGATGCGGATTATGACATGATGGGGAAAACCCTGCAAACCATTAAGCAATGACTGCAAATAGAAAGACACACTTTCGATATTTTCCAATTTTCCGGCTTTCCCTTTGGATTTTTCCGAATTTTCTTTTTTGCTAAACCACCTCGGTAGTAAGACGAACAAAAAAAAATCATACAAATCGGTCATGTCGTTCTCGAGTTTTTGCGTTACTAACACACGGCGATTGATTTTTATATATAAAAATAAAGAGATGGCCTTGACGAGCAGGTGAATGTTTGTGGAGCCAGTACTGTCAAAGTCAGTTATCAAAGGTAAGTATAATAGTACACATCTGACTTTATTCATTACATAACACTTTAATTATTTAAAAAACACTTTACCTCTAACGCAAGAACCAACTAGAATAACTTTACAATCTCACTTCCAGTTCGAAATTGTAGTTTTATAACCTCACTTCACTTTATAACACAAGTACTAAAAGTAAACAGCTGATCTCATTATAAACACGCTAAATTATAAAACGTCACTTTTAGTGAAAAAAGCTAGCGCTAAAAGGCCTACTTTTAGTGGTGGTCGTAGAAAAAACAAAATCAAATAGCCACATGTAATTTTTAAGTCATATCATTTTTAATAAGTACGCGATAAGTCAACAATGCAGAAGTAAAGTTTGATCGACGTGGTGGCATTGTTTAAAACAGTCATAATTAATAATTGATTAATTTTTATCAAACAACACACAAAACACGCCCCAATCTTCAAGTTTCTTTACTACAAATTATCTATTGTTGACTTATCGCGTACTTATTAAAAGTGATATTTCTTAGAAATGACGTGTGGCTACCTGATACTTTTAAAACAATAGTTGACTCGCCACCTAGCAATAATACAAACTACATTTTGTTATGAAAAAATCGTCGAAACTAGTTTTTTTAAGTGATCCACTTCAAATGAACTTGTCTTGTCTTGTCTTGCGAGACCAAGACACATCATGAAAAGGCAAGACAAGAGAACAAGAGTGCCAACACCACTGCTCTGAGGAAATGAGAAATTGTTTACATAAGTACGAGAGCATAATTAAGTAAAAAGCACAGAATAAAATAAAATATAATATCAAACATGAATAATCAAACTCATGTAGAAAACGTACCTAGGTACTATGAAATCACCAGATACTTACACATGTTAATTTTTTTAAAGAACCATCATGGCTAAGGAATAAGCAGTAAGATTTTATAAACAAAAGCTACATGTACGAAAACACCTTTCATCCTCACCTAAACTTAATTCGTAAACCCGCCTAAATTTTGTATTATCGTTTGCTGCAACCGTACACGTCTGACCTGTATTGGCATTGATTCGACATGTTACAGCGTGGCAAGCCATGATGGAAGAGGAGCAAAACGGCGTTGTTGCGGACGGTTCGAACATCAAAATTACGACATTGTCTACATAATTTAGTTTTATTTTTATCGCAATATTAATATACCATTAACTATAATTACGGAGAAATGTTTAGTCGGTCTTTTAGAAAGTTTTCAAACACTACTAACTACTACGTCTAGTAAATAGATTCAGTAGTCTCCTACCACAGATGAGAACTAAATTTGAATAGAATATTGTTAATGGTAAGCCGGTTGTACGCAGCTCGACTGACCGAGAGCTGTAAAGGTCCAAATTCGTTATTACATCTGGGTTGGCGTTTGTGTTTATAACTCTGTCTATATTTTGTTGTTTATATTTATGTAACGATTAAATTCTTAACAGCTTTATTTGAAATGAAACAATATTTGCACGCTTTCAAGATTTAAAATGTATAGCGTATAGAACTGGTTTTTGCGTAAACTGTACTGCGCAACCAAGGCCCATTCCATTAATTGTATTACTGAATCTGTTCGCTCAACGTAGTATAAAAAAAATTATAGTCAGACCACTCGAAAATACTGATCTATAAAGTAATGCACCTATCTATATGAAAAAGCAAAGAAATTAAACCACAAAATAAGAAGATATTATATCTTATTTTACATGGTGGGGGGAATCAAGTATGGAGTAATGGCGTAATAGTTATAGTGATATTAATATTCGTTTATAAAAAAATACTCGTAATAAATATTATTCTTTGAATATAAGCGATATTGATGCAATCAATATTTTTTTATTTTAACTGGGGACATTATCAGTTATTAGAAGAAACCCTATATTTTGTTTCGATAATTTAGTAAATTAGTAATTCTGTCTTTAGAAGCATAAATTGTACATTTTGTTATGGAAAAAATTAAGAACATCAAAATAATATGTTATTTACATAATTGACATCGGGATTGCAAATTTTTATCTTGCATTTGCAAAACTATTTTATTCTATTCAAGACGTCTTTTAGTAACTCTGATCAGATATTAGTGTTGTTTGTGGTAGAGTAGATTGTGTAATCGAATTGCAGTTCGAAGCTGAATCCATAATGAATATCAAGAAACGCATGCTTGTGCTAAGAGCATGAATCAATTGCAAAATACAGAAACAATTTTATTAATATCCAAATTAGTTGCTTATTTGTTTAATTTTGCAGATAAACAGAATTACTAGATTTACAGCAGAAAGGACACACATTTTAATAAAAAATACTCATAACGTCACCGGTCAAGCGAATTACGTACAAGACAAAAATACTGCGCCAAAATATCTCTACTAAAGCATTTTTCTTGTAATCTTTCCTCGTCCTTGTATATTATTCTTTTTCTTTTCACAAAAAATAAAAACATCGGTACTTATTTAAGTGGTAATAAATCGTTTTGTTTTTTTTCTATTTTGTATAAATTGTTTTCTTTGTAATGTAAATTGGGTCATGCTTACATAATATTCTGGAGAAAATCTAAAAGATTGTGGGCCAAAAGGCCATGACTAAATATTTTGTTTTGAAGGCAGAAAATAGCGTCCAGAAAAGTACTTATCGTTATTGTTTTATTTTTGGCAAAGCTCGTCTCTTCTCCACGGCTTTAAATAGCTAAGTATTTTATTCGAGCCCTTCTTGGCTACAATGTACGCATGTTTAAATTTTGCATGACTGAAAAGCGAAACAAAATGGAAAAGTATAGGATATGTTACAATATTCTAATAAAAAAGTTACATGTCATGATTTATGTTTTTATTTGAAAAGAAAAGGGTATCCGTCGAAATATAACAAGAAAAATATTGAGAATTTGCTATGATTATTAACATTCACGCTACTATAAGGAATATTTCATACTTGTTTTCAACACTGTATTACGAATTTACACAGTATAAATCCTCACAACAAAACTACTAGGGCAGATTTTAAGTAATCTAATTAGCCACAAGAAACAAGCTATCTAACTTATTTCGTGTTTACAAGTAACTGTAACATTTGTGAGAGCATGTTAAAAGTGTTGTCCTGTGTGTGCGAGTTGTAGACTATTAATCGATTATTAATAAAATGTGCTTTTGCACAACTGCCGCGTTCATAAGGCACGCAAGTCTTCAATACAGACCTGATTTAGCTCTAGTGACTTATTGTTTAAAAATCATAAGAAAAATCTCAGGGGAAGGCGTTTTTCGTCGGATGAAGAAAAGCTGCGGTAGACGAATATTTTTGGCGCCAGTCAAAAGATTTTTTTTAGAGTATGCAGCAGTTGCAGAAACGGTGGATCAAGTATGTGAGTGTTGAAGGAACTGTGTAGATTTTTTTAGAACTCCTGAGTTTTCTTTCATAGCCAGGCAGATTACTTAAAAATCTGCCCTCGTATAAGCTGTATGTTTTAAATTATTTTTTATTGTTCTCCACAAAATCGTTGTTCAACGATTTTTTTTGTTATTTCTATTAATTTAAAAGACAAAATATATTGTTATAATTGTCGCTCATAATCTACACTGTTTTTATTCCTGAAAATTCATTCTTTTATTTCATGACAACTTGTACGTCTGTCAATGTCACTTCATATTATGCAAGTGCAAAATCAATTACAAATACCTCCTTGTTACATTACTTGTCAAACAAAAAATATCAAATAGTAAGTATGTACTCCCCTCTTTAAAATTACTTCACTTCACTCTTTCTATAATTTTTCTTTCAGTTTTTATATAAATACCTGTAGTCGGTCACCTGTCCATGGACCTCGATACTCTCCTTTACCAAGCCAAACGCATCCGGTAGTCTCACGGCGATCTCCCAAAGTCCAGACAAATCCCAGTACGAACTCAACCAAACACCAGGAGCCGCAAAGACTTCCCAGCCAAACACGACATGGCACCTACCACCTTTCTCCAACAGAACTGCCAAAAACGCAGCAAACGCCTTCCACGTCTTCCTTCCAAAATTCTCAAGCTATCGACGACCTTCACGAACCGCGAGTAGATGCAAGTTACAAGATGTCACTTCAATAACAAGCTTAGCGAATTAGAACTCCAGTAGATGAACAACATTCTATCTACACTATAAGACGCTCACTCTGCTAAAAAAACTCGATGTAAACCACTTCCAGAAAAAACCATTCTCTGCTATCCAATTCTTATGATGTAATTGATTGACAATAAACTTAGTTCGGCAGCCAATTCCAGAAATTGCTTTTGTAGATTATAGCTGTATTAGGCATTCTCACCACATCCATTTCCTTCCTCCTTACCATCTTCACATCTTTAAATCTTTTTTTAAAAAAAATTCGCAAATTTTGTTTAATGCACAACCATTTACATTCCAAAAACAGAGTACACGTTGTATAAAGGGTTTATTTCATAAATTTAGCCGCTTACAAAGGTATTACATGTTTTTTGTGTCAAATTATTTTTCATGTTCATAATTATTATTATCGCTTTAGTGATATGGTTTTGCATCAAGTCCAACACTTTATATAATCTGTATCATATTTATATCGAGAGATCCAAAAAAACCTGTTCCTCAGCGGGCTGTGGAAATTCAACGTACGAATAATATGTTGGTGACACTGTACGTCAATGTCAAATTCGACGTTATCAGGTTAGGTTTTCCGTCAGTTATGACACAAAATGACGCAAATCCTAACCTGTTAACCTCGAATTTGACATTGACGTACAGTGTCACCAACATATTATTCGTACGTTGAATTTCCACAGCCCGCTGAGGAACAGTTTTTTTTGGATCTCTCGATATAACACCCTCTGTGTTGAATGATATTTCTCGAATATGTATTTGTTATTAATCCTCTACTTTATTTCAGATAATAATTAAATTATGTTAGAATCTTTCTGTTTCTTATATAGCATCATTCAATTGAATTTTAATTCTATTTCATTTCTTTACCAAATACATATTAATAATTTCAATATCCTTCTTTGTAATTTAATACTGTATTATTTTAACCTTTTTTTAATCTGATATAAAACCCTTACACTAAAAACCATTACAATATATATAATCTGTTAAATATCACGTTTAACGATTTACATAACCACGAACGGCTGCACATACAACATAGATAGATAGATAAATACGAATATAACGAAATCGTTTACAATAAAACGTAACTTTTTTTTCTGGTTTTGCAAAAGTTTTGTGAAGCAGTTTAACGTTCAGCGTTTCAAGCCCCTTAGTTACGCCACTGGCTCTGCTCGCAAGAAAGTGTTGAGGGAGAAGCCGGCCAACACTTGTTACTCGCTGCTTGAGACCAGTCTGTCATTATGCGATGTTTTTGCCTGCACTGAATGACAACGAGGAACACCAAGAATTCAAGATCCCATAATGAGCGTCCAATTAGTGTAGCAGCGGCCAATTGAATCATAAGTAAATGGTTATCGCCGTGCATACCAGTATCTGAAAGCACAAAACCTGTAGTTAATTGTCGACAAAGAGAGGCTTATTTGGACCATTGTTTAAGATTCAACCTGTGGAACTCGCGCGAAGATAGAAGACGGGCGAAGCTAAGCCAAAACCTGTTTTAAAACTGCCTCTCGTAATGCTAGACTGCAACAGATTCATTGTCGCAGGAGGAAGAAGGGGCACGGAGCTTCGACTTCTTTGATTAAAGATCCACAAGATTCACAAACGCGTCCCGAACAACAAAATTGGGCGATAAGTTTGCGCTTGCCGCGATGGGAGGTGCAGATGGAAATAAAAAGGAGCGTAAAGAGACATTCCGTTATTGCACCAGGACTTCATTTCGCCAATTAATTTTCAGGCTAGAGGGAATTGTGATGAAACGTAATATAAAACAGACATATGAGCAATTTAATAAAACTCATCCCAATTTAATCTACTTTGATGACTGTCATAGACCGAGAACGGAATTAGAAATTTAATTAACAACTGTGAAGAATTTACACTGCACACACATTACGTTTTAATTGAATTAAATTTTCAGTTATCTCTAAGAAACAACTGTAATTACGGTGAAATGCAAGTCGGGCTCAATATTTAGTAACCGAATTGTGTTCATAAATTCGATAACTAAGGACGGTTATCTCCTCAATTTATTTAACGACATTTATCTGGCTCGCTTCTAGGTCGCACATGTGGCCCACAAGTTTATATAAGAACGCTTGCCACTTCCCTATGAAGAGGGGCATTACATTTGTAATTGTCGAACGAATCCATAGGGGATAATTCTATTTTATTGCTGCTTTATTCTTCAAAATTAGATTTTCGTTTGCGCCAGTCAAGTACACAATTATTTGACAGATATAAAAGTGTCATAGCTAAATATAATAACTAATTAATGAAAAGGGGGTTACATGTCTAAGCATTAATTACACATATGTACATGATTCATAAACATAGTTAAATATCGGACCATGGATTTGTTGGGATGCTATGACCAAGAAATCGAACAGTTTGACATCTCTATAGTAAATGTCCATACCAGTTAATTACTATAATGTAATAACTACGAAAATATTAGCAACTCTTCTTACAAAAATTATGTTCATAACCTACACCTTTCTACGTATTGCTATTATCCTAAACAACTAAATTTGCCTGTAATAATAATGACAAGGAAACCAAAGTACTGTGTACTCAATTCAATATATCGACTCATAGATTTGCTGGTGGAGTGGGGGAATTTGTTAAAAAAACATGTATTAAAAATAATATTTAAATACATCCGAGTAATGTTCGGTTCAAGTTAAATGTACCATTCTGGTTTTCATCAGGGTTAATCTACTATATTGATTGTCAAACAGGGGAAAAAGGGACCATGGCACTTCTATATAAGATCAAAAGATGCACTGTAACTGAACATCAGCAACACTCTCCAGTTCGTTCAGGATCATCTTAACCTGAACAAGTGCCAACTACAGTCAATGTAAGTAATCCACTCATTCCCATTGCTCTCAGGCATGACGTGAATATCCCTTAACGAGTATAGTTTGATGATAATATACTTAGATATCCTTCTAGATAAGAGGTTCAAATATACAGAAATATGGTAAGCAGCTTTATTTGTAAAAAAAAAGAAATGCTTGCAGTGAGGTAATCAAAGCTTTCACTTGAAAACAAACTCTTGTGCAAAATAATCATCCATACCATGGGAACGTGGCGTTGAACTATTGAACTATGGGACTGCGTACCTACACTTCATTCACCGAATCAGTCAGTAAGATCTGTAACCCCAAGCTGCAGACCACTAATATGACTTGAAATTTTGAATCGGAGAAACATGACCATTTGCTGTCTTTATGAATGTCATAATCATTATATCATGTCCTTATATACAGTAAGCATTTTTTCATCACTGATTTGCACTTTGCCTTTTATCACGTTTTTTAGGGGGCGAATTCATGCTGAGGTTCTGTCAAATTTGACAATTATGGCGTATTTCAGGAGCGCGTATGAGTTTTTAATTATTTTATTCAATTTTGACAGTTTAAAGTGACATTATTAACTTCATAACAACCTTCATAAACACTCTATGATTCACAAGAGAAATAACAGCGTTTTAATTCACCAGAGAATTAAAAAAGTTTTTCTACTCCTTTATTAGTAAATTGCTCATTAAGCACTGTTTACTTGATTAGTAAATTCGTTGTTACAAACAGTGTTACGTAATGATAATGACTAACACGTAATTTTTTTTATTACGTTACAGTTAGCTTCTGTTGTTTGTACGAAGCGGTGTAGGGATGTGACTGCAGCCGCCTAATTTTTAAAATGGTGTGACAGATGATTTGACAGTTAATAAAATATTTCTTTTTCGTTTAACGAAATGAGTGTGACCGTAGAAAAAGTATAGTACGCAACTCGGGCTATAGAGCAATTACACGCTCGTGGAATTACACACGCGCCGCTACGCGGCTTGTGCGTAACTTTTCCAACTCGCGTGTAATATGCTTCCTACAGCTCTCGTTGTGTAATATACTATTAATTCACTAGAGATTTAAAAACCTTTCAATGAAGAACAACATATTTTTATGATTTCTACAAATACTTATATTCAATTATTCTTTCTCTTTGTAGTGTGTAATATATAATTATCTTAATTTGAATATTTTTAATGTTATTTATTTCCAATTTTGTGTATGGCTGTAAGCAGCGTCACTTTGACGTTTGGCACACAGTAAGTGTGCTGTTTTATTTGTTGTTTGATAAGTGATTTAACAGCAGCAGGCGCTATAAATTTGAATATTTTTACATTTTTTATTAAAAATTTCGTCAAAGTTGAATAAAAACATATATACGCCACGTAAATTAAACATTTATCAACTCTAAGATTTGATCTCACTCGCACTGCGTGCTCGTGAGCCCAAAATATTTTCGTGAATAAACATATGTTTAATTAACTTGTGTATAATATTTATTGTTTACACCGACTTTGACAGTTACAATTCCAAATTTCACATTTTCCATCATAACCTTTTTTACCCTTTCAAGTGTCAAGGTGCATTCATTCTTTTACAAAATCATATAAACCACTGGTGAAAGTCGTATTTACAAAGGAAAAAACTGCTGTTCCAATTAATTATCTGGTACATATACGAGGTGTGTCTAAATAGTTCGGTGAATGCTCCAATATCTCAACGGAAATGGCATATACTCTTATATATTTAGAAGTGCTGTGTAGTGGGGAGTGCAGCTGGCATCCAAGGTTAACCAGATGCTGGCGGTCTAACGTCGTCAGTGTGAATCGTACTGTCATAGTGCAATGAAGCAACGCGTTAATAAATGGTTGCTCTCACACATCCGAGGCGTGTTCGGCCTAAGTTACACGACAACGCGCCTGCACATTGTACAACTCGATTGCGGCAATTCTTAGCTCAGCATGGCGTAACTGTTCTCGAACATTCACCGTACTCCCCTGATCTGGTGTCTGTGGACTTTCTGTATTCCCGTCTCAGAAATGTCATGAAAGGTGCACGTTTTGAGGATATGTTGGCCATCCAAGAATATTAGACAGCGATCTTGCGATCGGTTCCTAAAGATTACTTTACTGTCAGTTTCCAGAAACTTTATGAACGTTGTCAAAAGTGTGTTGTGTTGCAAGGTGATTATTTTGAAGACCAATAAAGGCAATTTCTTTATATCTTTTGTTTTCTTTATTCTTTGATACCATTCACCGAACTTTTTAGACACACCTCGTAGTACATTCTATGATGTAAATTTTAATAAAATCATATTAGGAACCAACTTACTGCTGGTATTTGTAACTTGGGTTGCAAATTTTAGTGACTGGATTTGGCGAATATAACATAAGTCAAACAACATAATTTGTATACTCTGTACGCTGACTTTAAAAGTGTCCCACATGGATATCGGCAAAAACTGTATAATAGATTTTTTTTAATCGTACTTACCAATGAAGTGGCAAAGAGCTATTATATAAATCAGATATGGTGTCACTCTGAATGTTATATTTAGATACATAAAATGAACTTATAGAACCTTAATGTTTTTCAATGGATCGATAAAGTGTGTGCTATATTTTGTTTTTATTCTGACGTAAACATTTCTATAATAAAAGGGAAAATCAAGTGCAATAAACGTTGCTGATTATTACACACAACTGTCACATGACTGATATCATCCAACGAGAATCATGCATTTTTTGAAAATCGACCAATCCCGAACTGATTAGCTGATAAGCGCCCGTGGGCTGCTTACCAAGCGATAAGTTCCGTAGTGATGATTATCGACCCCGTGGATGGTGTCATAATTAGAAATAGAAATGCAAGAAACAAGCAATTTGAATTTTTTGGCATTATTAGATCAATTTTAAATCATAGTTCGTATACGGGTTTTGTGTAATAATCTTCAAAATATAAACGCGGGCAACACAGTTACATATAATTTTGCCCGTGCCAAGAGTCATCGTGCTGGTTGCCCTTAGAAAACTGCCCTCGGGACAGGTATCGGTACGTCTCGCCCTTGTTATATTACTATTGATAATAAAACGTCTAAATATTAAATACTACATGTAACCATAAAAGATTTAGTTTAATTAGTATTTTGCACTATATTGTGGCAAACATTTTTTTAGCACGGCGGTATGTTACTCAAGGAGTTGTGGTGGGGTAGTTCTTAATAATTACCAAAAAGCCTATTCACCAGTGGCGTATCTACAAAGTTAGGCTTTTCCTTCAAAATCTGTTGGTTCCATGTGTTTGTGAAGCTCTTAATATTTTCATAATTAAAAATTGAATTCTTGTGTGGGGCGTTGAAGTCGTTTCAATATTTATCCGATCTAGAAACACAAAATAGTTGTTAAGGCCTATTTCTGGCGCATATGGCGAGTAGAGTTGCGCTATTGGAATTGAATTTTTGATAACAACGTTGTCATAAAAACAAGTTTTATGTATGCACGTAGTTCCACGACGAATGTAAACAAAAGGTTGAGATTTTAACTATTGATATCTGTATCGATCTGTATAGTATATACATAGTAACAAAAAAAGTGTCAGATATCATTTCTGCGTGGTTTTACCTACATTAATTTATTCCAGTCAACAAATTTTTAAAAATCGTAAAAATGCTACAAAATAATTGGAGACTGTTGCATTATTTGTACATTTTTCAAACCCACTGATCAACCGGCACAGATTAAATTGATCATCCGTCAATTATTCAGCTCGGTCATCCTTTAAATGAGAAAAACTATAAGCCCCAATTAAGATTTAATCCATGCTTCATTAGTAATTATGGAGAAGCATCTCGGCTGATAATTAGTGGTAAAAACCTGTTGACGATTTTCGTTGTTCGCTGCTTAATTGACGATCTATGGGCAAGGTTAAGCACGTTTTAAAATTTTAGGAAGTCATAGCCCGGGTTATCGCTGCAGCTGCGTAATTAGCCGAACGAGGAAATAATAAAATTTTGCCCAACTCAGGTTAACGTACTGTCATCGTCGGCAGCATTAGTTTCGGCAGTTAAAGCGTGAAAAGTTGTGGGATTATTTACGAGTCCAGCCTTTGTTTCTTCCACAAAAGCAAATACTGCGCCCTACATGTGTGCTTTGCTGCAGATTTAATTAAATGAAAAAGTGAGGAGTATCCGCTTATTGGCATTCTATTTACGTACATATTTACTGAAGTATTGTGAACAGAAATTGGAATTTTATAAGTAATTTATGAAATTGATTAAAAGCGAACCACGCGATGCATTGATTACCTGCTTTAACTACTCGTGAGGTTGTATGCAAATGGAACTTAAGTTACTGTAGAGAAATATTACAGACGTTTAAAGAATTTATGCTCTAACAAACTCAACAGTAGATATTTTTACAATTATTTACAATACAAAAATGCTCTTCAAGCCATGTTTGTAATTCATTGTTGCAATTTCGACGCTAAAATATTTTAAAACGTTTCGGTTTCACAAGCACAAGTTTTTCCTTAAATTAATCGCCTCCTTTTTTACTTTTACTTTTGTCTTTTCGCTCAATCGCAAAACAACTTACCTTATGCGTATTTTATAGCTGCTAAGACACTGGTTTTTATAGCGGAGACAAGTGTTTTTACAGTCTTCTTAATTAACTGGTTTTTAAATATGTTTATTAATTAATGCGTTTTGATGATCTTGTATCGTGTTGTACTCAATTTCTGCTGTTTATTAAGGTAGTAATACATTTCTCATCGAAAGGATAACGAACTGAAGATTAGATAATGTCAACATGCAAACATACATTCTAACCTAACTTCAGTATTGGATTTCTAAAAAATCGGTACGTCAAAATACTAATAATAATAATCCATTTAAACAGCAATTTGATCGTTCTGAATATACGACATATGATAAGATGCTTTTTAAGTGCTGAATACTTAACCAGAACTTGGTACACCTACACCCAGTCTGTTTATTGCCAATCCATGAAAGGTCGTACGAAAAATAAACGTAATCATTATTATAACTCGTTATTACTCTAATGCAAAGATTTAAATGAATTAAATTGATCAGCCCGGAAGGCACGTGACCACGTAATATAGGCACCCATTCAGCACTGTTGGAAACCACGTTTACAGTACTAAATCTGGCAAGTAGCAGTGGCGTGCTACTTTAAAAAAATAGCAGGACGTTATAACCGTAAGTAATTTATAGGAAAAATATGAGGTTGTTTATCTCCCGTAGACTTTCAGTTTTAATATTCACATGCTCAGATCACTTGAAGAATACTACTAATTAATGTTTTAACGCAATTTTTAGTGCACTTTCAATGGTAATTATCAGTCGTAAAAAAGGCCGATTTGTATCAGCATCACATATGGAAGAAATAAAATCGTATACACACAGACCCTACGGAACACTAAACAATGGAGCCAAATAAGTTGCATGCCACGCTGTAGTCGAATAAACGTCCATTATTTGGAGTTTATACAATATTTATCCAATACTATATCGTAAGGTCCTATAGTTACGATGTATTAAGTATGCCAAGTTTAAGATCAAACAAACAGCTAAAATCAGTACACATTTTTCTATAGTGTAACTGAAACATATACTTTGTATAACTTGGGTATGGTTCTTCCGTTGCTATGTGGGTTACTTGGTGCACATAGTGAAAACATAGTCTGGCTTGACCTATTTATTGTCATACTTACACTATTCATTATTTAGATGAACTACAGTGAAACCTTTCCATAACGGACGCCCATGGGGAAGCTAAAACTTCCGTTGTAGAGAGGTGTCTGTTAAATTCAAAAATTCTGTACAGCGAAAACCGTTCGTTTTGTGGAGGTTTCCGCTATTGAGATGCGTCCATTAAGAGAGGTTCCACTGTGTTCTGTTATGCTGGCTGATTTTGGACTTGTTTAGATGCTTTGAAAACTCGGAAGTTTTAATATTTTTTTATTAAAAGCTCAGAAATCACTAAGGGCACTGTTGCTACTCAAGATGTGTGTAGTAGTTGTGTACGGAATACACTTGGGTCAGTCAAGGGGCAGATCGAGTTCCGTAGATAGGTGACAGCTGCAGGTATTTATTGAAAGAACTAAAATAAACTAAAGCATATTAAAGAGTGAAGTGAAGTAATAAAAAATCTGGTGTGATACACGCTTACAACTTCCTTTTACAGTGATCTTATAATTAACCAAAAGTTTGATTTAAAATTTTTAGCATTTGTCAAAAATTACCAATTCTACAAAAACGGTACAAAATACAGCGTTAGTTGAAGAAACACATTTTCACATATAATCTCATAAGAACATTAATTCTTTCCGGAATTTTTTTTTGAGTGAGTTCCAACAACGTCGTATTAGTTTGCCCGAGCGGGACGCGAGGGCAAATTAGGACGTTGTTGGAATGCACGAAAAATAATTTCCGGATATGAATTAATGCTCGAATGCAGATTCGATAAGAGAATCGTAACAACACAAACCCTAAAAAGAAGTAATGTCTACCTACAAAAAATGTCCAAGAAATTTTTGTTGTCTTGGTTACGGCTCGTGAACTAATTTTTCTATTGGTCATTAATGAGTGTCGTACAATTTTCTCTAGAATTTTAAGCTGAATTCAAAAATGTAATAACATACCCGGTGTTGTATTTAAAATAGGAGTTAATAAAAATAGAAAAAAACAAAAGAAACCTATTTTAGAAGTACTCCACTGGAAAACCACATATCTCACATCAATACACATTAAAAATTTAATAAAAATGTGAAGTTTGAAAAAAATCGTTAGAGCCGTTTTCGAAAAAATCGAAAAAACTGAAAAATCACAGAGTAAACACCTATTTCCGGTTATGCGATTTTCTTCAAAAGCTTGCTGTCGCATCTACATAGTACACAAAACTTATATATGAAGTTCTCAGACAGACAGACACACAGACAGACCAATGAAAAAAATATATTCTTTGGGTTCAGGGGACTCTAAAACGTGAAGATCTGTTGAAAACTCAATTTCGAATTTTTGGGGGAATCCAATACTTCCTTTATTGTAAAAGGAAGTAAAAAGGAACTACTTACTTTTTCATGTTTATTCAATGACAAATTGTAACAAATTTGTATTTTGGATTAATTTTCTACTTTCATAATCTTGAGTGACATTGACAGTTGTAGAAAGTGTCATATGATTTTAAAGTAAGCATTCAACAAAATCACTTTTCAGGAATAACCACAGTTTTTTTATAAAGCGTCAACCCGACCTGTTTTCTAAGAGTAATTGTTTCTGCTGGAGCTAGAAAAATTTAATAACATTTAATATGAATAATTGATTAAAGGACATATGAGGTACATGAATTCATCTTAAAAGAGAATTTGTCTAAATCTAAATAGAAAGAGAAAAGTAAAATATAACAGCAAATATAACAAATTTTGATATAACGCATGACGGATAATGATTGTAGGGCAAAACAGTAAACAAATATAAATACGTTGTATCTATATAATACATAGCATAAAGTTAGGTGTCGCAACGTATAGCTATAGCAATACTTATTTGTTTGGTGGTGGGAGCGGGGGTGCATTAATTATTTCGATGTGTAATAGCCAATTACAAAATAAAACCAAAATTATACCTCAAATTAAACTCAAATTTCGATTAGTTTTAATACAACAATAATCGAAGTCCAGTTTTGTGTAAAACTGAGATTGTTTCCCACCGATTGGTCCAAGGCAAATCCAAGTCCCTCTGTGTTTGATTGCTTAATGGTCAATTCGTTACTTAACCCTAGAATTGAATTTGTGTAGCAATGTTGCATATCCACACATACGCAGGCACCCCTTTCTTGCACCAACCACATTTGCCGGGATCGATTTCATTAATCAAACACTAGTGTGAAATAGTGAATATTATAAATGTCTGAAATTTACTAGAAGATATGTTTCTAAACAATACGCCCAGCACTACAACAATTTCAAATATCACTTATAAAAATCAAATTAAAAAATTGATTAATTGAGAAAAGATAACAGATTTGGCAGGCGAATGAGGTCAATTGCTTATCTTATTTTTCCTTGTTGTGTTTTTGTTTTCGGAAAAAAATATTAATTACGTCGACGTCAGGTTGTTTCGAAATTTAAAAGAATCTGAAATAATTTACAATTTTTCTGTACAGATTTTAGTCGATAACATCTTTTTCGGTGCAAAATGGAGAGGAGCGTACGTTCTAAATCAAAAATAACGTGAAATGTTTGAAACCACAATATTATTAATAGGAAAACGTTAATATACATAGTTAATCAATATCTAGAAACCTGAAAATCTATCAAAGATGAATATGGAAATGGTATTTTTTTAGTTTTCTCAAAATCTCTAAAAATTCGCAGTGTGATTGCCCAACTCACGTGCTATATATTTTTAGCACAGAAGTAATTACTATAGCAAAAATGTTTAAAAGAGAAACAAATTTTATGGATATGCTGTACACTTATTCCAATTCGTAAGAACTGCATCCAGTACGTATCAAATATTTTTTCCACAATCTGTCATCGTGCTTGACGATGCTACAGTAACAGCAGCAATTACAACCCTAAATCCTTTACATCCTCTCGCCTCTTCGGCGATTATTGGGTTCAGATATGATTAATGGCATTATAATCGTTACTACTGTACCGCTAGCTCTTTCGTTAGTGACAAGTACAGCTCGAGGAGCGGCCAAGATCAAACTGCTGAGATTAGGATAGGTTGACACCAAATGGCTCGCTTTCTAAGTCAAATCTTGGTACGGCTGTACACACAATTGATTAAACTCACCCCGCTTACTGAAACCCTTCCCTCAACCCCTTCTTCCTCCTGCTGGCGGGATGCCTTTAGTTAGTCGAAGGGTTGAATTATGAGCATATTTGGGGTGTCATAAATATCTGTAAATTGTTTCCCTTCGCTCAGCACGTGAGGCATAGCTAACCTACATATTCGCTACATGAACTAATTTTTATTTTTTATCGCTGGACTGCCCGTTTACTTTTTAGGGCACCGAAAAGGCCGATTAGGAAAATCTTGTTCAATTATAGTTAAACATAACTGCCCTAGTTCCGCGTCCGCAAAAATAAAAAGAATTACTTCCCGCGAATAACCATTAATTATAGAGTTAGATAAGGATAAAACTAGTAGGAAGGGGTTGTAAAAGGGATGCGGAAGTACTCCCCCGCATGCCCCTTGCATCCTGAGGGTGTACACCATTCTCATTTCATTTCATCTCCACCCATCCACTACGGTTTTGCATTAGTTTATTAAATCGGGTATTGTTTCGGCGAAATGCCATAAGGGGATTGTTTTACGAGCAAGAGGATGGGAAATCAATTGAATTTTGCAAGAGGTTGCTTTAAGAATATTGCGGTTATTAAATTACTGAGCGATGTGTGATAGGCGTGTAGCCTAGGAGATGTTAGGATCCAAAAGTGTAGCATTAACTGAAGCGAAATCGCTCTATAAGTTTAATAAGAAAAGCCCATTACAAAACAAAATAGACTCTGTATAAAACGAGAACACTGGAACTTCTCCCTTGAACGGCATTGTTATTGCTCCGATCAATTTTCCAGTTAATCACAAGTGTTTGGATTGATTTTGGGATGCGAACACCGAACCCAATAACAGTTTCAATCGAGTTCTCGGTTTTAAATTTCTTGTTTGGTTCAAAATTAACTTTAAGAGCTAGTCCATTTCACGGTTCCACTTGTTATAATGGCCGCCCAACGATACTATCATTAATATACACTGGTGGTCTGGAAACGTTTTCATGTAGGGCGCAGAATACATTTTTGATAGCTCATTTGAAAAATGCTATTATTCTGTAAAAAGCTTTCGTTATCGCTATTAATAAAAATCTGAATTTAATGTTTGCTTTGTTCCAATAGTGTAATCAATAGAGCATCATGCATTTTTAAGCTGCCTAGCTTTACGATGTTTTAGTTGTGTGCGCTCTAAATTTCGATTTTTTTAAATGTTAATTTTTGATTATTATTGGCTATCCTTGTTTCACGGACAGCAAAAACTAAGTCCGGCAAGTTTCAGAGCGTGACACGAAGCGGAGTGCGTTTCTATGATCAATAACAAAAAAAATTAGTTCGGCGATACTGTATTAAATATTCTAGGTTATGTTGACATACACATTTACGGAAAATCTTGCAATTTAAGTTGTTTTACTATATATACTAAATATGTCCAACATATGCTGAGTTTTTCATTATTATTAAGTAAATCACAAAGGTGAAACATGAATCAGGAGACTAATAAATCCAAACGTCAAACCTTGATGTCAGTCTCGTCGTCGACTCGTGGCTTAAATTTTATCTTGGTGAATAATACTCAACGTCTTCACTCATTGAATAATATACTATTATCGCACGCCACTAATGGTAACGTGCTATAAAAACGTAATTAGTACGCTAGCAGTATAAGCAGTAACTTTTAACATTAAAAACTATGCAAAAAAGTTTTCATTTTGACATGATCGTAGAAAAACGATCTAAATTTGTTAAGAATTTTGGCATTTTTTTTCTTCTCAATCTATACATGAGACGTACATACAATATAGCCAGTCCACTTATAATGGATTTTCTTTTGGTGGACTTTCGTTTGTAATGGAACGATTGCAAATGTCGAGACTACACAGTCATTTAAATCTATGTAAATAGAATCGGATATTATGAACTCGCCTATAATGGATTTTTGCTTGTAGTCGACTAAAAATTTGCTAAAGGTTGATTATATCCAAACCGAATTTCGTTTGGAGATTCCCTTCATACAGGTGAGGTTCTATACAATTTAGTTTCATTTGCGTTAAATATTTAATGATGTCGAAGTGTAGACATGCATTCTATCTATAATAAAAATTGGGTTAACGCAGCAGTGCGTACCACCAGTACACATCATAAAGTTGATTCAATGCTTTTTAAGTGGTTTCTGCAGAAACCGGCAAAGAATATCCACATATCAGGGCACCCACAAGTTAAGGAATTTAGTTGTGTTTTCAATTTAAAAAATCAAATTCTGATAAGATACACTCGCTTATACTGTACTAATATGAACTGTCATTTGGAGTCCATTATAAGCGAGATCTACTGTATATACTCGTGGTAGATGATGTATTATTATTCCATACTAACTAGATTCTATATTGCATGTTACCTTCACACCATTATATCCGGTATCTAGAAGTATTCAAGCAAAGTATTTGCTTATAATCGCTGGAAATTCTATGTCATGACTCATGAAGGAGATTTTGGAGGATTTGGTATGTGCACATTTCTGCCTAGACAGGCGTGCGTGCGATCACGGTCACGACCACAGACAGATTTACCTTAATAATACAATGATTCTAGTTGTTTGACAGTTAGTCTATAGAAATTTATACATGCATTACAGGGGGGGGGGGGGGGGACTTACCGAATTATAAAATGTTTAGCCTATTTACACACCATCAGAGAGGGAACTATTTTGTAGTACTGCTATTGAAAATTGTAGATAATTGCGCAATCTCTTCGAGTTGCACTGGCCATATTTATTACAGTCGAGCACGGATATAGCGACTCGAAAGAGAATTTAAGAATTATCGTTATAACCGCCCGTTCGCTATAAAAATCAAACTTTAGAAAATAGTTTTTTATTCAACTTTATTTACTAAAGTTTAAATGTGAAAACATTTTATGTGTTGTGAAATATCTACACAAAATTATGCACGAAGTAAAAATTATTTTTTACCTTAGACACATTTAAATTTTCCAAATTCACGACATATTTCAGTATTGGGCCAACATTTTGACGCGGAATTCCGGGATTCGATGGTTACTTTTTTGTAGTATTCGTATTATTATGTTCCAACATTTGCACTGCAAGCAGAAATATAATTTTAGAAGTAGCTAATTCATATCTAGACAACATTTTGAGAATTACCTATCGACCGGTATGTTATTCGTTTCGCGTCAATGAGCTAATCATTTGTGACTTAATTCGTAATAACCGAACGCCTTGTGAATTTTTCCTTGTAAATTCATTCGTTATACCTGAACATTCGCCATAAATGTGTTGGTTATAAACCAATATACACACACGTAAATACATAGGGTTTTGATCGGGACTTTCATTTTTGTACGTTATAAGCGAGCGTCCTTATATAAGGGATTTACTATTTCCGAGTTTTATTGTATATACTATACATTGCACTTCAAAAGGCCTATTATATTTGCTTGAAATAATAATAATTTCTCAAATATAAAAATTCAGGAATACATTGTGAATGACCCGATTAAAGATGCGACAAATAAAAATAAATTGGCAGTTTAGTTTATATTTCTAAATTAGAACTTCTTTGAAATTCGTTAATATTTTTTTTTTCTTGAACAATAGAATCAGGTACTTATGTTATATAATTTAATTTTATGAAATATTCATATCAAAAGGTAAATTTGTGTTGTTATAGTTTTTAGCTACATCTGTTTAGCTTATATTACCTGCACCAGTAATCAAATAATGTTGTACGGTTCGTAAGACCACTAAGAAATAATGCAAATAAGTTTTGCTCTTTACTATAGCATAAGTATTTTTCGTAGGAAACCCATTTAGCAAAACTTGGCATGCATTAACACGGTAAATACATTTTAAAAGGTAAGGTGAAATGAGGAGGGGTAGTTTATATTCAGGGGTAAACAGCTAGAGGCTGAAAAAGAATTTGAAATTATAATTTTTTGTTTTGGGTACGCATATTTAGATGACTCCCATTATTCAATATTAATTACATACCAAACGTAATATCGAATTTCCGACTTTTGCACAATATTATCGTTATGCAGCTGAATCCTTATTTTAGATAAAGATGAAAACATTTGAAACTTCCTGAAACTACTAGTTTTAGGTATAATCAAATGATGCGTCACTACATTAAGCTAATTGCCCGCAGTTGCTGCTAAATAATTGGATTCTATTTCTGAAGTGAAAAAACCTGTAACAAGACGAAATGCTGTCGAATAGGCGGCATTTGCACAAAGCCGCGTCCCCCATAAAATTCTAGAGGAGTTTGGTAATATTTGCTGTTCGTAGAAGCAAACATCTTAACCGACTGACTAAATATTGACACTAGCTCATTATAGGTCGTCTGTCTGTTAAAACAACAATCGGTACGAGTTATCGAGTAACAATTGGTATTGATTTATTGACATACTCGGATTTTACGACAAACACCCCGCTGAACTGTACGCAGTGCTTGGATTTTTATACCGCGTATTTCAAACTTAATAGCTTCGTCTGTATTTACAAGTGAGCAAGTCCGGTCCATGTCCGCGGCGATCACCTGAACCCTCCGAAATTAAATTTGTTCAGGAATAATGGCTCTTAATTGAAGTTTTGAAAGCGCAGCTAAACGTTGTGATCGAAAAGTTGCTGACTCATAGATTGTTCGTCTAAGTGGGCGTGAACCTCATATTAAAACAAATTTATTCTTAATAAAGTGCAGGTATTAATGCGATAACCAATCAGATACAAAAAGTGGACCAGAGATTAATTGGCTGGCGCGGATAGTTGGACTACTTTTAGACTTCTCGGAATCAGCAAAGGCGTGAAATATGAAATCGGTTCCTCAACCTCCCCGTTAATCGTCAAATAGAGAAATCCAAGAAATATCGTGGGGTTTATTTAAATGGAGGCGTTTAGAATAGTCATAAGATGACTAAGATCTTGAGAAGACTAAGGTATAATTAAGATGTATTCCAATTCAAGACGACAATTGAAGAGTTTGGACGTTTCTGAAATGTCATATATTGTTTACTGTTGTGTTTGTATCAATTTTAAGATAGTTCAATGAATGGGAATAATGCTATTGTCTTTATCTATGGTTTATTTAAAATTGTTGTACGAACATATTGAGCAACACGGAATCAGTACCTTTTGCACTTTCCTCACTCTTTCATTATAACCAGGGTTGGAATAGGTCATGCATTTTATAAAAAGTCAAGCCTTTCGGTACTAATTCAGACTTTTGAATTTAGAATTTTTTCTCATCTTAAAATAATGTCTAAAATTACAAAAATGAATGAAAGGCGGACATATTTTTATTTAATATTACTTTAAAGTAATAATAGTCAAGCACATAACTAAAATTTTCGTTTATACTGAACAGTATTACATTACTGAAAATACCCGAAAAATAACATACCACCTAAACTAGATATTACTATATAATAATAATGTCCTTTTTTTATAATTATTTGAATATTTGACAGACAAAAATACAATTAGGCTAAAGTTCACTTTCAGATCACAATAGCAGAAACTGTTCTTCCACTTAACCTATAATGATAAAAAAATGAAGAAAAGAAAGAAAAAACCAAACCTAAAAGCTAAATTCTGTATACATATTTCACGAAATTAATTATATAACTTTGGTTACTACCGCAATATCGCAATAGTATATTTATTGCATTGCAGCAGACTGCTGGAATAATGACATCAGCATCCTATTACACAAAAAAGGGAATATTTAAAAACTGGAAAATTACGGACCCATCACCTTTATAAACTCAGTACAGGAGTGATGCCCAATAGGGTAGCAAAATGAACTAGATTGTTATCAACCACTCGAGCAAGCAGGATACAGTACGAATCACGATCTTCAAACTCTCAAAACAACTACATAGTTATAACTTATAACATTTGTAGCTACAATAAAAGGCATGAAAAACAATAAATCGCCAGGACCGGACAAGATTGTTATAGAATACATAAAAATGAGAAGCCGTAATATATTAGACTATTTAGAAAAAATAATGAACGAATGTCTAGAAAAAGAAGAAACACCAAAATCCTGGAAAAATGCAAACGTTGTTACCTACCTATTCTCTATAAAAAAGGGGACAGGGAAGACATCAGAAACTATAGACCTGTATCGTTGCGCTCACATGTCTGTACAAACTTCGTTTCGCAGACGATATTGTGCTGCTCGCAGAGAATATTGAATACCTGGAAAAATGATAGTAGATCTGAACAACTCTGCAAGAAGTTACGTCCTAAATATCAATGCGTCCAAACGAATATTATGTTAAATATGAACGACGCTATGCCAATTATGTTTAATAACGAAAGGTAAGTGACAGTGGTATAATTTGAGAAAATAATCAGGAAATAGAAATAAAAAGAAGAATACAATTGGAATAGGCAGCATATGGAAAACTTAGTAGTGTATTTAAATCCAGCTTCCCACAACACCTCAAACTCAGTTTTTAACAGTGTGTCTTACCAACTATGACTTATGGAGCAGAAACGTGAGCTTAAATGAAGGAATAATGGAGAAATTAAGGATTGCGCAAAGGAAAATGGAAAGATCGATGCCGAATGTAAGGCTGCAAGACAGAAAGAGGAGCGAATGGATTAGAAGAAAAACAAGAGTGATAGACGTGGCAGAGTATGTAGCAAGGCAGAAGTGGAGATGGGCTGGACATTTGATGAGAACAGGAGACGGAAGATAGAGCAGGAGACGGAAGATGTACCAGGAAGGTGACAGAGTGGCGGGAGTGCAGTGGATGGCAAAAACGAGCAATAGAAATGGGTAGAAAAATATTGGAGGGGCGTATATCCAGGATGGAGTAAAACTCGCTGAAATTGATGATTGATGATGATGAAAGATAATCATGCAATGGAGACCAAAGACACTATACAAGGACGACCCGCCGACGAGATGCATCGACCATTTAAAACCTAATATCGGAAACAATTGGATCGGAGTAGCACAAGATAGGAAGAGATGGAACAGTTTGAGGGAAGCAGTGAATGAAAAAGGGGCTAATATGATGATGATGATGATTAGGAAAGTTAATAATTCAGAAGTTACTGCTGTTTGTCACTTTGCACTATAGGGTCTATATTTATCAGAGAAAAAGCCGAAATCTACCACTCGATATCTATCATGTTTGAGATAACAGTTTTGCATCAAATACTTCTAAGTATGAGTGTTGCATTATTTGTATTCGTACAATGTACGAATGTTCTGTAGGATTGCCATCGACATTCGATATTTTTTATTTGCTGAAAAATTTCTAGAAATTTTATACGAGTTATACGACGATTCTCATAATGATGAAGATGCGACCGATGTGAACAACTGGGATCCAAGCAGTCCACTAATGATGCCTGCGTCAAATATAGTACCTATATCTGACTTGGGTCGCGTATTTTCTGTAAAAGTCGCTACCGGAAAAGGGTAAGCCAAACAACTATTCTTACGATGGGTCGTTATGAAAAAGTCACTGACGATGTTCCAGCAACCAACATTTGCGGTTTGGTTGTGAAGATTGGTTCTTAGTCGATCGCTACATTTAATCATGCTCACAATGTAAAAGTGCTAAACTTCAGAATTCAAAAACGCTATGTCTGTCTATAATGTATCTTTGGGAATCTATACAGTACACACATCACCTGCGCTGGTCGTTTACACTTGGAAATCTGTTTGAAAGAGATCATGCTCGTATTCCAGTTAAGAAATGCTATTCCAGTTACACCTCATTTACATTTTATAAGAAGATACGTAAATTTAATGTATAATTAATATATAGAGTTTGTGATCATCGGAACACATCTCCACCATGTTACTATATCGGTCATCATCTATGCTTATTGTTTGTATTCTAACAGATTGCATAATAAACGTAACACAAAAAAAAAGTTACACCTACTCTGTTTATGTAATTTCGAGGTGCCAAAGTATTCAGTGATTGCTTACTCTTCGTATCCAAACGCACCGAACGGTGGTTAGAACAAGACTGCCGTCCTCAATGATCCCCATTGGTGTATCTTTTGTATTTGCGCACCCCACAGTTTATGAATGTAATAAATAAAATTAGATTAAGTCTTTTACGAAGCATTTCGAGAAAACCTAAAATTGTTGTATCCAACTAAAATATGACAGTGGCAACTGTTCAAAACAGCTACAAGCGAAAAATTTGTATTTACCTTCATCAGGGGAGAAACCGTTTAGTCAGCAAATTTTTAGATTTACAAGTGTAAGAATCGATCCTAGTTGATTAGTTCAAGGGATTACTTTATTCAATTAATCTTCATAAAACCGTTCGTACTGTCTCTCTCTCTGAACTTTCCCAGGGTCTTAGGATCATTTCAACAATTTATCATCCTTGCCATTGTAAAGCAGCTCTGAATGGGAAAGAGTTAAAAAGGGCACAACTCTAAACACACGATAAGTAAAGGAAATTAGCCAAGGCTCTTAATTAGTCTGGCTTGTGTGATTTAAACTAACGAGCCATACACGAGAATAATGGCGATTATTAAAATCAATAACAGCACACACATTCATTATTCATTGGGAAAACAGTGGTTAATTTTAGAAAACACTTTAGTTCAGAAATAACATATTTGATTCCAGCTTTTTTCTTCAAATATTTGTTTAGTTTGCAAATAAAATGCCATTGTACAAGACCAGCGTCTTGAGGAATCGCCCGGAAATTGTGACATATAAGCAGATGTCCCAGAAGAGGTTATCTCGAAGTAATTATAATTAAGATTACGCGTTTCATACGGCTGTGTTTTATAGTATCCCAATTAGAACTTTAAGGCGTATTAAGGCGGTACTTCAAGGTCAACGTGGTATTCGTGATTGCATGCGAAATGTGAGTCATTCTGTGATTGTCACTGCCGCAAGCTTAACACAATTAAAATGGGCAATTGAGGTAATTATAGATTTAGTGCGCTAATTCCATATCGGAGCCCGATTTGTTGTAAAGATAATTTTGAGTAATTAGCGAGGCCACAGCAAACGTATCTCCGGTTGGCTTACAGACACAAATCCAGCGTGTACGTCAGCTCGTCTAGCTGACAGTTTTCTTCGTAATTCGAATAAAAGCAACTGGTGGAGACCTGCAATTAACATATACATTATATTTTATGGAGTAATTTAATTTTAAAACGACTTTATAATTTACATATTTTTCACATGTATGCCAGGTCGCCATTTATTAAACAGCTTTTACAAAGCCACCTGCAAACTGCAGCCTCCAACTTGAACTACAATACCCATTTCATAATCTGCATTAATTATAAAGAGTTGTGGTACTAAGTATTTATGTGTTCATACGACAGCTTTATGATTGTAACATGTGAGCAAACGAAAATGAAATCAAGCTTGGCTTTGAAATATTTGTTTTATGAATGTAAGTCTATGCCAAATTCGAGGCTAGCAGGTTAGGTTTTGCGTCAGTTTTGACACAGACTGACGCAAAACTTAACCTGCTAACAACGAATTTGACATATACTTACAGTGTCACCAACATATTCATAAAACAAATATTTCAAAGCCAAGCTTGATTTCATGTTAGTGGTTGTAGTATGGAAATGAATCAAAATACATATTTGTGTATCTACATAAAACTTAACATAAGCTTTATTCACCGCCACGGTTACTTTTTAAATAGACTGATAGAGGGTGACCAAGATTGATTTTTTCAAGTGTGTTTTTTGTTAAATGATTGTCGTGCTGTTGTAGTTTTGTCGAATTGAAATCACATCAACTAGCTGACGCTTTGTTTCCTAATTATCATTTATGGTATTTTCACTCAGGTATGTGCTTCAACACTGCCAACATAAGCTTAGCCATGACTTATAACCTCAAAATCAAAATACTCTGAAACCTCTAAAACCTATAAAGTCAGATTTCCATGATCAAACCATATCTAAAATAATAGTGAGCTCACATGCATTATTTTCTTAAAATATTCGTGGCTATTCACTTCATTTGTTAGTTGTAAAAAATTGACCAATTAAAACGCCTGGTTTTGCATTTGATAGTGTACTGATCTGGATTCCAATTATCAGTGGTAAATGTTAGTAATAGGAGATCGCCGGTCTCCAGTCTCAGAGACCAAGTAGTTATGGCTTGGAAAGCGATCTCCTGGTGAAGGGTAGAGCGTCATGCCGGTCTCTAGTCTCAGCGACCAAATAGTTATGGCTTGGAGAGCATAGCCTTGTTGATGTTGAATGAGTAAAATCATCAAGATTAATATTGCTTTATTGTATTGCGCATTTCAAAGAAAATCCGCAATACAATATCTTCATTAGGAAATTCCTTATTCCTATTTTGCCTACGTTTAGGAGTTCCTAGGTTCCGTAAGTTATCAATTTCATGTCTAGTTTAGCAAATGTACGAGGAGGCGGCTGTTAGTTCTTTGAGCATTTTTCTGAAACAAAAACTATACTTCTAGAATATTCACGCATTTTTGATCGGAAAACGAATTTATTTGTAACAGATCTGTTCAACACAATCCTATTTCCGCATTTGTCTATTTGCTCATATGTTTGTTTGTCTGTCATTATTTTTATGGCCATATGCGATCAGTTTAATTAGCAATACTGTGTACATAGAATCTTCTTGTTCTAGAATACTTTTAATAGTAATATTTCCTTCATTATTACCTGAGGTCTATAGTTGTTGAGCGGATGGCCCAGCGAACAAATGCTCGTCTCTCAGGCGACTGGCCCGGGTTCGAATCTCGGCGACACTGGAGTTTAAAAATCGTAGGTTCCCCGGCTAAGACGCTAACACCTGTGGTAGTCGTTAACCCCTAACAAGGGAACTCTTCCTCACTTTGGACGGGCAAGGCTAGCCAACTACCCGGCCTAAGGGCACAGAGGGCTCATAGCACCACTTCCTGGTTAAAACAGGCCACTATTCTTTAGTAAGAGGAAGAATGTCTATAGTTGGTTAACGATTTTTAAAGGTAATATCCTAAACTATCAAATTCATTTAAAAAATACAGGGTGTTCTATTAGAAAAACCAAAAATAATTAAACTTCCGGCTTAACCGGAAGTCGGATATTTCTGTTTATACCCTTGAACTATTTGTCACATAATATCGTATAGCTTTTCTGTATAAATGGTTTCTGTATCTCTCGTAACACTGGAGAAATTCAACTGGCTCTTGATTTACAATCAACCTGCATATGATTATTTATTTATATAAAGTACATCGTAAACTCAGAGAATTATATAATTACAAAATTACAATTAAGCAACAAAAATTACTGTAAATTATATAAGTACTACTTGTTTACTATGAATTCACATGCTCGTGGCATTGTTTTCTTATACATTATGCATTATGCCGATATAATTGAAATTAGTGTCCATTTGTATGTTTTCCATTTCATTATTTCTAGAAGACGAAGCAAATGATCTGTGGAATAATATTTACAATTTTTGCTATTTGCGATTTCTGAATGTTGCTTTACTTTGAAACCTATGTTAACGACTCTGACAATTCTTTTTGGTCTAAATAAAAAAATTACTGATTTTATGCATTTTTTTAAATTGGCACTTTACATGCAATGTTAAACACGTAAATAATTTTATCGATAATGGGGGAAGGCCAGCTTTCTGTTGTTTTAACAAACAGCCACATAGTTCACTGATAAAATCAGATATAAAAGAAGTTCATATATTTTAAACTGCTATTTTAGCTTCACCAAACTTTTGCAACAGGTTTAAGTAGAATTGAAACTAACAGTAGAAAAAGCAACCCGTACAGACATTTGCAGTAATATGAGTGATGAAAATACATAACCGGTTCCCAGTACTTGAAACCGAAGTATCGACTACAATCGGTGAAGGAGATTGAGTCTCGATTATCCGAACTTCAATATCTTACGTTGCAGGTCATACAGCATGGACGGTAGTATAAGAGATGAGACAAAGAAAATGAAGGAATCTATTCGATTCCACAATCAGGATCCAGGGATCGAAATTCGATTTTACACTTAGGCCGAATGGTGAAAATTTTAATTTCTTCGAGAGACGAAAATCTAGAAGAGTTATCTCAATTTTAATACATTGCAATTTATTGACAGTGTAATAATAAATTACACTTTTTAGCTAGCCAACGAACATACATATTTGTATAATAATAAAATTACTATTTGATTGTTAATAGAAGCTTAAGGGACATATGGGACTTCAATTCGCCCTCGATGGGCATCAGATAGATTTATTAAAAAGTGATCTAACTTCGAAAAATGTCCGGAGTAATTTTTAAATAGAAACATCTAAACTCTAAACATTCATTTTAAACTGAAAATATATTTTAAAATACTCATATTAGAATTAGCCTCCGGTCCCCGATCTTGGCTTTAAATCTTTTAGGTTTTTACTTTTGGGGTCAATTTCAAAGTTTAGTATGAACAGGAAGCACAAGCGATGAACTTCTACATAGAATTCAAAATGCTTGATCAGACCATATGTCCATCTGAAATTGTTTGCTTAACTTAAGCCCGTAAGTAAATTTATTTCTTACTGTACTGTAATCAGTCCGGTAAACGGGATATTATAGTACCGTACACTGTACTATACTGTAATCTGTCCGGCAAAGGGAATATTATAGTATAGTACACTGTACTGTAATGTGTACTGTAACCAAGGAAATGCGTCAAAAGGTGGCCAGGTTATTTTTATTCATTGGCAGATAATTTGCATTAACATTTATCTAAAAATAAAAGAAATACTGTAAAAATTGATTTACATCACTTGTAACGTAAATAACTATACCAAATTTTCCGAATACCTTTGCGGGATCTGTGTTCGAGTGTTAGGCGATATCTGCAAGAAGTCTTTAAATATCCTTTTACTTTCGACATCCAGTGCTCGCCACTGAACCGAAGAATAACAACGAGTTAGTTCAGAGCAGCTTACAAATCTGGTCATACGATGCTGTAAGGAGGCCAAGAAAGTCCTTTAACCATCTAATTTAGCTCAGATTTAGGCTGCATTCTTTCGCGTAGTCTCCCACACGAGGGTGGTAGAAGGCCCATGATTACCCTAATAGTGAGGTCTCCCCAGGGGACGAGCTCCCCTCCGAGATACTGTCAAAATTGATCTAAGCTGGCACCATCTTAATATCGCGGCAGAAACATATGGAGCGCATTTTGTACTATTACGGTGTCCAATTGAGCCGGAATTGAAAGTACCGTTTAGTACCACCCAAATAAATTCATTTGTATTAATGTGAAAGCAGTTCAGGAAGACAGTTTTATTGTCGCTCGCGCATGAAAGTTGCTGGCTGTAATTGCCAATGGTTTAAATTGATAATGCTATTAGAAAATTGCGCGTTTTTTGTCTGTGCTTAATTGCTAATTAAATATTACGTAAAGGCAATTAGATATGTAAGCAGTGCTGCTTCCTCTGGCAGGCTCGAATTTGCCTAAAATGTGTTATTAAAGTTGAGAGTTATTGAATATTTTACGTCTTAATAAAGCGGTGATATTCTATTCAGTAGGCAATTTAGAACGGAAATATGTATTTTCGGTACGGTAAATACTACTACTAATTTAGGGGAACCTTTGAACAACAACGATATTTTGAGTAATGTTTTCTGCAAAATGATCCTCTGAGAAAAAGTTAGTAGCTAAACGCATTGTTTTGCTTCCCCTTGAAATCATATTAAGAATACTTACATTTTTAATTTTAATCAATAGTCCTATAACCAATTTGGACAATTTAAAAAAAATTACCAGTTTGATTTGTAGATGAATAAATATTTTATCTTATCTATTAGCTAGTCTAATATATAATCAGATATAATAAATTAAAAAGTTAAGGAAAGTTAGATGCTCAAGTAAAAGTATTTATTTTATAAGGCAGAGTTTCAAGTCTCTTATAAGGTTTTAATGTATTTTAACAAATGTAATTCAATTGATTTGGTTAGGTATTTTGCCTCAGTAAAAAATAAAGCTAACGGTTTGAAAACTTGTTCAAAATATGTACTTGTATAGTTATTTATGGATCAGTGGCGTAAAAAAGACAGTTTTGGCCAGCGGCTTGAAAATTGTAGCGCCAGGTGCGCGAAGCACCTAGGGCTATAACCTGGCTGAAGATTTAAAAAGGGATATTCAGGTTATATAAATCGTTGTAAAAAAAACAGAACGGTTCTTACAGTCATTTTAGCTTAATATTACCGTGGTAACTATGGTTTTCAATAATACGTATCTATAAATAATAACTCGAATGATGGAAGCGGACCGAAAAGACTTGCTTTACGCCTGAAAATGAAGTTTAAAGATGTATATTATTGATCGACCGTACAAAAAAAAAACAAAACGGGGAATAAAAAGGTATTCCCCAGTATCATATAAAAGCGGGCGAAGTTTCTTGTGTTTATACGTCACGCTAGATCGCTGATCGAACTTGCTTCGGCCGCGATTGTGCTTACTACCATACGTCGTCCCCTCCACTTCATAGATAAGCATGTGTTACGTAGCGTTCCTGGTAGGCGTAGGTTCGAATTTGACCGACTGCAATGTTTTTTTGCAAACTAATGTAATTTACATTAGTAAGTGTTTCGTTTGTCTGTTATTAATTTTAATACAGGAACTGAATAATCAATAGAGACAGACTGAAGAGTGTGTCTAGGATGGGTGATGTGGAGGGAGGTGCACCGCGCAGTCTAGAAGAAAGGCTTAACGTGGTAGAAGAAGAAAGAGTAAAAGTTCGTCTTATGATGGCCTTGTTGAGTTAGTATTATAATTTAAGCTTAGGGAAATTGATAAAATAACGGTTCGCATTGATATACAGGGTGTAACAAAAAAGTAAGCTTTATATATGCAGCCATGTTCTACTAACTAAAATAATGAGAAAAACATTGTATACCGATATACCTAAAATGTCTTCGTTGCGTAGTCACAGATTCAGAAATGGGAAGACAAAAGTTACTTTTTTAAATGTAATATGGATATGTCGAAGGCGTTTCGCATAATCCGTCATTTTGCAAAATGTCGAGTCATTTATACGTTGGCATTTTGAACCAACATTGAACATTTTGCAAAGTGACGGCTGAATTTCAGTCACTATGATGAACAAATAAATACGTTACGTCGTTCTGTCGGTAATTCAGAGAACATTTATCAAGAAGATGTAACAGTGTATGATAGTGGCTAGTATCGGCTAGTTGTTGATGTGGTGACACTAGTGAAGGCAAATTATTTTTCTATGTAACCAAGAAGAAAGTATTAATAAAGAAAGAAATGCTGAATACGAAGAGCAAATACAGACAAAGGAAACAAGTGATCAATTATGCAAACAATTCAAAACTATGAAAATTGGATTATGTGTTATTGTTGCAATATATTGCTATATAGCCCCTATTAAGGAAACTATGCCTTCAATGTCTTTCTTTTATATTACAATGATATTTACTATACTCAAGATCTCTTATCTATTCGGGCTGGGTTCATCAAATCTAGTATGCTATTTACTGTAGCAATGAAACTTTATAACCTCAAATTCTTTGAATTAATTTAATGTTTAAATGTCAAAGTTTACTTTTCAAATTTTCTACACCAAGGTGTACTGACAATTGTGCTTTTACATTTGACGTTTACTATTTATTGACTTTTCTCGATAATTATTGCTTCAGTTTTTGTTACTTACTTTCAAAATTGACAGTATTCAAAACTTCAATGTCAACTTAATCTAACAAACCTGTTTTCTATTGCTTATGTTCTTACCACGAACAACACTCACCACTAACGCCTTTCTTGAACAGATTACAACATCCAAAACACCCAACAGCTAACCCTTCCTTGGTCCTGTCAACTGATGCAAACTCCAAACTCCTGCTTCTACTAGTGTCAAACGTCAGAACAAGCTCCTACGTTTAGCCCTGCAAGTTACTGAAAAAAAGAACACTTTTCCTAGCTGCTACTGCTCTTTCTGTTACAACCATCACAGCTATTGGCTCCTCTTGCATGCCTGCACCATCAATCCAATTCCCGTCAACATCCTACTTGCTCGTTCACGTCCAAACAACTCATCTGCCTCCAAAAACCTCGTCCTGGTTACTGCTGCAGTCCACAATCCTGCTATCTGGTACTGGCAAATCCCTAAATCTGCTCTTCACACGATCTATTGTCCTGGTAAGTTACTCTCCTTCTGTTATACTTTCAAATATTAACTTTGTCCCATTTATTTCAAGTACGCTGACGGCTCAAACTCGATGTACCAAGTATCGATCCAATTCTTCACACAACCAATATGAAATTACTTCTTATTATTTGTAGTTTAATACAATAAATTCATTTTCCATCGATGATTATTAATTTTTGTAAACCAATATTACAATAACTGTTTTTCTTTGCTTTTTGTGTTACTATTCACAATACCATATTTTATTTAAATAATTTATACAGAAATTCCATTTAATTTTCAATATTTAGTTTTCCATAAATTTTATTACATCTGCATTTATGAGTACTTATTTGGTAACTGTTTTTGTAAACAAATTTTTTTTATCTACTAGTAACCATTATTTATGCACACTATTTAATTTGATCTCTGTCCATATCATGTATCATAACAATATATAGCCGTGGGCCACTAGATGTCCAAAATGTCTTGGGAAAAGTTTGAGAGTTGGGTTTCTCATGATGAGATTCAACCATCTGGGGCCTCTCTACCAGAAGCTTTTTCGGAAAATACATTAAGTTTGAGACAAGCTCTTTCTTGTTAATCCAAATTTGGAGGAAAGGAATATTCAAAATGTTTTTAAAGAGTGTGACGCCAAAAAATGTGTATGTAGGAAAGGCAATTTTTATTTGTTTATCGACGATTGAGGTTTTTAAAAAGCTGTCAAGCATGATACATATAAGTACGTCGAAGCTTTGATATTGACATGGGATCTGTGCAAGCTATCATGGATGCCAAACCAGAACTAAATTAGAAACAGCATAGTAATAATAAAGTTTTGTCACGAAACAAAACAAGGTCCCTAAGGCAGCGGCTTGCATTCTTCCCATAAGCGTTATCGAGGGACAGCTTGCGTGTAGGTAGGCTGCAAGCTTATCTTTATGCTGCAAAGCAGTTCTAAAGACGTAACTGGCAGTCTTTTGGTAATTCAAAATGCTGTAATAGCTCAGCCGTAGTTATTAAACAAATTCTTTGCGTGTAAGGTTATTTGACTACAGTTGTTTTTTCCAATAAGGATGCTGATTCAACTGTTGTATCCGCGGTTGCATCCATCAATTATCATGCGCTCAAGAAGGTCAACGTGAAGATAACTCTAGATGTTTTTACTTTGTAGTTTTCTAACGTTAACGATTGACTGATATTTTGATCAAATACAATATTTATTTTTTTATGTATCCTAAATTTAAAAGTTGCTTACAGATTTAGTCATATTGTCTAATCACGTATTTGTTTATTTTGCTTAGTATCGGCAAGGCATTTTGCAAAATGACTGAAATTCATCCATCACTTATCAAAATATTCAATGTTGTTTAAAATTCTGGAAGATTCTAATGCAGCTAACACGGAAATTTTCAATACAATGTTAATTTGAGTTTAACCACTTTAGATGGCAGTATCTCTGTAACAACGCTGTTGCGGATATAATATGCTTACACTAAATTTGGAATTCTTCTACCCAATTTACTGGATCTTAATGAAAATATGTTTCAATATACTGTCCTATATGAGGATTCATTCAAAATTATACCGAGTCGTTTAACTATTCCCTTCAGTGCTATACACAATAGTATTTGGAATTCGAAACGATTTGCGATTTGGCTGTATTGACAATTGCAAGCGATTCGCTAGTTCAGCCGATTTGCTATTCCAATTAATTCATGGATTAAATTCATTTACGGTTTGAATCGACTTATGATTTTATTCGATGATTTGAAAATAACCGTGCTCTATTACCAACTTATTCGATCCACTAAATCGACTTATCTCTTCTATTAAATATAGAACTGGCTTATATCTAAGCTGTTGAAACAAAAATTCTGGGGTCTTTCCTAATAACTAATAATTTTCTATTTTCTTTTTGTGTACTTTTTATTATCAAACTGCAAAAAAATACCTTTTACTTCGACCAATATACAGAACTTCAAAACGGTATTGTGTGCTATTTTTAACTGACCACCGTTTGACTTATCACGCAACCAACTACTAGTCTGGTTAGACGTACAACGTACATCACCCATGCAGAACAACTAACTCAAAGTAAGATATGTACACAGATGTAAGCCTTAACCTTAGATGATTTTCGCGATGCGTGTTTGAAGTTCTTTATTTGCACCGCTTGTGCATTTTTCTCGAAGATGGTATCTGGTTCGCGTGTTTTGCAAATAAATTATTTCCTCGCATTAAGCATTTGGGCTACCGATTAAAAATTACCGCTTTACTTGTTGTATTTTGTATTTTAACCGGCGTCAAGATAAAAAAGATTCGAGTAATGTATGAGTGTACTAGTATTGTAGCCCAAAATTTTTGACTCTTACAAATCGCCGAGAGGTTATCTTCCATCTTGGTCTTGGTCCTTTCTTATTAGCTGGAATTAATTAGTTTTTGAGCTATTAGTTTTAATTGGCGCATAAATTACGTAGGCCCAAGATGCTATCTCGCGAAGGTTTCACCGAATTTTAGGCCAGAACGAAAAACTTCAGCAAATCCTGTGTTCCATTACAGCCGCAAACGGTCGGTTGCAGTGATGTAAGTTTAATCTTTGCGGTGAAGTGCAATGAAAACTGTCTGTCGGAGCCACAGACTAAAGTCGCAAACCACAGTCCCGGGTTAAGGGACCGTCATGGGACTACTTACACCACAAGAAGGGCTAGTCAAAGGCGCGATAATCCCCCGCTCATTATCAGATATCAATTACAAAACTGCCCTCGACCTCTTAGCTTTGGACCGAATTTGTATTTGCTTGATTGTGCAGGTATCGATAGGTAAAACCAATTTCATATATAGTTTTATGTGTTTTTTAAGGTACTCGTATATGCATATTAAAACCTTGTCTGTAACTGTGTAGTTATCAATAACTAAGGAATATTGTTTGTACAGTTTGTAATTTCTATTAATTAATTTGTGTGTAGTATTTTTATATCTATTTAATGTGACTTGATTCATTTATAAATGAAACTCGATGATTTATTTGTAGTGTTAGGGTGTGTATAGCATTTATATTTTGAGATATTCCAAATTTTGTAATGGCATGCTCGCATCTAATTACTGCAGGTTGTTTTGGGGAAAAGGCACGAGCACCACTTGTTTGTTGGCCAGCCAGTCGGGCGGACGTGGCTTAATAAATTTGTCCAGAGTAAAAGTGCGTTTTATTTGTGCAAAACAATTACAAAGAGAAGTAATCCGGCTCGAAGGACCATGTTTTTTTTGTTTAAAATAAATTTATTTAAATCAAGTTGTAAAAATAGTCAAAAATGATTGAAAACGTTTTAGAGTTGTTATGAAGTACTACTTGACTAATATAAAATTGTATGAAATTATTATATTATACTGTAAATTCGCGAGCTTTTGTACACGACCTTGAAAAAGAGTGCGAAGAACGGAGATTTCTAGATTTATCAAAATATTTACATTTCCCTTGGATGTACATATAAATAATCCGTAGAAAAATCTGTGATAGTCCCTTTTCTATTAATGATTTTCTAGATCCACAACTACGAGTATATATGTGCAGCAGTTGACTAAAAGCTTTCATAACCATTGAACAGTGGAAGAACTGCTTACGGGTGATTTAAAAAAAATGCTTGTCATTTCACCGATGATCAGCTGCTTTAAAAATATTTCTAAAACAGTAAAAAATGCATGAAACTATTATGAAATGTCGTGGGATTCCAAAATTTTCTGAAATACTGATATAATGGAAATGTTAAAATTGTCAGGGAATTGTGTAATTTGGCACAATTAATTTTCACGAATTCAATCGTGGAGGGGGCCAGGGCTACCGACCATTTCTTCAACAGTCTGCGTGATGCTTTCAACAGCTCTCTGTGCGTACAACATATAGTTTATAAAACACTATACTTCTTATGTGCTATATTCTATGTCGGTCTATTGTTTTACAAGTTTTACCTCTGTATTTGGAATCGGTTTTGCTTCCATACGAAATATAGGATGTGTTATGGAACCCCATAATAGATTTAATCACATTGAAATCTCATTAAACTGAAGAACCTCTTCATTTCTATTTTTTTTTTCGAAAACACCCTTTAAACTGAGTTAACATTCAAAATAGTTTTATTCTAAAAATGTATCGAATAATATTTTAATTTAATTGCACAAAACTTGTCACTTTATTAATTGAGGTAGATAAGTTATTGGCGGTACGTTTTCGTGTTAACTGATTATCCTATTACACGCGTTTTATGCAAGATAAAAAATATTGAATGTATGCATAATCCCTTCCATCATTTTAACTTTTAATCTACATTTGCTTACTGAACGGCTCCTCAAATGTAGGGGGGATAAATGATTAAAAAAATATACGATTAAAGAAATTATATATAGGAAATTTGTTCAGTTAAGTCTCTGGTCAAAATTATTACGTGGGCTTGCATAACACCCTATATACATATACATATCTGCATTAGTTTGCTGCAAACTATAAGGACTTAATTTTGACTTTTTTAACTTGATCGGTCAGGCAACCGTGAAACTTCAGTGTTGGATTAGGATGCGAGGCTTTCAACATAGCTGCCGAGTATTCACGGTTTATGTTTTAAGAAGATGGTGCTGGATTTGTTATAGTTGGCATTATTTGAGCAAATATTATCTGGTCACGTTTATGGCTAGGCTTAGTATAATTTTAGAAAAAAGCTTCTATATTACAGACGTGGTTTTATATTTCCACGATATTTTAACAAATGAAGCAAATGTAAAATCCCTGATATTTTTAATGACGTAGGATTGATATAATTTAGAGTAATGCATAAATAATGAGCCGGTCGGTATACTGCGGTGTATGTAATGCAGAACGCGATATGTATGTTTCAGTATATATTTCATCCATACAATAAAACACCGGAAGTTGATAAAATAATCATGTTGGCACAAAAAAGCACACAGTGTAATGATAAAATTACATTGCCACCTACGGAGATAAATAAGTTGAACGTATAAAACGAGTTATTAACTTTTTATGCCGCTGTTTATGGACATATGTTTGATAGATCTAACTAGCTGCTATTTTTAGTTAGCGGTTTTGCGGTTCTTTTCCTCGATGATGTGATCTGCCGATTTAATTTGTACCATACAGACAGCACACTGCAGAGACCGCTATCAAATGCGCGGATCTGCACGTCGTCCCATCAGGAACCATAAATTCTACGATAAAAATGACAGTAAAATGTTTCCGTAATTTCTGTGCTAATTTTGATGAGATAAACTTAATTTTAAATTTCGCTGACCGCCTCAAATTTACATTTACGCTGCTTCCAGTTGTTGCGGAACTTAAGAAAGAAATTGTAACTTTTCGTAATTTTCGGATTAACAGCTGTTAAAGTCGGTAGAACACTTTCTTATTCCGATTATATAGAATTACGACGGTTTTCAACTCTACTCTATATACTTACTGTATACCTAATAGTGCATATTTAAATTGGATGATTTATTATAACTTGTTGAATTTCTAATGTCTATAGATTCTTTAGAGATAGCTTCTCAATTGTAATGTATATGTTACGGGCAACTTGTATAATCCAGGCATTTTATATAATGATTAGGCATTTTATGAAATAGATGTCTTAAAGTAAAGTTAGCACTCATTAGCCAATCGGTTTAATGCGGGTGTAACCTAACTTATCACCGGCATCAGGCAACGACCGGTGAACATCACCAGAGACAGGCCAACTCATGTAAGGATGCATATAATACACACTACTAAAGGCTGTAACTAACCTACACAAGCTAGAATGACACACAGAATCAGCGATGCCGGTTTATTTAACATAACCTCCAATTATATATATTTCCTGCAACCGTTCAGTCATTATATATGACTAGGTATAATGACTGAAATTATACAAATTGCCTGTAACATATATAAAGGGATCTCCACTAAGATACATGTATCTGTGAAGTAGAAATTGAGGATGTTTTCAACTTGTGATACCTCTAAGTGTGTTTGATTCACACAGATGCGTGCATCAAAACCTTTTTGATTATAATTAATCACGTAATTCAAGTCATAACTGTTTTATCTCATTCAAAGGTCGTGGTAAAGTCAAGTTTGCATCTTGCCGTATTTGTTTGCCTCTGTTAATGTTGGAAAGGAATTTGTAAGCTTCCCTTAATGGCTTTTAAGCGGATGGATACATTTTCTAATAGAACTTAAGCCGACTTAGCATATTTGGGAATCATGGGTTTATGGATTTCGTTCAATTGCCTCATTGAGAGAGCTTAGCATTAAGGTTTCTTAGAATAAGCATTTTTCCTAAATAACGTGCGACGCTCCGATTGGCTACGCAGGATCGCCTCAGCCAATAGTGTTTGAGCTTGCCCCTCTTTGAATTGGCGAGTTCGGCTCGTTGTAAATTCAGCGTTAGTTAGAATCAGAAGCTCGAGTAGGCAAGTTCAGCTATGCTTTGTGCTGGGTTGCGGTCGTTCTAACTCCCTGGTAAAGACGTTTCCAGGTTGTTTTGTGTTACGGTTACGCGCAATTCGCTATTTTCGCGTGGCCAATCCAAGCGTGTCACAACAGTTGAAGCTTTTGTAAAATACCATCGGTCCATCAGTGACGTTTGTAATCGTTGTTAATCAATATACTCGTGTTTGTTAAGTCTTGTTTCACTCCAACAACTAACTGAACCCAAGTTAGGGTTATTAAGTGGCAGTATCCGGCAATCCCATTGAACCGGAATTCGCAGTGGATTAATTGGGGGCCCCATTCGTGGACGCCTCTTATCAAGTTAATCGTACAAAAAACATTGGTCCTTCGAGCCGGATTTGGAAGAAGCTAAAAAACGCGAGTGTACAAGTTTCCAGTAGCTGGTGGATGCAATTGCTCCATCATCATTTCGTCGGAGAGCGTCAAGAAGCTTCGCCAACACCAGGAAATTCAACCATCGAGAGCTTACACCGAGTCCAGGTCCCACGTCAAGCGGCAGCGATCGGCAGCGGGTTGGTTTTCTGTTCGTCAAGAAGTTACTACGTTCTCAAATCAAAAGTAAGTCCTTTTCCATTACACCTTCGTTTAGTGTTGTTTTTTGCTTGTGTCAGTCATGGTGGAAACTCGTTCGACATCAGCGGTCATGTCGGAAACTCACGCTTTAACCACTCGTTGCAAATTCATAAAAGCCAAAGTAGATCGTTTCGAAACTCTATTTCATAGAATTTCCTCGTCCAGCCCCGTGAAGGCTCACGAGGTCGGCAGCTTGTCAAAAGAGTTTAGTTGTTTCCAAAATTTGTTGGATGAGTATGAGAAGTCAATGGAGGGCCTAATGGAGGCCGACGCTGAACACTTTGATGAACTTTTCAATGAATTCGACTCTTTTATGACTCATTTTAGCGAGATTAGTAGCACAGTCGAGGAATTCTTATCAAAAAATAAGATCAGTCCGGGTATAAAGCCGAATCTAGGTCAAAATTCTTTGCAAAGTGGCCCTTCAGGAGAGCTCGCTGGATTAAGATTACCACCCTTAGATTTGCCTTCATTTTCGGGGAAATTCGAGAATTGGGTTCAATTTCATGACTCCTTTACGTCGCTTATTCATAACAACGCTAATTTGACCAACGTTCAGAAATTTTACTATTTGATTTCTTCCCTTAAGGGAGAAGCTGCTAGTTCAATCTCGTCGTTAAAAGTTACCAACGATAACTATACCATTGCTTGGGATATCCTAGTCAAGCGATTTGAAAATAAGAAATTGATAGTAAAATCAAACATAAATGCGTTATTCAGTTTAGAGAGCGTAAAAAAGGATTCACATTCGTCTGTTCAAAGGCTGCTCGATAGTGTAGTTAGAATTTTGGAAATTTTAAAGGCGTACGGGGAACCCACAGTCGACACCATACTAATACATATCATAGTTTCGAAGCTCAGCTCAGCAATGCAGACTGACTGGGAATTATGCAAACATGCCGGACAATTTCCTACTTTGCGAGAGTTGTTAGATTTTTTAGAAAGCAAAAGTCACTTATTAGGTTCGCTGGAAGCTGCGAAAATAGGTTCGAGTTTGGGAAATCAGGGATCCGAGCAAAAAAGTCATGCACGCGCTCATGTAGCCAGAGAGCAAGGTAATCACTCTTGTGATTTTTGCAAAAATAGTAATCATTCGATTAGCGCTTGCGAATCATTTTCAAAATTGTCGGTAAACGCTCGTATCGAAGAGGCGCGTCGTTTGAAATTATGCAACAATTGTCTCAAGCCCGGACATTTCGTGGTAAAATGCACATCGTCGAGATGTCGCGTATGCAGAAAAAAGCACCATACTTTACTGTGTTTGCGTCCAAAGCGCGACGCGCACGAAAATATTCCGTCGCCGCGTCCTGGACCGCCAGAAACCAGCAGCTACGCACGGGAGGTCGGGGCCGTCGCCCCGAGCGAGGCACCCGTCGCATCCGTTTCAGCAGCCTGTAGCCGTCCTGCAATCGCGGCGCCAGCGCAAGTTTTATTGTCCACGGTTAGCGTATTCGTAGAAGGAGCCTCCGGGTCATTTTCCCGGGCAAAAGCTCTTTTGGACCCCGGATCCCAACTTAACTTAGTTAGCGCCGACTTGTGTCAAAATTTGAAGATTGCGAAACGAGGTAATATCACCTCACTGTCGGGTGTTGGTGCCAGGGCTCTGAACGCTGAATTCAGGGCAAACGTTCGAATCCGCTCCCGCAACGGGAAGTACGAGGACATTTTGAGCTGTGTTGTGTTAGACAAAATTACGGACCCTCTGCCGGCCCTTGCTTTCTCGTTGAGGGATTTGAAGATCCCACCAAACATTGTGCTAGCCGATTCAGATTGTAATACACCGGGAAAGATTGATCTTTTATTAGGCGCGAATGTCTTTTGGCAAGTGCTCTGTCAGGGACAGGTGAAATTGGGCCCAGAGAAGCCATTCTTAACAAAAACTCTTTTTGGTTGGGTTTTAGGCGGAAACATGAATGTCGAAAATCGAGCGCTCATTCGTTCAAATAGAGTTCATTTAAGTGTAACCGGCATCGAGCACGGCATTCAGAGATTTTGGGAAATCGAGGGGGCGTACGGTTCATCAGGCCGACTCTCTGCTGATGACAAATTTTGCGAAGACCATTTTCAATCGACTACGAAACGGGCGTCGTCGGAGCCGCGTAGGTTCATCGTGAGCATACCTTTCAGGAAAGATGCTCCATCGCTGGGAGACTCGCGCGGTATAGCGTTAAAGCGTTTCTATTCATTAGAAAACAAATTGTCAAAAAATCCCGAGTTGAAAACCGCGTATTCCGCATTTCTCAAAGAATACGAGTCGCTTGGTCACTTGAGCAAGGTGGACGACGAAGCGAGCCTTCCTCATCCTCGGTTTTATTTACCACATTTGCCAGTCATAAAGGAGGACAGTTCAACGACCAAACATCGCGTTGTTTTTGACGGCAGTTGTGCGTCCTCCTCCGGAGTATCGCTTAACGACCTTCAACATAAGGGCCCAGTGGTCCAGCAGTCGTTGTTTGCAATTCTTTGTCGCTTTAGGCAATTCAAGTACGTGCTGAAAGCAGATTGCGCCAAAATGTATAGGCAAATTCTCGTGGACCCCTCGCAGACGCAATACCAATTAATTTTATGGCGTGACGACAAAACCTCAGCGGTAAAATGCTTCAAATTATTAACGGTCACCTACGGTACTAAATCAGCCTCGTACCTAGCAACTAGGTGCTTGATACAAATCGCCCAGGAAATCGAAGCATCGCTTCCAGAGGCCTCATTAAGAATTAGCCGGGATTTTTATGTAGATGACCTACTGACTGGTTTTGAAAATAGGGCGGAAGCCATAAAAACGCAATTCGAAATTAGTAGCGCTTTGTCGGGGTACGGGTTTGAATTGCGAAAGTGGGCATCCAACGACAGTGAAGTAGCTAGCGCCATTGGTGTGGATCGCGGCAGCGTGGAGCCCATTTCTTTGACGGAAGACGCCACGGAGAAAACTCTCGGCATTTTTTGGGATACTCGGCGGGACGTGCTAAGTTACAGAGTGAACCCTAGCTGTTGCAAATCAGTTACCAAGCGGGCTATACTCTCTAGTATGGCTCAAGTATTCGATCCCTTGGGACTACTTGGTCCAAGCGTTCTAACTTTGAAACTTCTCGTGCAACGGCTTTGGCAGTTGAAGTTGTCATGGGACGAAACGGTGCCCATGGAGATGCGCTCCAGATACGACGAACTCCATTCTTCATTACGCGCTTTGGGCTCATTGACAATTCCGAGGCGGGTAATTTGCGATGACATAAATTCGATAGATCTCCACGGATTTGCGGACGCGAGTTCTGTAGCCTATGGGTGCGCCGTGTATATACGTTGCGTTGACGCGCGCGGTAATGTCACCACCAATTTGCTTTGTGCTAAATCAAGGGTCGCTCCATTAAAAACAATATCCTTGCCTCGTTTGGAGCTTTGCGCAGCCTTACTGTTGGCTCGTTTGATTAAAACTATACTCGATTCCTCCGCATTTAAATTTGACCGCGTGTACTATTGGTCGGACTCCACCATAACTCTGCACTGGATAAATAAGGATGCGAGTAATTGGAAGACGTTCGTCGCGAACCGGGTGTCCGAGATTCACGAACTAAGCAATAGGGAAGAATGGTTTCACGTGCGTACAAATTGCAACCCGTCCGATATAATTAGCAGGGGAATGTTACCCCAGGAGTTACTCAACTCACGCTTGTGGTGGCACGGGCCAGAATTTTTGTCACAGGCGGACTTAAAACCCCAGCCCGTTAAAATTGATTCGGGTGAGCTAGCAGCCCAAGAGTCGCGCCCAGTAGTGGCCACTCTTCACCATCGCGTCCCAGAATTTGAACTTTTCAGGCGCTATTCCAGTTTTACAAAATTACAGCGCGTAGTCGCGTACTGCCTGCGTCTCGCGAGAAACAGAAACACCGAAACGCGCTGGTCGGGACCTCCAGCCATTGACGAATTGGAGGACGCTACTCGCCGCCTGATCAAAATTGCACAGGCGGAAGTCTTTTCCGGAGAAATAGCAGTTTTGTCTAAAAAAGCGCCATTGCCGAAAAATAGTGCGCTGCTTTCTCTAAACCCATTTCTGGACGATCAGGGCCTACTGCGCGTGGGCGGCCGTCTAGAAAACTCCAATCTAAGCTTTGATCAAAAACATCCCCTTTTGTTACCAGCTAGTCACCCTTTGTCGTTGCTAATCGTGAAACAAGAGCATTTGCGGCTCTTGCATTGTGGACACTCGGTGTTACTGGCCTCATTGCGGGATAAGTTTTGGATCGTGAGAGCCAAAGACCTAATACGTAAAGTAATACACAATTGCGTGATATGCTTCCGGGCCAAGCCTAAGATGAATGAACACTTGATGGGATCACTACCCGAAGCTCGTGTCACACCCTCTCCCCCTTTCAGTAATTGCGGGATAGATTACGCGGGTCCCGTGTTTATAAAAAACAAATCCGGGCGAGGCGCGAAAGAAGTAAAGGCTTACGTAGCCCTATTTGTGTGTTTGGCCACGAAGGCTATTCATCTTGAACTCGTGGAAGACCTCACGACGGAGGCTTTCATCGCATCGTTGAGGAGATTCATTTCCAGACGCGGTTTACCCTCCAACATATTTTCTGACAATGCTACCTGTTTCACCGGTGCCAGAAATCAGCTATCGGAATTAAAAAATATCCTGTCAGGCTCTAGTGAGCAATGCATAAGGGAAGAATTGTCGAAACATAACATTAAGTGGAATTTTATTCCGGCACGCTCTCCGCACTTTGGCGGCATTTGGGAAGCGGGGGTAAAGTCATTGAAATATTATTTAAGGCGAATATCTTGCAATGCAAAGTTAACTTTCGTTGAGTATTACACCATGCTGACTCAAGTGGAGGCGATACTAAATTCCCGCCCACTCTGTGTTCTCCCTACCGACGCCTCATTCCCCGAAGTCCTTACTCCTGCCCACTTCTTGATCGGTCGGAAGCTGACTTCGTTTCCGGAAGCCCAACTCCAGGGCATACCGGAAAATCGTCTCAGCCGCTATGGGCTGGTCCAGCGGCTGTCTCAGCAGTTTTGGGATCGTTGGTCCCGGGACTACCTCCACCTCCTGCAGCGCCGGCCTAAGTGGAAGTCCTCCAGCACTTCTCTAGCCCCCCAGGTGGGCGACGTGGTACTCGTCCACGACGAGGCATCTCCAAGCTACCGTTGGCCACTGGCAATCATCTCGGCCACATATCCAGGAGCGGATGGTGTTGTGCGTGTGGTGCAGGTGCGCGATTCCCGAGGGAATGTCCTGAAACGCTCGGTGCGTAAAGTGTACATCCTACCCAAAGACGATCATTGCGATCAAGGGCAATAAACATTGACTTTGCTCTTAGTTGGTAGTTTTCGCTAATTGAACATTTTGCTAGGTTTAGTTGTTTCTTTGCTTGTATTCATGCTAGTTGTAAGTTATCTGTAAGGCTCTTGGATTATCATCTGTCCTTAGTTCTTGTTATGCATTTAATTATTTGGTAGTGTTAGATTTCAGTTTAGTTTTGGGATTTAATCACGTCGTGCCATATTCGGCGCTTCGGGGGCGGCATGTTTGATTCACACAGATGCGTGCATCAAAACCTTTTTGATTATAATTAATCACGTAATTCAAGTCATAACTGTTTTATCTCATTCAAAGGTCGTGGTAAAGTCAAGTTTGCATCTTGCCGTATTTGTTTGCCTCTGTTAATGTTGGAAAGGAATTTGTAAGCTTCCCTTAATGGCTTTTAAGCGGATGGATACATTTTCTAATAGAACTTAAGCCGACTTAGCATATTTGGGAATCATGGGTTTATGGATTTCGTTCAATTGCCTCATTGAGAGAGCTTAGCATTAAGGTTTCTTAGAATAAGCATTTTTCCTAAATAACGTGCGACGCTCCGATTGGCTACGCAGGATCGCCTCAGCCAATAGTGTTTGAGCTTGCCCCTCTTTGAATTGGCGAGTTCGGCTCGTTGTAAATTCAGCGTTAGTTAGAATCAGAAGCTCGAGTAGGCAAGTTCAGCTATGCTTTGTGCTGGGTTGCGGTCGTTCTAACTCCCTGGTAAAGACGTTTCCAGGTTGTTTTGTGTTACGGTTACGCGCAATTCGCTATTTTCGCGTGGCCAATCCAAGCGTGTCACAACAGTTGAAGCTTTTGTAAAATACCATCGGTCCATCAGTGACGTTTGTAATCGTTGTTAATCAATATACTCGTGTTTGTTAGGTCTTGTTTCACTCCAACAACTAACTGAACCCAAGTTAGGGTTATTAAGTGGCAGTTCCCGGCAATCCCATTGAACCGGAATTCGCAGTGGATTAATTGGGGGCCCCATTCGTGGACGCCTCTTATCAAGTTAATCGTACAAAAAACAAAGTGCATTTAATGGTATGTTAGCGATCTGGTATTACATAACTTAAATTAAATTTTAAAAAATCTTACATTTATTAAGTCAAATATATATTTTTAATGACCTAATTGAACCTGTTGAGGAAATGTGTACTTATTGGATCAAGCCTAATAATGTAGAATATTTGTATTGCATCATGTATCCTCTTTCTTCTCATTTCACGGTTTTTACAAATGTATGCAAAATGTAGGGAATATTGTTTATGATTTTTTCAACAATCTTTCTTGTATTCTTCTTTTTCGGAGATATATGAGTTGGAGATATATGGATTGTCAACTAAAAGTTTAACAGTTCTGAGCCTAAAAACTTGGCCATTGTAACGTGATTTATTAAATTACCTCTATTTTCGACCAATCTTTGCAATTCTATATGTATATGTTGTTCTTTAACTTCAGTTTGAGTTTCTACCTTTATAGTTTTTTATTGTTTGTAGGAGTCTGTTATTTCTTCATTCGCTCATTCAATTGTTCGTTGTTCTGGCAATATATGGCCACATGTCTTTCGTTTTCATTTTTTGTGTATATTACTGAATGTTTACTTTCTCTTTCCATCTTATTCAGTATGTTTTAAAACTTTCAAATTTTATCTTGTTAGTATCATTTTTTGCATTCATCTATTGCAATTTTCCACACACCCATATACACATTATATTAATTGTCATTCTCTACCTTTTGAAAAGCATCGTCTCCGCTGTTCTCTTTAGTATGTTCTATGAGCTTCTTCAGTCTTTTGATATTATTCTCTTCAAATAATGACAC
>OW679198.1:109920994-109947363 GCA_940337035.1 Agriotes lineatus
ATACCTACTTAGAAATTGATATAACGAGTTGCAAAGCTTTACATCAAGAGGTTCGCACAACACGCACTGAAATTGTAAAAACATAAAATATATTGAAAACAACAGAAATAAAATACTGAGAACGATCAAGGGATCAAGTAAGAAGTGCAACGATACGAAAAGAACACAAGGTACAAGATGTAGTAACGTTCCCAAGCGAGAGACACCGACACTGGAGGGGTCACAATAATACAATGGACGAGGACAGATGAGCAAAATGGGCAAAAGATGAAAAACCCAATACCTCACGGCCGACCACCCAAATGATGGTATAAAAGTTGGACCTCTACCTCAAGAGAGGCTGAATAAAACACAAAAAAACGAAGAAGAAGAAATATTAGATCAGTGGAAAATAAAATGCTTAAGCAAAATTACTATTGCTAAAAAAACACCTAAAAGTAATTTTTCAACTATTTTTTTTATAAATGTTGTTATGTATATACATTTGTGACATCCGTATGCACATTATAACTGACATTCGTTGCTAAGGATAGAAAAGAACGTTAGCTTTGAACGCTTGATAATATAACATACAAGAAATAAAACAGTTGAACAACAATACCTACAATTATTTTTAAAGTGTATTAAATTCGCTTCAAGCCCCATAAACTGATACAGTTTGTTTAAAAGTACTGTCCAATAAATAGTTCTTTAAAAGTGACCTATTTCTCTTGAATTTCATTAATTTTGTAAGTAAGTAAGTAAGTTGTAAATGACATATTGCACACGACTGGAAAAGTTGCGCACGAACAGCGTAGCGGTGAGTGCAGTAATTCCAGGAGTGCGTAATTGCTTTACAACTCGAGTACTATACTTTTTCTAGGACCACACTCATTTCATTAAATGAAAAAGAAATGTTTTATTAACTGTCAAATCATTACCGTCACCCCATCTTAAAAATTAGGCGGCTACAGTCACAGCCCTATACCGCTTCGTACAAACAACAACTGTAAAATATACGTAACTACAGTAACCAAAGCAAAAAATCATTATTGCTACCAACATAATAAATCACTAAGTCCCTAATAGTGCGATCACCCACTTTACGCACGCTGTGCGTAAGGACACGCTTACACAACTTATAAGTTATACAATTTTGATCACTTGCAGTACTAGTAGTGGTCTTGGAAAAATATTTTATTCGCAGAGATGTGAAAGTATATAAATGTTGAGAAACTTATCAAAAACAGTTCAAAAATGTAATTTGGATAACAGAAATGGCTTTGATCATATTTCAAACGTGCATTGCTTCTAACAGATTTTAAATGTAAGTATGACATTTAGACATTACTTTTTGTTGTTCTTATTTTTTGACATCGCCAGGAGGGAGAGAGAGTAAAGTGCAGATCTCCTTTCACAAGACTCCTCTATTCAGAGAAAAAAATCGGCAGACAAAACAATAGTATAAGACACAAACAAGCAGATAAATAACATAAAGCAATATGAAATGCATCAAATCAATGATAAAAATCAAAATAAATGAGCTTTCTGACTGTTTTGCCGGCGAGAGGATTTAAGCAAGCGCCGTTGGCAAGTTACAAGCGAGAGGTTGGCGTAGCGCTCTTCTATCGGCTTGAAATGAAAAGTATGTAGAGTATATCCTGTCAGGTAATAATAATTCAACATCTATTTTATATAACCAGTAACAAGATTAAGTGCAGCAACAAGTTTGATTCGTGAATTATTTCCAATCCTACCATATTTCATTTACTTTTAAATAAATTCTAGCGATGTTTTATTAAATGAAATCCCTTGTTATTTTATACTAGTGAATCACCCGAGCTACGCTTCGCTTCACTAATTACACGATGTATCTTAATGCTAACGGGGACAAATAACCGGCAGCGCCATCTCGCTTGTGGTGGCCGCACTAAAGTGGAGTGTGGACCTGCCGGTAGTTCGCTGTACGTTGACGTGTTGTGCCTGGTGTGCGCTTACGACGGTAGGTGGCCGAGCTACGCTTCCCTTCGCTAATTACACTATTTAATTAAAACTTTATTTTTTAGCACAGGAGAGATATTAAAAACACCAAACCTTCCCCATGTATCACATTTAATAAATGCTAGGTTAATACAGCAGCGACATGTTTCGACTAAAAAGTCATCATCAGGCTAAATAAAACAGTAGTTTAAAAGATAAAACCATAATTAAGCAAATCAGAGTTGAACCTTGAAGCGGTGCATGTGTTAAACCATATGTGTCAAGTCACATGGATAATTAAGGACCTAGTCGGTCGTGAAGGCGCAAATTACATGGGGAAAATCTTAACAAACTAGTTGAAAATAATTAAAACATATTTAAGGCATATTTAAAAACAAAATTAAACTATCATGCTTCGTGAGGCGTCTTTAGGTCCTTAATTTTCCATGTGACTTGACACATATGGTTTAACACATGCACCTCCTCAAGGTTCAACTCTGATTTGCTTAATTCTGGTTTTATCTTTTAAACTACTGTTTTAACATTTAGCCTGATGATGACTTTTTAGTCGAAACATGTCGCTGCTTTATTAACCTAGCATTTATTAAATGTGATACATGGGGAAGGTTTGGTGTTTTTAATATCTCTCCTGTGATATACAACCCCATTTCGAGTTACCAATGGATCCTTTTGTTGTTGATTTATTTTTTAGTACTTTTTTTGTAAATAAAAACCGGCCTACGATCTAAGTCTAAAAATTAGCAACATCATACAATTTAATCGGTCTAGTATCTTCGGAAGAGATAGCGAACAAACATACAAAGAAAGAGACCACCAATTTTATGGTATAGGATTCAATGTGCTTTTAAAACGATATAGAAAGTGAATGTTAGTTAGTTAGTATTGGTTGTGAGGAGACTGATGTCAAGCAAGTAGGCCTTCATAGGCCCTTTTTGCTAACGCTGTGGACAAAGTCTAGGCATGCAGAGTACCAGGTACCTTAGTCGGTACCTTAGTCCTACTTAGAATTTTGCCGAGACTAAAGAGTTCCAACCCTAGCAAGGGATCTTTTACATCCTACACTTTGTAGTACATAGAACCTACGGCTTTACATCACTCCGAATGATGGCATTCTGTAAAGGTTTTCATCCGCATTTTTTTAATTTTTAAAAACCTCACCGGGATTGGGGATCAAACTCTCGACCCTTAGATCAGTAACCAGAACCTCTGAGCTATGGAGCCCGGCTTTGCATTTAAAGTAAAGCAGCTACTAAATTTTTATTTATTTTAGAAATTTAAAACTGTTTTACATAATCGTACCCTCTCTTATAAAGCATTCTTTTAGATTCTCTCTTAAAATGAATATTTTGTTTTACTTACCGTAACCTAGTTTATTACTATTGAAGAGCCACAATATAATGACAAACAATACTTATAATTTTAAATTCCGTTGGGAAAAACATTTGATTATTTCCTGAGTAGGATTACAGTAGCCAGTTTTTATTTTAAAAATCTATATGCGAAATATCTGATACCGGATTCGAACCATTAACATTTGAATTGACACTGATATTTCGTTACCTGCGCTAAACGATTACTGTAAAAGCAACTCTTACTAATTTTATATTTAAATCATTTATTGGTGAACTTATGCTTTTGATATGTACCTTACTAATTATGTGATTTTTGGAATTGGAACTAATCATGAAAATAAAAAAGCATAATGAATGTAAACAGTCTATTCTTAACGCACTTTTAGTTTTACGAAATATCTCATGTAGCTTCGTTGGGAATATTAAATGTATACAATATAAATTTTAAGAAAATATTTACGCACTCCATATAATTAGCAAAACGTTTACAAAGGTAACCATCTTTGCGCTATATGAGGCGGTGTTTGGCAGTTTCACAACCCTAAATACAATAAAAATGATCATAAAAACTCCACAACATTAGTTTTAAGCTTTCCATTCTACAGTTTTCCGAGTTCTATTAAAATCCCCACGTTCTCGACACCTCCACACTTAGTGTGAGCGCTTGTTGCCGCAATTGTAGCAAGTCGGATGAGTTCAAGTGTTTCAGATGATATTAAAACGTAAAGGAATGCATCGAGATGGATTAGGCGAAGAGCTGCTCCTGGATTACTCGTTTCATTAAGTTGAGTGCCTCTCTCAGATATGGAGTTCTTTCAGGATCTACAAAGCGATGAATACTACACTCCATTTCGGATAAACTTACAATGTCTTCATTGGCAAATATATTGCACCTCGCGTACATTTTAAACCGTGCTGAAGCTAAAATATGAGTGGTTATGGCGATTAAGCCGGCGTATTTTGCGGGCCGCGACTGGAAAAACTGCAAAATCATGTTAGAAACTTTAAATCCGCCCCCCGCGGCACTAAGTAATGGCGGTTCATATTTGTAAGGTTTTGCAACAACAGTATATCAGAGAAAGCAATTATACGCGATTAGTTATATGAATAGTTCTCTCCCCGTGGAAGCTCTGTCGCTTTCAAAAGGATCCGTACATTAATTTCAATAACAATTTCAAATTCAAATGGATGCAGACTGCAATTAACATTAATTTAAAAGCAATGGCAATTTCCTTAATGTGTTTTAGATTTTCATTTCTCATCAAGGAAACCGCCAGATATCGCCTTCTATATCAAACTTCACGCCCACCCCCGACTTGAATTCTTTATCTCAATTAGGAAATTTGGATTTTATAGTCGATTTATGTGTGGCATAAATTATTCACACGGAACGGCACCGTTACTCGACTTGATCAAATGCGAATTTGATGTTCTTTAGCAGCAAAACAAAACATTTTCTGCCGATGATCTTCCTTAGAAATTGATTCTTACACTTCACCCGTGCAGGGTCTGACTAAAGCAAAACTAGGGTAAGGGCTAGTTATGTTTCCCAGCTTTTCAATTAATTACTTTCCGAATGTTAATAAATCAAACAGTGGTTGATTATACATTTCGTTTCGTTCTTTGTTAACGATTTACATTCATCATAAATTCTTGATATTCTGATGAGGCATATTTCCTAATATGCATCTTCTCATACACTGTTGCAACAGCGTCTTCGGCACCATAGAACATTTGAAGAACTTTAACTTGAAATTTATGCAATTTTTAAGATCAACGTAAAATACAATTTTTAAATATAGTGGAATAATAGAAACGAAAAAGATAAATGTTTAAAAAAAAATAGAAGCAAACAAAATAAAATTATTTTTAAAAGTGCCCAGATACTATGTTCATTCAATTAAATACTACAGCTATAGTCAAAATAAATAAATATTTAGTGGATTATTAAAGTTACTTTCCCATCAGTATTTACTTCTTCTTCTTCGTTTTTGTGTAGTTCCTAGCTGTCGGGAGGTTGGAAACCATCATAGCTATTCTGATTTGGTTTGTTACTCTTCTGAAAAGCTCTCCCAAGCTCCAGGCAATCCATTATATTAGCTGACGCAACCAGGAGGTTTTTCGTCTTCCTACACGTATCTTCTCTCTGATAATGCCTTGCATAATGAGTCTTTGTAATGAGTATCTCTCCCCTCCCATCACATGTGCTGCGTATTCTAGTTTATTTTTCTTTGTTCTTGACAACTTCATTGTTCTTCCCCATTATTCTAAGTATCTCTAGTTCAATTTACGCCATCTTGAAGATATTGAGCTTCAGTGTCCATATTCTATGCTATAAAGTAATGTTGTGGACACACAGAAGCATAGAACTTCCTCATTGTTTTATTTTGTTATACATTAATCTTATTTTTTGTTTCTTCAACAACGTAAACGATTCAATTTAATTAACTCAAGAATATGCCACAATAACATATCAGCACTTCTGGTGGGCATGAAAACTTGATAGTCTCCTAATATTACACAACACTATTTAGCAAATTCAATGTACAACGTGCAAATAAACGGCGTCGTTTGCTAACAATTTGTTTCGTGTTTACTTTTAATATTTAAGTCATCAAGCATTACTACTAGGGCACCAGGTATCTGTTAGTATTTTTGCGCTAAGTAAATGTATATAAAAGAAGTGAGTTAAATCGATAAATTCCATAGTAGTCTTTAACGATTACTAGTTAATCAGTTTTGAAAGAGTATGCTATGCTTACAAAGCCATAAATACTTGGTTTCTGTGGTTGGAGATCGGTGATCTCCTATTATTAACATCTACTACAAACGAATTCACTGATACTTGGAATCCAGATCAGTATCATTTCATTGAACAATACGTGCAATGTCAAGACGACTTTAAAATTTATTTATGTATTCTGATCACGATTTTCTCTAATTCACGCCCCAGATAATTATAGGAAGCTACTATTTCTACGTCGGCATTTAAGATACAACCATGAATTTTATCTTCTTTAATTTCATTTTGAGGCCGTATTGATTGTAGTACATATTAGTTCCCTCTACTAAGTATTGTAGATCACCAATTTTATCCATCTGGCGCAAAATGCGTCCCTGCGCAGGTTTTCTGCACATGTTTTGGCGGTAAATCCAAATTCTGCGCAAGACAAATGAACTAATTTATATTTGGCGGTAAATTCAAATTCTAGGAAGTTGTTAATAGGGGCTATATTTGCGCGTCGCCAAATATAATTTTTTGGGGTGGTGACATCATTTTCTGGAAATTTTTACCGGATGTAAGGTAACGTCATTTTCTGAGAATTTGTACCGGATGTGGGGTGACGTCATTGTCTGGGAATTTGCGCCGGATGGGGGGCGGAACAGGTTTGAACATGATTGGACAGGTTTGTACAGTTCTTTTCTCGCAATTTTACCAACTACACATTCCCAGACAATGACGTCACCCCACATCCAAAATAGTTATCTCATCAGTATACATTGTAGATTGTTGATTGCTTTACCATTGACACCCACTCCACGAGACTGCCGAGTGGATTTCTCAAATATTGCTCCACTGTAAGTGCTGAAAATAAGAACAGCCTTGACATACTCCACGGTAATTTATATTTCTTCTCTTAACTCGCCAACATTTACTTTGGCTTTTTGTTCCAACAGAGGTTCGTAACTAGCCTTGTTCCTTTGGCCAAAGAGTTTTGATGTTGAAACTTCCAATGCCTCTTTCAAATCAATTCAACAGTCATGTACAGTCTAATCCATATCTAGGCATCTCTGGGCAAATGGTTCCTAGGCCTTTTCCATTTTATTACCAATGTCATTTTCAACCTTTCGAATGCTCATCAGGGAGTCTGTAATCTTAACAGGTTTTTGCGTTATTCTTTCTAGGTATCAAAATAAACGTTGAGATTACCCAGTCTTTGGAAATTATTCCAGTTTTATAACTCATATTAAAGAGACCTAGGAGAGTGTGGTCTTTTTAGGCATATTCTACACCTCCCTTCAAAATTTCTGAGCCTACCTCGGTTGCCTCACATTTTCCTGGCTTGGTTGTTCTGTCGTCATGGCTCTTTTACGTATTGTGTCAATTTTTGAGGTTTCTTATATCTGTGACTGTGCTACCATCTGCATTATTTAGTGTTCCTGTATGTTTATATTTATTTAAACTTGTCATTTCCTATACATATCGCACGAATCGTATTACCTTAAGTAGTCTTCAATGCCTCTGCATTTTTCACTTAGCCGGCGTTCTTTCTCGTTGTAGGGATTTGTATTGATTTTTCTTCCTAGACCATTTTCTATTTACTATTATTTTTATATTATAATAACTAAAATCGTATACAAATACACTATAATTGATAACAGTCCAAATAAAAACAACACGAAATCAGAAACAAGATCTCTGCCTGGTACGAATCGTGTAGCTTCCTATATGCCCACTAATACGGACGATACATAACTAAAGATACTTTTATTGTTTAATCATAAACATAGTCCCTGGTGGTGTAACTTGAACACGCGGCCACGTTCGATCAGTAGAGTTAAGCAACTTGGATGGGAGTTCCACGGTTGCATCTCTCGGCGCCTCGTGATACGGCTGTCACGGAAATAATTGGTCCCGGCTCTCATAACAACAGCATGATAGTCGTTAGTGGGATTGGAAGTCCCCATAAATGCACAGCGACGCCTATAATTTGCCTAACGGTTGTTGGCCGAGTGCGAAATAAATAAATAAATAAATAAATAAATAAATAGTCATCAATCACATTCGTGTAATAAGAACTATTTAATGAGAAGCTTAAAAACTCGTAGTTAGCGCTCAGAAAAGAACTGTTTTTCTCTGAAGTGTATTTTCTTAACATTTTGGATATATAACTTCCAGACATATGTTTGATCCAAGTCTGCCCCCTTATTATTTTTACCTTAATAGAGAATATAAACAAATTTTCCTTCATTCTTCAAAGTTTTACAATTTTTCATGATACACCACATCTGCGAATAAATTATTTTGCTCTAGAAAAGTCCTCGAAAAATTGAAAACAAGTAAAATCCACCAACTAGTACCATTATTAGTAGCATCAGCGTACTTATGCGAACGTTTTGTCCGTCCGTCCGTCCGTCCGTCCGTCTGTCTGGATCGCCTGTAACTTTCGAACGGCTACAGATATCGACATTTTGAAAGGGGGCAAAGTTGTTGCTAAGGTCCCGAGCACCTTCATGCGCTATTTGGTTTTGGCGAAAGGTGGCGATTTTCCACTTTGCAAAATTTCCAAGCATTGTAGCACAGTGGCGGCTTGTCCACTTGGCGCCATCTACAGAAGTTTGGTGGTCACGTTTTGAACTACACATTCTGAAGCTACTCTTTAGACCTGTAGTTGAGCAGTTTATTTATGAAAAACTGTGGTTCTTTCATAAGTTTGTCTTGTGAAAAATGTTATATGTTTATTTCATAGCTCTCACAACTATTTGGCCACAATTGTACCTATATACAGGGGAGCCACAAAACTTAGGTCCTCTTACTGCAATTTCATGGCAACACAGACATCCAATTTAATTATATTAAAATGAGTCCAAAAGCTTCAATAACAAACAATCAATACGCCTTTTAGATAAATATTGAATATCTGTGTTTTCATGACGGGTTGCAATCTCAAGGAGTAAGGGGCTCCAAGTTTCATGGCTCACCCTGTATATTTAGTATATCTCGCAATCTACATACAATTACGATTTATTTTGTTTTTGTCACTGAAAAAATCCATATTTTGAGGCGTCTATTACCCCAATAAAAGCCCTTAATGATTCCAAAACTCACACTTTTATTTTCGTCAAATTTTAATAAAGATAGAAATACCACAATTTTATAATCAACTGTTTTCAAATTTAGTTTAATAATTATTGCTAAGAATTGACAAGGACATCGTTGGAAGTTCAACGTGCATAATATTAGGCGTCTTATTTTGGATCATCTAAAATTTTCAAAATAATTTTCATTAGAACATCCGTTAATCTTCGTTTCTTCTTCTTCATGTATTGGATTCGTCCTCGGTCTACCTAAACTTTTCCTTTAATTAGGTATTCCGAAGTAACATTTCATTTACATAACAAACAATCAACAACCAGAACCACTAGTTAGCTTTCCAAATGATAATATTTTCGCTTTAGTAAACTGTGCTTGAGCCTATTTCCTCCCCCATTTTTACAAGGTGCGAAGACTAAATAATCCACAGTTCTCCTAATCCCACCCTGTATTTCAGACGCGTCTGTGAGAACCAATCCTCAGCGGCCAAATAAAACGGTCTGGCAATAAAGGAAAGCCGCAAGTTTTTTCCACGACACGAATCCTTAATTAAAAACTTAAAAAGTGAACTTAGCTCGGAGATGAGCCCTATTAAAAGAGTTCTGTCAATTAATAAGAGCTATCCCGCTTTAATTCTTATTTTCGTTTCTTCTTGATACATAAATTGGCCGGAGTTTAAATTTATGAGAGAAATGTCCGAGTTAATTAGGACAACTGCGACCTCTGCTAACTTTCCGAGGCGCAACTATACCGCTGAAATTTTTCGTTTATTTTCAGTCCTGCGCACGTGTCGCGCTACTAATTTGCGCGATAATAATTTAAACCCTGGACTATGTTTCGAGATTTGCCAAAACCGAACGGGGCAGCTGAGGACCGACACCAAGGACGGGCTTACAAATGAGATGCTAAAAATTTCTTAGCCGAATTTAGCACCGCGGCAATAAATTTGGGAACCTGGCTGTAAATAAGATTTCTCGTTAAAATACCTCCGAAATTATGAAATTCTTATTTTAACAAGCTGCGTCTGTAAACGTTGATTTTTACGCGTCCTACTTGCGAGCAAATTTATTTAATTCCTTCCGGTTCGACTTCGCATCTTTCCCAATTATATTCCCGCAACAGGCTTAAACAAAATAAAAAATCGAACTAAAGTGTGCGCTTTTGTAAACAGAGGGAACTGAGGTGTAGGAGAAATCGCTTATTCCCCAAGAAACACACTTTGCTTGTTATCGCTCTTGTCAGACAGCGGCGTTATTACTTTGCTGATAATACGTATTAAACATGATTATCCTCTCAGGAGTTTTTATTCCTGCAATTTATGGATGATAATAATACTTTATAACACTTCCGCGTGAAAAATTTATGTCTAGGATTTAAAGGCTCTTGTTTTACTTGCAGTACAACATAATAAATTATTAGCCAAGTTTGCCCCGCATATTTCGAATTCGGGGCAGAAACGACCGTTATTTGCATTGTGGATAATTAGAGAAGTTATACAGGATATTCATTTCAAACAGATTAAGGATTTTACTGCAGCATAACTAACCTGACATTGTTTTCATTCGTATAAACTATGCATTACCATTTTGTTTGCGGGAAGTTTTTAATACCTACAGAGCTTTTAATTTTTCAACCCTCTACTATCAGTTATTTTCATGACTTCCATTCTTTGTTATCCAGCTGTATGACGATTCTTTTACTATTTAGCACCTAGTTGTCATCTGCAGCATTAGAAGTTTGATTTTCTCAATAAAACTTTCTCTATACAGTACATATTATTATAACTACTTCCAAAATGCGTCCTATTAAATGTATGATAATTACACAATATCAAAAATTATAATACGAAAATTTACGCACGATCTATGCAAAATAAAAAATGAAATAATTAGACTTAATTTCCGTTCATCATAGCATAAAATTATTTCTCCGCGCCATTTCTCCTGTAATTGTATTTAAGCTATGGGAACTAACTACCAATCAACGGTAAATGTTAGTATGATATACCGGACAGCCTGTTATTTGGCTGCAAACATGCAAACGGTTTAATTAAAAGCTACAGTTAAGAAACTCGGGCCTAATAAGATAAAATCACACGCAAATACTTTGCAAGAGCAACATGAAATGCACGAGTTTTTAAAAAATCGACACGCTGAACTATTAACATTTTTCGATTAATTGAAATGTTTGAGATCAAGGTTAAGGGTTACTATAACCCTAAATTTCTCTTATGCCTCATATGCAAATATTCATAAAAATGACCTGAAAGCCAATTATAAATAATAAGATGCCATAGAGGAAAACTGGCATCAATCAAATAAACGATATAATACTAAAACAACTAAAATGCCTGTAAATTATTAACAGTGAAAATGAACAAGGAAAACTTTAATAAACTCGAAATCTACCAATTTCAGCAAATTAATTTGAAATATTTGGCTATATTAAAGAATATTTCCAATTGAGATTAAAACCGACAGTTGACATCAGATGATAGATTTATATGATAAGTGTTTTTCTAACAACTTTTATCACTTTTATCATGCCTCAATTTATGTGCAGACTATCTACAGCAAATTTCCTGTTCAAGTCCATTTACTATACAAATATGTAGTATCTTCTTAAATGCACATCAAATATACACGATTTGGAAATAAATATCACAGGCTGAATTGATAGTTAGCTAACCTTGAAGCAAACATAATATCTGAAAATCTGAATAATATATGTACGTGTTTTGGTTTTAAATAAAATATTAAAGATCTACACGGATATGTCCGATTAAGTGATCAATATTCAATGTTCATTTTGTTAACCAAGTATACATACTCGTAGTTAAACCAATGTTAAACAAATAAATGGTAAAAATGAAAAAAAAAATATCAATTTTTGTATTAATGTTGGAGAACACAAAAGTATACATGAATGGTATAATTGAATTTGACCAATATGACTAAAAATCATATCTAAGACTGTAATCATTTAGGTATTACATATTCTTTTACTGTAATTTTGATATGAAAACACGTTTTTTTTAAAATAAACTACAATTTGTAATCGTTTACAAGACAGTACTAGTATTTTTTGTAGAATATTTTACTGCAATCCAGAGAAGAAATAACAATCAAGCACGCCCCAAGATTCGTCGTCAAAAATCAGAAAAAGGGAGATTTTTTCCGGTTTTTTTTTCATAAAAAACAGTATTTTTGCACTGGGCTCAAACAGATTAACCAGGTAGAATTATAACATCGACAAATAACATTTGATATTGGAATATTATTAGATATTTAAAGTAAATAAATAAATTATAATCGTTATTCGTTATGAAAATTTCCTTCATCTACTCTTGCATAAACTTTATTTCTGTATCCGTCATTTTAACTTAACTCGATATATGTGTGGTTATGTACTCTTTTAAAGCAATTTTCACCCGACATTATAATTAAATATCTATAATATAATTTTCCTTAATGTGTGTCTGTAACACAAAATAAATCAACGTTCCGGCTTCACAGATGTTTATATTTGTTTAGGTTTTGTTTTTCTTATCTTAGCGCTCGGCTCGGATCTTGACTTTTCGCGTATCCTATTTCACGTGCGCGTAGCGCGCAATTTGCTTATTATTAATTAAATTTCAATAAACTACCTCAGTTAATCAATCATTTTTAACACGAAAAAACCTCTCTCTCTCTCTCAGGTTGGGACATGTAATTTACTTATTCTCAATTCATTATTACTTCATGTTCAAACTTTAAATCAAGTATGTAGCTTTCTTTCAATTACATCCCTCTGCTTACAACTCCTCTTAATCCTGCAGGTCTCTGCGAAATTCAAACCAACAAACTTTCAGCCATCCACATCAACGCTTCATATTCGAATCAATTCACGACGTTGAGCCCCACAAACGCTCAACTTAACACCTCCAACTCGTTCACTGCAACGGACCTCTTAATTCTGATTATCAACGATGATAAACGTTACAATACTGCATACCTCCGCTTATATTCAATGCCTAGTTCCAATCCAGTCACAGCAATGATTTAACACAGGGCTGTCCAACTTCAAGGGGCCCAAGGGCCACTGTAAAAAGTTTGAAAGTTGTGAGGGCCACATCATAAAATGTGTCGTATGCGACCTTGTGAGTGATTTGTAATAAATATAAAACGTGTATATTTCAATAATAATTTTAATTTATTCAAAAAGCGTAGGTTACATTACAAAAAGCATTGAAACACAAAAGAGATGTATAGGGTGTTCCCTGAGGTAACTAACAAACTTACACCGTATGTTCTAGAAGTGATTTTCAACAAAAAATCCATATTCACTTTAGGTTAATTCCTTTCCGTTCTTAAGATACCGACAAAGGAAAAAAATTACATCAATTAATGTAAATTTACGTATAGAGATGTGACGTTTCACCTCCTTACTAAGGGCGTCAAAGATTTATCTTTCGGGTTAAGCTCAAATCGGAGAAATACGTTCACTCAAATATATATTCGATTAGGTAAAACACCAGATAATTACCAAAGCAAATATAATGTTTTTAGCTAGTTACAATGATTAATTAAAAATAACTCTGAGTTGCACATTATTTAAAATTAACATGTTCTTTTCTGGAACGGTATCTGGTTTCGTGGGTCGAGCTGCAACCCAATGCACCGGCGAGTGTTGCGGGTCCCTATTGGTAGTCCGCCGGTACGCACGCCGACTCTTCGGGAAATGGGCTGAGTAGGTCTTTTGTTTCTGCAAACTTGACCTTCCACTCAGCAGTGATTTTAAGCTGTAATTTTTCGGTGAATTTAGCGATTTTAATGGTTTACTGGGGCGGGCGTTATTGCCTAAATCCTAGTGGTTATTGGTACCTTACGACGGCTAGGCGTCGTTCTTGGAGCGAACGCGGAGTCGAATCCTGCAGATGGATTTTTTTCGCCTTGAGCCGGAAAAATGATGTTGACATTCCCCGGTAGGGAATTTGCGGGCTGCGGAATCGAACGTCGAAGTCCAGAAATTCGCCTTTTAATGACCAACGAAGGGCCCTGCAGGTGAGTTTATGAAGGGCGGCTACAGGACTCGAGCCGCTCACAAGCGGGGTAGAGGCTGCGATTGCTACATGTTACAGGTTTAAATATTAGTAAAATGAGGTTATGAGGAGTATTTCACCTCTCAGCGCGCCGGGATTTGCGTTTAAAAATTAGGCGGTCGGAAATGGCTTTTAAGCAGTTAGCCCTGCAAGACAGTACATCGTATTAAGACAGGGTTAAAGCCTCAGGGATTCGATTTTCCAAGAAAGTTTAACAATCAAGGTATAATCGAACTCTAGCGGTCTTGCTCTCGCGGAAAATTTGAACTTCTCGGGCTAACAGTACCACACGTCATATCCCTTGAAGCCTGGTCTGGTAAAGGTTGGAGGCCTACTCCGTTAGACAGTTCAGCGTGTCAGACCGGAGGGCCCAGGTAGAAAAGGAGAGGAGTGGATCAGGATTGGTGGACTCAAGGGGAATTCGATCCGCGGGCCGCAAAAATATCCTGGGGGGCCGCATGCGGCCCGCGGGCCACATGTTGAACAGCCCTGATTTAACACAACCAATGTTTTCTTCTAGTTGGGTATTATTTTATTTCTTACAGTTTTGAGTAATAAGACTTCTCTTGGTTTATATTGTAGTTTATTTAGAAATTATCCAATATAAACTTATTGTATACCTTTATATGTATTCTATTCCAAATTATACATAATTATGATAATAAACTAGCGATGCAGTCTGAATAACATTGTTATAAGTGAGTACTCCAGGTCGGTAAGGAAAAAATTATCACATTAAATACATGATGGTCAGCGAAAATCTCATCCTAGCCATCAATAACAATAGAACAGAAAGATTATTGGTTAAATATTTAGTACCATGGTTAAAAAAGGAAACAATAACAGCATGCAACTATACTATATGTACATATTTTCCAAGCTTAGACTCTGAGAAAGCTCTTCTTCTTCTTCTTCTCCTACTTCTTCCTCCTGATTCTATATATACTTGCGTCTGTTCATATTAACATTTTCTGTTGTTAAGGAGAACTGATACAGAAGTCTTGGCAGATGGATTTCATTTTCTGCTAAAGCTAGAGTATTGTTGGCATAACAAAGCATTGGACACTTATTCTATCCCACTTCCAGTTCGAATTTTATTTATTATTTCATCAATGACGATAGGGAATAGGAGCGAACTCAGATAATCTCTTTTTGTTGCATACCTTTTTCTACTGTAATCGAGTTCGAGATTTACCTTCTATCCTAGCTTCTATGTTGTTTGTAGTCCCAATGGATTTTACAAGATCCATGGGTATTGTCTTTTATACAGTAAGTGTATTATATCTTTCTGCTGTGCATAACCTAAATCCGTCCTGGGTTAAACCCTTGTTGCTCTTCAGCTCTTCTCGATAGATTATTATTTTTGTGGTTAGTTTTAACGTGGTGCGCAATATTTGCCTCTATAATTCCCTGGTATTTTCTTATCTCCTCTCTTAAAACACCACTTATTCTCCAGATTTCAGATATGTTCTGTGTCTGTAACTTTTCTTAAAGGCTATGTAAGTTTATTTCCACCACATTTAAGTAATTTGTTTGGGATACTCTGTTGGAAATTTTTTGTTTTTGTAATTTTTTTAACTTTCTTCCATGTCTGTGCTCGTTATTAGCACGCTTTCTACTGTTATTTCCGGTGTGTTAACTGACTGTGTTAACCTCTATCTCCTTTAAACAATTCTGTAAGGTATTCAATCGATATTTTCATTCGCTATATTCTAAAAAAAGAAAATCTTTGGGATATGTTATGCATTACGAGGAGCCATACGTATAAGTTTAAAAACATCATTGATAAAAAGGGAATGCCTGCCAATATCTTTGCAACTATTCTGAAAATATTTGCAAGAGTAGAATGACTTTTGGGGATAGCTCAACCAATAACATAATTTTTTCTCATTGAATTTTCGCTTCAGCTTAACCCTATAATATCATTCTTCAGATGTTTGTATTAAAAGTCTACAAAATGTTGCCAACCGAAGTTAAGTGTCAAACAATTACGAAATCGTCCCTTTGAGACATCGTGAAATCCTAGTTTTTGCCTAATGCTTAATTTTGTATTTCTGCGACGTCCCCATTCAATTACTAGCATAATTCACGAAGCATCACAGAATTTTTATTGCTAAGCTCCGGCACAGTTATTTATATTCCAACAACAGTTGGCTAGATACCTATACTGTTAAGCCCCACAGCAATCAACCTTTCTCTGAAGTCCAAGCAAGCAATCAGTTACGACTTTATTGCCACTTTGGCTTTTACTAAAAAACCTATTCGGCAAGTCAATAAAAAGCAAATGTCAAAATAGAAAAGTCACGAAAACATTTTAATCTTCCTAAATGTTTTAAGATGTATTTAGATTAGGTTTATAATAGAGTGCTATCCATTAGCCGGAGTGATATTTTAATTCGTCCTTTAAACTACATTTCAAGTTTGAGTAGGTGGTCTGTGTTTAATGGAACCATTATAGGCTTTGAATATGTGTTGCTCTTGGATAAGAAACGCTCGGAGCAGAGAGGCGAGGGCTATGGGGGATGCGGATGTGCGAGAGAGAAACCCTCTTCCCTGTTATCTATATTGAGTGCTTAGCGTTAGTTAAGTGGCTGCGCGCATTGGGGAAAGACAAAAAATTAAGTAAGTACCCTGTTTGTAGACAGGCTAATAGTAAACAGGATGAGTTTGACCAAGATTGCGTCGATTTTTTACGGAAATTGGGGCCAAATGCATTCTCAACAATTTCCATTCCAGGAGTAAGGGCAAATGAAATTGGTGACATTAGCGTCGCCCATATTACCATAAAATGACGAAAGCCTAATGGATATTTTATAGTATCAATAACATTAACGCCTTCTCTTATCTCGAATAACAGAAAGCTATCTCTAATTCAATAATAGAACAGCATTAATGCACCAATAGTGGCTAATTTATGTGGCGAATTCCACGACTTTTACAAACAGGTGTTAAGTGCGAGGAATGGCTTTTAATAACATCAGTTATCTGCGAAACAGCACTAATTTATCTCCAATGTTCACGCGGCGTTGCATAAACCTGTAATGGAAAAAATAGGAATACTCCGGCCACGGGATCAGAATCTTTTCAGTCGCTGCAAGTGCATTACCTATAATTCTACCAAAGCCGCATTCGATAGTCCGTTTCGAATCGGAACTGACTGAAGGAAGGAGCGAAAGCTTATGTTTTCGAAACAGACTGTAAGCGAATTACAAATTTCAGACCTCTAATCTGATTGCTGTAATATGTGTATCGCGGATATAAATTTGTCAAAACCCGGAGAACACAACGATCCGTCTGCTATCTTTACGGCAGTTTCATAACGATTCAGGAGCTACCTACATGGCGATAAGCACAGATAAACACTGCTAATAGTGCCTGCCTGGGGGAGGACTAAATTGTCCCTTTGTGTATTACAAGGAATAAACTTAACCCTCTTTCTTAACTTCACTTCGCCGCAGATAAAATTTTGACATAAACTTTATATAGGATGCCCACTTTTTCATGACCAATAATTCCTACAGTTTAATTATAAAAGTAATCTGCTATTTGTCTGGGATTCTTCGTCTTAGAATTAAGATTTCTTGCATGATTTACACAAAAACAGTACCTACAATTATAAAATTAAATTTACTATGTAGCTGTATTTCAGCTAATTGATCTATATACAAAATGTTTGGAAAGGCATGGGACGCCGTTGAGGCCGTTGGCTGACAGAACCAAATAGTCTTAGTAAAAAATGTACCCCTAAGAAATTGCGGGTTCAAGAAGTTGAACTTTATATTTGGATTTTCTTCACAAGTCAAAAACTACTTTTCGGATCAAGTTGAAACTCGGCAACATATAAGTAGATTCGTTAACTTAAATTAGATCAATGTGCAGGTGGTATTATCTACCCTACTTCCACTGGACATTAAGCGTAACAGGTACATTATTTTAATAGATATTTGAATTTTATCTGTAGCTGTTTCCAGTACATCCATACACATTATGGAATTTAAGTAAGTTTTCAGAGAGAAAAGCATACAAGTGGGGTTTACTAAATTGCCACTCTATAAGTCTCTGACTAAGAGCAATACAACTACCCAATCTATCGCTGTAGGTTTAATGTTTATTGCCACTGTGCACAGTATGAGAATAGTAGTACAACAAACAAAAATAGACAGCTACGAGTTAACCACCCGGCCAGCAAGTTAAGTGTGGCCAAGTTCGGAAGTAGCAGGTAGCAGTAGAAATGATAATTGAATTGCAATCAAATGATTTTGTATTTAAAATACCTTCTTCCACTTACCTTCGTATTCAGTTGAGAATAAACAATTAAAACAGTTCGAAATGTACTATTTTGAAGATTTAACCAATAACACTAATATAAAGGCTTGTGTGTATGAGAAATGATCTTTTCAGGAAGTGACTGAAAATGAAATGCAGCTAATATTGGGTTTTTAAAATCTAAAACCCAGTTATGTGATCCAAATATACTACCTGCTCATTAATATAAGTCGTAAGTCACAATTTTTTTCATAAATATCGATTCCTAAAGCAAATACGCAGGAGAAGATGCTCTACTAAAGACCAATTAGTATTTTACCAACCAATTAGATTAATTTTCCCTTTTAGAGAGAACTCAGAAGATCGAAATACTTCGGATGGATATAGCTACTTTGGATGAAACTTGAGATCATTTAATTAAATCAAATGTCGGATTGAGCAATGCAGTGCAGCCTGAACAGCGTTTACAACCATGAGATGAGTCCTGTGCAACCATCACTTCACATCAGAACTATGGACAATAATGGTGAGGTGTTATGTGTTTGCCTCCTTTTATCTGGAGTTCAAGGCGGTGGACTTTTATAGGAAGCTCCCTGAAAAACCTAGAAGATTTATAGATGTAGCTCTACGCAACATTCTACATCTCATCATACAAGCAAACTAACCGGAAGAAGGAGATCATGATCACTCCCCACTTCAAAGTCGTCATTAACATGGCCAGAGTAGAATTGTCAACACGTTCGCCAATGTCCGCTAAATGGATAAGACACATAAAGAAGAAGCCGTCGAGTTTTAGAAAAGGTTACTTGATCAACTGTTCTCTTACTCCTAACTGATGAAATTATCGGGAGCTTAGAAAAAACACAAATGTACGATCCTTATTTTACTTGATTATACAAAAGCGTTGGACATTATTATCATTCCATTCTATTTTATATATTCCACTATTTTAAATTCAGTCAAAATATATAAAAATTGATCCTGTACAACCAGGCAGGTGCTGGAGTTTGGGAGTCCCTCATGGGTCCAATTTTGGACCAGCTCTCTTCATAATTTATGAGAGTATCATTGCTTTCTCCTTAGAATATGGTTCTTCTCATAATTCCGCATATCATACGTCGATTTATTCCACATTTGATGTTGATATTATCTGCATTAGAATTAATGACGACCTTAGCTCGATATTTGATATGTCATTCCTTGAATATAAAACCTAATAAATCTGTATTAATGTTATTTAGTCCGTCTGATATTCTCAACTTGATTATTGATAGTAGAAATATTCACAATTGATGTTGGAGATTTCAAAAACGTATAACTCAGTGCACTATTTAATACAAAAGAAATTATTTTTCTATTCAAGAAAAACAGAAAAAATGTAGATACAAAAGTGCCAACCAACCAATACAATTTTCAGTTTTCTATAACGGACGATTTTCACCCTGTAACGTTATTTATCTTGAAAATTAATTTTATTTATTTAGTACCTATTTCTTACTTTTTCCAACTTATTTCCCGTATCATTCATCCATAAAAGTGCTGGAGAGGGAGCTGTGACTCGCCTTCTACACAAAGAAACTATATCAAAACTACAGCGCCATCAAGTGCTTTCTTAGAACTATTAAATTAAATATTCCTACATTATTACCTTTTATTTAGTGCGCTGTTGTGTTCTTACCAAGATTTACTTGATCAGTAATTAAAACTATAATCTTTCACCAGTCTAACAGTTTGAGGCTTTTAAAAAATGAGTTTCGTTTAATATCCTGTTTTGCTATATTATTTCCTGTATCTCGTAGCTGTTTTGGTGCAGAAAATACACAAAAGTAATTGTAATAGTTCCACGGAATTTCATACGCACAGTGGAAGTCGAAGCTTGAAATGTAGAATCTGAGGCAGGTTTCGAATCTAACAAAGTTAATTATTTCATCAGTTTTCGAAAAACACATTTCGCGTTTCACTTTAACTCGCATAGCATCAGATTAGAAACAAATTACATTTCAGATTAAGCTTGATAATTGACGTGCATTCCATAATGATTTTTGTGTTACACAATTATCAGAAATTACACCCAGAAAATTGCAAAATGAGATTTTGTCTTGTACATTTTATGTAATGCCGTGTAAACATCGAAAGACCATCAAAAGTTTATCACCACTTATGGTATAATCTCAGCAAAAGTCGTGCTATCCCAATCATACACCTCAAAAGAAAGTCTGGTTTTAAATGCTTGTTCAGCCCACGCAAAACGCTTTTGAAAAGTTGTCTTGAGTGCGAAATGGAGCTGAAAATTTTACACGAATTAAAACACTAATTTATTTTGATACGGCGATAGTTTTTAACAAATGACACTTGAACCTGTGTTTACACACGTCAATTAAAACAAACTGGAGTTCTAAAGTTGGAATATTCATTAAATTATGAAACGTAGATTTTCAGCGGGATTGTTTCTAGAAATTTCCGCCAGTTTTACAATTACGTAAATTAGTTTCTTCCACTGATTAAGAAATCTAAGTTTCTAGAATGTTACAAATTAAATTTCTGTAAAAGTAAATTGAAAAATGTGTTTAGTGTATGTAAATAATTAACTTACCGATTTTGTAAATAGTAATCTTACATACACACTGATAATCAAGTACCACGTTACCCACTGTAAAAAAATGTGGTCAATATATAATAAATTACATACATCATTTAGAAAATATTACCGTCTACTGAAAAATGCTACAAAAATACCGTAAAAGTTGTACACCATGTAATTGTCATCTATTTTACGGGCACATAGAATATAAAATTTTCAAATTCCTTGTCTTTCCTTTTACATACGCATTTTATTATGTTTTGTATTTTCACTTTTCATTTACTTTATAAAAAGCAGTTGTTCAGTTCAGTATATTTTTTTTCAAAATAAATCTAACCACAAAAAATACGATTAACTATCGAATGCAAGCCACCTTCACAAAAGTACAGGTAAATATATTCGTGAAATAACTTTCCATGGCCGTAATACCAACATAACTCATGGCATTTATTTATGTGCAAAAAAATGTATTCTCCGTATAACAGAGGAGACGAGACGAGAGGTGGACGTAGTCTACAATTGCCTGAATCATATCTCTCAAACTGAAGTTACAAAGTAAGTAAAAATGGCTTAAATGAGAATCGAAATAAAGTTAATAAACATGATTTCAAATCTATTAAATTAACGGAGGGTGTGCCGCAAGGGTCCATTCTAGGTCCGTTCATCTTGAAAGTGTTTACTAATGATCTTTACAATTACAACGAGCTATCGACAGTATTCCAATATGCCGATGGCACTGTATCATTGCCACAGACGATATGTCTACTTTATCCAATGAAATGATAGAAGTTGCCAATAAAATGCATACTTGGTGTGACGCTAATGATTTAAAATTTTTTGAAGCAAAAGTAGTTTAAATCGGATAGATCATATCAACAGCATCATTTATATACCACGTACAGCTTGCCGTGCAGTACTTAACAGATAACTTAAACTTAAATTCGCTTAAACTGCACTGCTTCCCTTCAGTTCAAAATATTCTTCAATATAGTGTATATTATGTACTGAAATAATGCCACTAACTCAAAAAATATATTTGTTGCTCAAAAACGTATAGTAAAAGCGATGTTGGGACTGCCAAATACAACATATTATCAGGTTTCGCTAGAAAAACTGGAAAGAACTAAACGCGCCATGGAAAGATCAATGCTTGATATAATTCTGAAACCAGACGACCTTCAAAAGTTACTGGTGTCACGTAGGAGATTACAAGGCTGAAGAAGAGTTGGGTTGCTCACGCCACGAGGATATCTCCACAGGAATGGGTAAACTACATCACACATTAGAGACCCAGAACATCGAAAAGAAGAATGTCCACAAACCTTGTGTTTAGAAAACATTAAGAGAATCACTGGGAACAACTGCCTTCAGGGTGGTATACCAAGAGAAACTAAACTGGTCGAATTTTGATATTAGATTGACATATTTGTACTATCTACCAGTATGTACAATCTTTCCATTATAACGTTAAAAGAAAAAAAAATGGATTTGCTACAAGTGTTGCTCGGCGAATATTTAGATACAGTTTTGAAACCTTTAATACGCGTGCGGGCTAAACGGCCATACAAAAAGTTCTTTCGTGCATAATACAAAAGTATAACATGTATCTTCAATTTACGTCCATGGAATGTGACAGCAATAATGAAGTAGATAAGGGTAAGGAAATCTGATGATAGTACCATCAGTAGTAATGATGACAAATCTGCCCATAAGCCTCATATTGATAAAAATAATGAAGATATCCAAGACAATGAAACTACCGAATGCGATTATAAAGGAGATTGGTAAGATTAATAATTATTTCTTAAATTTGTATTCATATATTTAAATATGAGTATTGCAATAGATCAAAAATAAACAACACTTAGTCTTTTCTTCATCATTATCTTTCATTTAGGCTACCAGTTTGTTACTTTGTCAGACTAGATTACATGCTATCGCTCCATCTTCTCCTAGGACGGCCACTATTTCTTCGTCCTCTTTATTATCGTATACTATTTTCACCACCCTTCCCTCGTTCATTCTGTATATGTGATTATTGCAGTCTTTTCTTCTGTTTGCTATCCAATTGTTGACATTGTCAACCTGGCAGGTTCCCCCTATGTTGGCATTTGACACTTGGACTCGTCTTGTTTTGCCTATTAACCTTCTTAGCACTATCATTTTTGTTGTTTCAGCTTGCTGTCTGCTGTTGGTTGTTTCTTGTATTGTTTCAGCTGAATAGGCTATTATTATATCCTTACATATATCCTTACATATCGTCGTTTTTACTTCAACTATATCGAGTAGGTTAGACATCCAGCTATTATATTTGGTTTGTTCATTTGGTCCTTTATTTAAATTTCCACTACTGGTTATTATTGTTCCAAGGTAGTTTATTTCCATAACCTGGTCTTCTGGTGCCATATTTAGTTTATATTGATTACATGCTCTGTTAAAATAAAATAGGATTCTTCGTAGTTCGTTCTCATTTTCTGCCGCCAGTATAGCGTCGTGCGCGTAGCACACTATTTGGTGTTCTGCACGCCCATCTGATAACCAGATTCTTCTTCAACCCAAAACTATGGTAAATAATACAGGACTAAGTGATTCATCTTGCCTTATACCTTCGGTAGTAGGTATTACGTCTAAATGTCATCCCTGGATATCAACTATCAATCTGAACAAAGCACATGTAAGCTGGTCTGTTACACTCTACAGACTTCCTTACAATCTGTTTTACGACATATTGCATCATTGCAGGATCCCCTTTTTCTAAAGCCTTGTTGCTTCTTTATCATTGTAGAAGTGTGTTAATTTTATCTACCAACATTCTGGTTGCTACTTTTTGTTACCCATCTTAAGCATTTTTATTAGAATACTTGTCCTCCATTCTTCCGGTGATTTTGTTTCTTTGTTAATCCGGCATTTCCCGCCGTTAGTCGCGCGTGAGCGTTTTGCACGCATATCATATTTTGAAGTTGTAGGTGTGTTTTTCGTCATGATTGGCAACTATTATTTTAAAAACGCAATCTAGCAAAATCCATAACATTCATATACCGCATTGTGATCACCACGATAGGGTTTTACATTTTGCTGTAAATCTGCAGGAGATGAACAAAAAACCAAACCGGGTTAGACGCATGATGAAAGAATCGCTCGTACGTCCCATATTTATGTAATGACCAAATGACACTACTACGCAATACTGGAATAACCAAATTACATTAGAAAAATAGACGAGAATATCTGCCTCTGCAATGAAAGAGCGACCAATTTTGTAAATATGTGAGGGAAGTGCTCATATAGCGATCAATGCCGGATTAAATATCATTTGTAACTATTTTTAATTCGGCTGCCAGATCGTTTTCTCTTGTATTTGAGAAGATGACATATTCATAGGTGTTATCACGAGTATTTGTTTATCGGCTTCAATATCTTGCATTTGTTTTGAAAAATACATATAATAATTCTGAAAAAAGAGCATTAGAATTGATATTTGATTCATATGATATAAAATTAATATAATTACTCGTATTAACAAATTAACGTAGGTAGCCAACATTTTTATAACCAAATTCACAGAACTTATTTACGATCAACGACTAATCAATGCATTTTACACGGTTCTGGTACGCGGTTTCTTATTTGTTTAAATTTTTGCAAGCACTACATCTTAATTTAGCCTAATTAAATTCCAAACGATGAAAACAAAAAGTATGTACCTACACGCGTACATAGGGTTTCTACTACCGGGATCCGGTACCGGTACCTTCCCGGGATTCTACAAAGAAACCAGAATCTCGGGGCCACAGCCACCACAGGGGAAGTCCCGGGACCATGTTAAGGTATATGAGTAAAGCTGATAATTATATGCACTCAAATGTACGAAAATATGTGCATATATATATGCATACATTTTGTTGAGTATATGCACTCAAAGTTCTAATATATGCACATAATATGCTCGTAATTTTTTTGAAAATAAGTAGGAGTACTTATTCTAAATAATGTAAACATTTTAATTATTTTGTATAATCATATCGAACAAGTGGTTTAAAAATTGTTTTGAATATACAGCACCGAAGATAATTAATTCTTTTCAACATGTGTTCTTGCAACCTACTCTGAACAGGTTTAGGAAATCTTTTAGAGAATGTGTGGCAAATGTTCAGAGTAGTTTGTTAGTTTGAATTTATTATTGTTACTATTTGTCATTAATAGCTTATGCCACCATAACCGATTTTGTTTTGTTTATTTTTTAATAGGGAACAGTGAAAAACGGCCTTGGCGATCTTTTCCCTTTTGGGCATGTAATATTATTTTCTTGTTTGATGTTTTCTTTTTTATGTTTTTGTTCTTATTATACTATGGACTTTTTACTTTTTTGTAATTTAAATTACCATTATGCTCAATAAACATTATTATAATTATTACTATTATTTATTTCTCTAATTTTTATTGAAAGACCATTTATTTTAACGTTTGACTATATAAACATGGACTGCCAACGCCAACTTCACGTTATAAGCAATATAAAAATGAGATTTCCCCCTACCCCGCCAAACTATTATACACCCAACACTCTTGAAATGGATTCTAAGTTGACTGATTCCTTATACATTGCTTCTATGGGAAAAGTTGGGGTTGCTGACAGTCTATGTTTATATAGTTAAATATTTTAACAGGGACTCCCCCTTTCCTCTGCTTATTTCGTAAGGTCACTATATCAATAAGGTACCGCCATTAGTGATTTTTTTATATCTATCCTTGTCGCACAATTTTCTCCAACTGGGATAAAATCACATAACCTAACAGATTCCTCACTTTACAAGTACCATTACACCAAAAAGAAAATCCCCAAAAACTAGTGTCTTCCCTATTGCACTTGGGAAATTTGTATTTGTTATCCTTATCTCACAATTTTCTCACATTCTCAAGTGCGGAATGGAATGGCGGTACCTTATTGATATAGTGACCTTATTATTTCGATACGCGCACTGCACTCCAGCGGCAGAAAGTGAAAAGATTGTCCGAAATCAGTTTTGAACATAGGAAATTAATGAGTGCGACACGGAAGACATAAACAAAACGAGAAGCAGGACAAAGATGGAATGTAATTATGGGTAGATAAATTTTTAAACTAAAATCAAGTCAATGAAACAAACACTTCTGTCAAATATTTTATCTGTCATTAAGAGTATAAAGTGAAGTTTATATAATTAAAATAATTATGTGAATAGTACACAATAGTATCTTTGTCCAGCTACTCATTTTGTTTATGTCTTCCTTGTCACACATATTAATTTCCTATTT
>OW679198.1:109947463-109995936 GCA_940337035.1 Agriotes lineatus
TTTTCATTTGTGTTCTTACGTTAATCTTTAACAAACAACTAACAAAACTAACTTACAACTGTTTGGTACAAATTTAACCCTTCAATTATCTATTTATTGATTTATCTTAGGCCAAACAACATGACTCTGTAAAATGTATAAACTAGTAACGAATAAAACGCGAAATTTCCTAGTAGTAGCAAAGGCCAATATCCACAGTATTCGTTTCAAAAACAAAACAAAAATCGTGAAACAACATAAAGCTATGTGGCTCACGTTGCTCAGTATAATATGCAACGTTAATTCTATACTTCGATTTGGTACTACACATTACACTACTACAAATAATATTTCTACTGGACACATAAGTGTATCATTTCTGCTAACATTCAGTGTTTCGAATGTTTTTCCAACGACCAAAAATGGTTCGACTGACAGCAGTGATAAAAGTCTTCAAGTGTCATTAAACCATGTCATAATTAAAATTACCTTAGAAAGGCAATATTGTAGTAAATACTAAGTTTTAATTCAATAACAAATAATCGCTTGAGCACATAAAAGTCGAGGTTAATTGTTGGAAGTCCAATAAGTAGTAAATGCCATTACAAGACCAAGAGACTTCAACATTGGATCACATACAAAGGCCAATAATGAAATTTTAATGCGACAAGTAATGCTATTAGCATCAGTTGCAAGAAATCTGCAGTAATAATAGGGCTGCATTCTGCGAGTGTATATGGAAATAGCTTATTAATTAAGTCCCAGTTCAATTCCCATCGGTGGACGAAACGCTTGAAAAGAAACGCACGCCGCTGATGCGAAATTCGCCCATAGAATTCATTCATACGAAAGTTCTATGAAAAAGCTTTTTAGATGACTCCGGAACATCCATTGTTGTCTACGAAGGAATGTTTGAAACAAAATCAATGAGAATTAACACCGGCATTAATTAATGCGGCGGCTGAATCGAATATCAATGCTGCTTTCGAGAACATTGTTAAAATACCGGCGACTGACATAATGAGCTACTGTGTGTATATTTTATAGCTGCGTTGCCATTTTTAGTCTTGCTAGGATTTAAACGGCGTGCTGTCTAATTAAGGTACACAAAGGCCTCGATATACCGAAGGTAATTGTTAACTATCTATAGAAAGCTTTAATTAATAATTAAATCAGAAACTACACAGGTTAATTAACTAACTTCGTTAATTATAATATTTTTGAAGTTCAAAATCTTGTAACAACCAACGCTCAGATCCAGTCGCCCTAACCCAAGCGTAATCTAAATTCTTATTAAATCCACTTTAAATGGGTCAGTGTATTATAAATCTAATTAAGTGTAAACGTCTTATTTCATAATAAATCGATGCGACGCTTTGATCTTTTATTCTCGGCATTCAAAGCGCTTTTCGACCAATTAATGGTGATTTAATTATAGGTGTACAAAGAACTAATTAAACGAATTCTTCTAACTTGCGCTTTACTCCACGAATCCCGCAGATTTTCCCAAGACCTTAGGAAGATTATTAAACGTTAAATACCTTTTTGGCGCGCCGCTAGTATTAAAAACCGCCCACTGCAAAGGACCCAGATCCGTGTTAAAATCGGGCTTAAGATCCGAAATAACAAAAATGGTTAAGAATAGCTTTGGGGGTTAATTTTGAAGTCGATATTTATTATCCTGATTGCACTTGACACAATATGCTTTAGTTAATTCCCAGTAAACACGTAAACATCGCATTATTTCAATCATACCCTTCCAAACCGATATATTAACCCAGAACCTACATAATGACCTTGAGATAAAAGGCGAGAGACGTAATAAATTTATTGGGGCTTACTCGATTTGTTAATATTATATTTGACGCACACGAACCGAGTTCTTACACGCAATCACCTACTTAATACCAGAAGTGCGAGGTTAAATCTTCGTAGCATGCGGCAAAGAAAAACCCCCGACGAGTATTAGGTATTTTACGGCGTTAAATTAATTACGTAAAGCAATATTTAAAAGGCATTTAAATATCAAACGAAGAACGGCGCTTTAGAGAGCTTTCGGACTCATTTCTACTTGGAAAACTTGCTGAATTAGACGCCCCAAGCAGAACACTGTTAATCGTCGGAAATGGAGCTATTTACGTTTATACTGAATTAATTCAAAACCCGCTCAAGCGAGAATAAAGTAAAAACCACGCACACACCCTGTGTGTGTGTGTGTGTGTGTATGCCGAGCAAATTAGAGAACCCTATTAAAAGAAAATATTGGAGGTACCCAAACTTCGCGCTGTAAACACCAAATTGAAAGAGTTAATTTTGTTTTCCACAATAACTTGCTAAGTATTAAAACGGCTATTACAGGCTAAAGTTATTATTTGGTCTTTGTTAATTAAAAAAATTAATTATTTAAACGCAGTCTGCTAAAACAATACGCTGATAAAAATGGAAATATATCTGGGGTGGGCTAAGCGCGCGTACAACAACGAATATTTCATTACCTACGCGAATTAGGTTTTGTCCATTTAAAAATACTACGCAAATTGATTTAGCAAGTGATAAATTATGGAAAAACAATAAAAGGGTTGGCGACTACAACTCGTGAAAATTTTACTACTTGGGTTTGTTAGTGCAAATTGTATTAGGTAAACCATTTAAAAATTATATACATATCAACTATAATTAGTAGGCACTGTCATGCACTTACTTTCCCTAATTTTTTTATTTTTATAAACCTATTTATTTATTACTCGTGATTTTAGAGTTAATTTTGTATAAAGAGCCTTTTAAAACACTGCTTTTACCTTCTCACTATCCATATCTGCTCCCATTCTAGATATGAGTGTATCCTATCCTATTCTTCTGATATGCCCCTTCTTTGATTGAATAAATTTGAAACTATCGTCGGATATATTCATCCTCCGATCTATTTTTGTTATAGCTTGGTGGGTTTCTAACATCTAATATGTATTTATTTTCCTTGATTTCATTTAAAAATGTATGTGATACTTTGATTTTCTACAACTAAGTTTGTTGTAGTAACTGTTAAATATTTAAAAATTAACTCCCGCTCTCTTACATACACCGTTTGAACAGTAAATACATTGATTAAACAAAATAAAATAGTCACCACTACATGTTTAAGACTGAATATACTATCTCACTGGTGAAGCAATTGCGATTTATATTTTATTACAAATTACACAATATTACAAAGTAATTATCCTACATATTTTTATCCATGGTCAACCCATATATTGTTTATTTAAACACCAGTATGGCCATTGTATTTTTATATAGGGTGGTTCAAAAGTATTGCCATTAAATTTAAGGGTAGTTACAGGACATCAAATAGAACAATTTTGCATAACAAACTATACGTCAAAATTGATGATAATCCCACAAAAAATTAAGACATTTAATTGCTTAAACTGATTGATGGTCACTGCAATGAATTTCTATAAACATAAGTTCGCTGAGATGGTTGCGATATGACCGAATTTTTATAAAATGCAGGCATAAAAAACAGTTGTTTGGTTCTTTCAATCACATTTGGTGCATTAGGTTACTATACTCTTACCGATTTAGCGCCAGTGGTTCTCAAAAGTCTGCACCAGTCCCTAATGCAATGTATCGAGAGATAAAAAAAAACTGTTCCTCAGCGGGCTGTGGAAATTCAACTTATGAATAATATGTTGGTGGCACTGTAAGTCTATGTCAAATTTGCGGTTAGTAGGTTAGGTCATAACTGTCGGAAAATCTAACCTGATAACCTCGAATTTGACATTGACGTACAGTGTCACCAACATATTATTCATACGTTGAATTTCCACAGCCCGCTGAGGAACAGTTTTTTTTTTTGGATCTCTCGATACTTCTACTGAAGCCAGTGTACACTTGTACACCCAATTAATTTAATGGCCATACTTATGAATCACCCTGTATCGTCTCACCATCTATCATCATAACTATGTGTATTTACAAATGTTAACAAATAAGATCATTTCTACTTTTTATGCTGTGATTACCATCAGCACAATATATCATTTACAGCTGTTTAGTAGTGTATTTAGTCTATTAATCTTTTTCATTGTATTTCTACTCAAAACCGAAATAAATACGTTAAAAAACAAGGGAATTGCCAGACCATTACTTAGGCAAGAACAACGTACGTGGAACCACAAGCTACGTACAAAAGAAATTATACACTCGGTTGGACGACGTCTGTGATGCAATTTACCTATAATTTCGAATTCCGGTGAATTACTTAATAACATTGATCGTGGATGCTTTTGTGAAAGCCCGAAAAGCATCTGGAACGTGAGAGGTAACATTAAACACTTGCCCGAAGAGATTGTTACATCCGCTAACGTCACACTTGTTTCAAGGAGCAGACAATACGCCCAAGCAGCTACATTTACGGAACGGTAACACTCAAAATCATGTATCTTATGTAGCGATATAATTGTGTGTTTACAAATATTAAAAAGTAAGAGCATCTCTACTCTATGCTGCAATTGCCATCATTTGGATTCCTTTAGTATTTTATGTAGTCTCTTCTATTTAACAGTTTTGCAGTATAAACAACTTTATTAGTACCTGCCCAAAGTTTTATTTAAAATGTTTAATAACAAACCTCAGAAAAACGATTTAGAAAATAATAATATCGAAGAGAACTGTACGGATAAAAACATGTTGGTTAAATTTTAGATTTTTAACGATTGCGCCACATATATATTCTATTAATATTGTGTCATAATTAACGTCACATCATTCATATCCACTGCGCCTCTTTCAGCATTTTCGCTATTTCTACATATTTAATCACTAAGCTAGTTCGTATTTTGGAAGACTGGTGCTATTTAAGAACTAGAAAAAAGTGGATATACTTACATATTTCATCATTCATATCCACTGCGCCTCTTTCAACATTTTATTGTAACAATGCACTAATAAAAAAGAAGAACGCTATTTCCACATATTTAATCATTAAGCTAGTTGGTATTTTGGAAAAAAGTGGTGATATTTACGAACTAGAAAAAAGTGGATATATTTGAAGCAATAATTCTAAAAGCACTGTTAAAATCACATCTCTTAAACCTATAAAAAGAAATGTTTCGAATACGCAAATAAGTGAGATAATTTAACTGCTATATTTCAAACAGGCCGGAGAGGGATAAATACTTCCTCTCGCCCTTCTAACCAGCAGATATTCACGTCATTAGTTTAGTACAATAGAACAGCATTTCCAAATGATGCTTTATAACACTAAACAACTGATATTATCATATACTAACAAAATAAACTGCTTAGAATAACGTGTATTATGAAGTAGCAGAAGCTTAAATAATCATCTATTGTTGTATATGAACAGAAGCTATGCTGAGTTCTTTCTTGTCATCCTCATTTATTGTTAATTATAAAAGAATTATGCTTAAAAAATCGATATTAAATGTATACATGTACAAGTAACAAATAATTCGAATTCATTGTTAACATTGTTAACTTTACAAAAAAGCGTAATTACGATTCTACATTTATTGATTTGCTTTAATAACAATATGCCCGCTTTATTCCTTTATTGTTTCTCAATTGTGATGTTTTTGTTCCTTAAAAATATATTCTGTTTACTTAGCCCCAACCAACCCTTTATAAATCCCGATACATTTTTTTTAGTACTAATAGAAGCTTAACCGAACACATATATAGGTCAGCCGTTAATACATTCTAGTGATCAAATTAAAACAATAAAAGGGTAAACTTGTACAACATGTACAAATCCGACGGGAATTTTTTTAATGTGTGTATTTCTAAAATGGCATCGGCAATACTGTGTTGGTTTAATAGAAGGCTGTTTTATTCCACAATAAATTATTCAAATGTAGGCTTTTACTAATATTTTGATTATTATCTCGGGATGAACTGAGGCTATATTCTTTAGAAAACAAGTTCGGGTTTGCAATTATTTTTTTTATTAACAATTCGTCCACAATTAGTTGGCCTTAGTGGTTAGAATATGTATCTAGATATAGGATTTACAGTATTGAGATAAGAAACTGTTTTCACCATCATATGGGCGTGTAATATCTGATTTATAATATAAGCGCGCAGCTATGTTTATCCGGAACGATCCGAAGTTAGTGTAAGGTCACTATATCAATAAGGTACCGCCATTCCATTCCTCGCTTGAGAATGTGAGAAAATTGTGAGATAAGGATAACAAATACAAATTTCCCAAGTGCAATAGGGAGGACATTAGTTTTGGGGGATTTTCTTTTTGGTGTAATGGCACTTGTAAAGTGAGGAATCTGTTAGGTTATGTGTTTTTATCCCCAGTTGGAGAAAATTGTGCGACAAGGATAGATATAAAAAATCACTAATGGCGGTACCTTATTGATATAGTGACCTTAAGTTAGTGCAGTCACCCACGCCATCTACCGTGAAATTAATACTCTAATTACAGTTATCTGTAACTAATGACAGCTTTCGATAAATGGATGTTCAGTTACAGAACTATAAATTAAAATAGAATGTATAATTTAATAACAGGTATTGTTGTATTACAACTGAATCGCAAAGAAGAAACACAAAACAGATCTAGTGTTCAATTGTAAATAGGCACAAGCGAACAAAATATGCCTCAAATTTTGCTTGAGGAAAATCTCCCGTGGCTACTCATACTGTGGGGGTAATTCTAAAACTCTCAAAAATGTGTAAGCACGCGCTATTTTAAGTCAGTTTGACATATTTGAACAAAGCTACCAATATTTAAAAAAAAAATTAAATGCAATATAGTTCCTTTCTGCCAGCTGCCAATTTTATTGTTAACTTGTAAATTGTAACTCATTTTTATTTCATATGGGCACGAGGTGCCCACAGGTTAATTTAGTTCTAAAATAATGTGCATTACTTTAGTGTCTTGTTTTTTTTTATAGAAGACCCATCAACAAATCCTAAGAATAAAAAATAAAATACTACCTCAGCTTTCACTTCATTTTTCTTAATGAATGGCAATGATTGATCAAGTTGTTTGCTTCAGTTTTGCAATCAGTTAAGCAATGTTAATTATTTTTAAAAAATAAAGAGAAATACCATGTCAGTACAGCATTCTTTTCATGTTACTTTAAGCTGTGTCTATGAGTTATACAACTCTAAAATACCCTAGACCCTACTATTACAGTCATCCACATGCCACTGTCCTGTACTATAAGTTTACTACACACTTTAGAATACTTTCTTTCGCCCAGAGATCTTGTTAGAGATGTGCGACAGAACAGTTTTCTTAAAAATACAATTTAATGAATCAAGTGGGAAAGAAGAATTAGTGTTGACTAATCAACACTAGTTCGTCTTTTAATTAGAAGAGTAATCTTAGTTGGGAAACAGGAATGTAATAAGTATCACGGAAGATCTCAAAAGACCAAAATTGGTTCATCAAAATACATTCACTCGAAAAATGTATTTAGTATGACTTCTCTATATCTACATTAACTCTGTCCTGCCCATCTCCTGTTAAGCCATCTGCTGAGTAACTGGTGTCAACAACCGCATTTCAATACAGTAAGCAAGCATAACTTTGTTGTACATTGGGGCCCTCTAGAAAAAAACTCTGCTAGAAGAGGCACCCACCTCAATTTTTATCTCAACATAATACAGAGGATATGCAAATTATTTTACTGTAAACATTCTCAGCAGCAAAATTTTCAATATATCATAATTTAATCAGTATCAAGATAATCACTAAAATCGAAGGTTTGTCGGCGAAACTGCAAACAAAGTTGTCCATTGTTCACACTCTTGGCAATGGCAAGATTTTTTTGTTTCTCCTTTCTGTTAAAAATTGTTTTTATTGTTTTTGAAATTCGTATTTCCAAAAATATTTGTGAGACTTTCAATATCCCTTTGGTCAGTTTCGAAATCGTTAATTTTTAAATATCTGTTAGTTACTTTACTGCCATTTGGACATTGATTCACATTACACTTACCGATAAGGCAGTGTGAAAGTCCTGGAGTTGATCACAATTTTTGTTTTTTTAACAATATCTATTCTTTCAGGTCTGTCTTGGTCTCAAGCAAATATTATGGCCAAGCTAGATTATTTATAAATCTCTAACGAAAGTTGCGTATCCATATTTTAAATACAGCTCGAAAAAAGATAAGAAACCCAAACTATCATATAACAGCAGACACAGAAAAGAAATTGACGTTCCCAAATCGAAAACGACTCGATTGAGCTTGAACCAAGTCAGCAGTACAAGCACGTTCGCCGTTAGCTGATTATTTCAGCGAACACTAACATCTACAAATTAATTAAACTTAACCAACACAAACTAACCTGAATAATTTTCCCAGTTAATTCAATCGCGGCTTCTGCGAGGCCTTCCGACTTTTCCTTTGCGTACAGTGGGGGTGGTGGCGGCGGAGTTTTTGAGGAGCTTGTGCCAGTCTTGCTCGCAGACGAGGCTTCCGGCCAGCATGTAGTAACGGTCCCCAGGCACCAAATTGGCACCACATTTGCTACAGGTAAAACACTTTATATGGAACACGTGGGCACCAGGCTGCTGCGGCGAAGGGCCACCCGATCGCATCACCATCTCGTTGGCAGCTATCAACTGCCCACACGCCGAACATGCACCCGAGCAGAACATCCTGTAAGGAAAAAAGGGATTTACAATTGAAAATCATCGATTTGCCTAATTTATACGCAATAGCCTGGGCGGCTGTGTCAGGAGCGCTTAGTTTAGCAAAGGGGCGAACGCGGGTTCAAATCTGATGGTGGGTGAGATTTTTCTCGGCGTAGATGAATTTGAATTCATTAATTAAGCTACTTTCAGGTTAGATTAAGGTTTGTTAAATGCGTCAAGTATTTGAATGTGGAGAATCGCAATGCGATCCACTACCTCCACTGCACTCTATATCGATAGGTAAAATAGGTTAAACATTAGAATAAACTGCTCAATTACAGATCTAAAGAGTAGCTTCAGAACGTGACCACCGAAGTTCTGTAGATGGCGCCAAGTGGAATTATAGCGCACCCAGAATGTGTAGTTCAAAACGTGACCACCGAAGTTCTGTAGATGGCGCCAAGTGAACGAGCCGCCACCGTGCTAAAATGCTTGGAAATTTTGTTTGCAAAGTGGAAAATCGCCACCTTTCGCCAAAACCAAATAGCGCATGAAGGTGCTCGGGACTTTAGCAACAACTTTGCCCCCTTTCACAATTTCGATATCTGTAGCCGTTCGAAAGTTACAGGCGATCCAGACAGACAGACAGACAGACAGACGGACGGACGGACAAAGCGTTCGCATAAGTACGCTGAAGCTACTAATAAACGAGTTCGGGAATATGATTAACTGCCTGGTGTGGGGTGTTCTAGACCAGTACCAACCGTTTCTCTTTGGAATTACCACGAATCTGGAGGAGTAAACTAGAGCGTGGACTATTTCATTTCAGTGCGTAGTAACGTATGATTAATATGCGCCACAAGAGGTCTAGCTGTAAACTTTCCAGTAGATATTGTATGAATCACGCTAAGAACGATGGGCACGTCGGCTAAACTGAAAATCTGCATATCAACCTGCATACGTAATTTTGGGCATTCAAAAGAACCAGGAGTGTGACGTCTTAACACACAGCGATCTAGATCATGATCCATTGTTTCTAACAAGAAAATATTATTAGTTAATTAATATTCGTCAGCATTTTTGTGCTATGACTCCGTACTATTGTTTACTTTTCATTTATAGTTTCGTCGGTTACTACACAGATTTGGCAGGACACGAACTGCTTAGTTAATGGCTTGCACAACCTTCTAACTTGTAACCTATTCATTGCACTACTTAATAAATGAAATTGTATATTGGAATACTACTAGAATAAAATAAAATTCATTTGTCTGTGAAACTTGCAAGATGTACTGAGAAATTAATAAACCTAGATTTCAAGAATACGTAGTTAATTGATAATTTAATCTATATGACGAGTTAGAAGTAATATAGTAAATAATTACATAGTAAATAGGTATCAACGTCAATTCTGCTCATGTGTTGCACCATTGAAACTGTACAAGATAACACATTTACTAATCAATTAACTCAATTGCATATTAATATGCTACAATTATAGGTAACATTAGTTATAATGTGCTACTTCTAGACTTTAAACCGAGATTTAGCAGACTACAAACAGCTTAGTTAATCATTTAAACATATGAGTTACAAATAGCACAATAAACGATTGCATAGTATAATGATGTAAAAAATTCAATTGCATATGCTTAGTTAGAATAAATCTTTTCCAAAATTACTTGATAAATGCGATACTTCAAAACAACAACCTAAAATTTCGCAGAATACCAACTGATTGAATCCGTACCATATTTTAAGAGTAGTACAATCAACGATTGTCTAATATGCAAACAACATTTACTGGCATACGCTTCGTTTGAATAAAACTTTTTAATAACTACTTCAGAAGTACTATAGCTTCAAGATCACAAAATAGGTTATGTAGAACACAAACTAATTCAATTCGTATGATGACTTATCAGTAGCATAATCAACCATTACATAGTATACTGATGTAACGAAATTCAATTGCGTAAGCTCGGTTTGACAAAGAAAAATCCAAAATTACTGAAAAAATGCGATACTACTTAGATTTCGCGGAATACAAACCGATTCAATCCGTATGATGTGTTACAAGTAGGATAGATAATCAACCATTACATGGTATACTGATATAACAAAATTCAATTCCATAACCATGGTTAAAATATATTTTTCCAAAATTACTTGAGAAAAATGCGATACTAAATTTCGCAGAATAATAACTAATTCAATTCGTATGATGTGTTAAAAGTAGTATAATTAACGAGTGCATGATATACTGATGTAATAGAATTCATAGCATAGTGATATAATAAAAACCAATTGCAGAAGTGTTCTTAGAATATAAAATTAGCAAAATTACTTGAGAAATGTAATACCTCAAGCCCACGAACTTAGATATCCCAAAATACAAAATGATTCAATCTGGATGCTGAGTTAAAAGTAGTACAATTAACGATTACATGGTATACTGATGTAATAGAATTCATAGCATGATGATGTAATAATATCCAGCTGCAAGTTTGATTACAATATAACATTTCCAAAATTACTTGAGAAATGTGATACATCAAGGCCACAAACTTTTCCAGAAGAAAAACAGATTCAATCAGTATGATAACTTAAAAGTAGCATAATCAAAGACTACATAGTATGATGTAATAAAATTTAGTTGCGTACGCTTCGTTAGAATAAAACATTTCCAAAATTACATGAGAAATGTGATACCTTAAGCACAAAAAACTTAGATTTCTCAGAATACACACTGATTCAATCAGTATGATAGCTTAAAAGTAGTATAATCAAAGACTACATAGTATGTTGATGTAATAAAATTCAGTTGCGTAAGCTTCGTTAGAATAAAACCTTTCCAAAATTACATTAGAAATGCGATATTTCAAGCTTTGCAAAATTAATGAGTTCATGCGTACGATGAGTTAAAATAGTTAAAACGATTACATAGTATACTCGTATAACAAAATTAAACTGCAGAAGCGTGGTTAGAATGAAGGATACCTAACAACTTTTCCTGAGAAATGTGTTACTTCAACACCACAAACTTACATTTCGCAGAATACAAACTGATCCAATGCGCAGGATGAATTACGAGTAGTATAATCAACGATTATATAGTATGCTGCTGTAATAAAATTTAATTGCATAAACTTGGCTACTCTAAAACTGTCCTAAGATTGCCTGAGAAATGTAACACTTCAAGATCGCAAACTTAAATTTCGCAGAATACAGGTCGTTTTAATCCGTATGATGAGTTAAAAATAGTATATGTAATCAACGATTACACAGTGCTGATAACAACATTCAATTGCATAAGCTTAATTAAAATAAAACGTTTCCAAAATTACTTCAAGATTGCAAAATTAGATTTCGCCGAATACAAACTAATTCAATCCGTATGAGTTAAAAGTAGTACAAACAAACAAAAATTGCATCAGCTTGGTTACAGTACAACTGTTTCAGAATTATTCGAGAAATGCAATGCTTCAAGACCACAAACATGTTTCGCAGATTACAAACTGATTTAATTCGTATGATGAGTGAGATGTAGTATAATCAACGATTATGTGGTATACTGATGTAACAAAATTCAATTGCAGTCGAGTGGTTAGAATAAATCTCTTTAAAAATTACGCGAGACAAATGTGACACTTCAAAACCACTAATTTAGGTTTCGTAGCTCACAAACAGATTTAATCCGATGAGTTAAAAGTAATATAATCAACAATTATACAGTACATATACTAATCTAATAGAATTGAATTGCAGAGTGATTAGAATAATAATACATTACATAATAAGTCAGCAAAGTGATGCTTTACAGGACGCGGCGGTTGTTTGAAATACGAGGCCGTTAGGCCGAGTATTTTTAGCTGCCCTATCACTTTCCTGACGTGGCATTTATACTATTTTTTCTAAAGCCATATTAATTTTAGCAAAAAATCAATAATCACGAATAGTTCAAAAGTTGTTGGTAAGATTATGTTGATGAATTAAAAATGTAGCCCATATTAATATTACTAATAACAATCAATTATATTAAGTTATTTATTTGAGTCAAGTAAACTACTTTCTTGACTAGCGGGAAAGTAAATTCATTAATTTCGTAAAGATCTAGTTTCCATACTAAATTGAGTATTGAAAAGCCTACTTTAAATAACGGTTTCGGAAAAACATTTTAAAAATGATTCTGAGACAAGCGTGACACTCCAGGATCACAAATTTAGGTTATGCAGAACACACACTGATTTAATCCGTGTGATTAGTTAAAAGTAGTATAATCAACGATTACGTAGTGTACTGCTGTAATAAAATTCAGTTGCAGCAGAGTGATTTGAATAAATCTCTTGAAAATTTACCGGAGATAAATGTGACACTCCAAGACCACAAATTTTGGTTTCCCAGAACATAATCTAATTTAATCCGCACGATAAGTTAAAAATAGTATAATCAACGATTACATAATATACTTATGTGATAAAATTAAATTGCAGAAGCATGGTTTCACTGAAACATAACAATTTTCCGGACAAACGTAATATTTCAACACCCTAAACTTGGTTCAATCCGTATGATGAGTTAAAAGCAGTATAATCAATAATTATATAGTATCCTTTATCTAATAGTCTTGTCTGTCCGGGACGCTGTTTCAGCAGCCAAACCGTAAGAGATAGAGAAAAAAGTTATTAAAGTTATATGTTTGGAATGGTCATGTCAGGTCAGGAACCGAATTTCAGTCTCTAACACTAATTATTATCTTAATTATCCTAATCCTAACTTTTTAGGTTAGATTCTAGGCAAATTTTATCAAGGCGAATGGGACTGGTAGTTTGCTACCAACAATGACGTCATATACGTACGTGTGGTGAATACGCGTTCTATTTGCAAAACGGTCTTTTTTGTTTTTTTTTTTTAATGAGACATTTGTCTCACTGGGTTGCTAGTGGTGATATAGTAAAATATATTTGCGTAAGCTTGGTTAGAATAAAACTTTCCCAAAATTACATGACAGATGTAATACTTCGCCAAGATCACCAACTTCGCTAAATATCAACTGATCATCTGTAGGATGCGTTAAAAGTAGTGTAATAAAGGATTACATAGTATACTGATGTACTAAAAGTCAATGCAGAAGGGTGGTTAGAATGAAAAAGTTCATTTTTTTCTGAGAATTGTGATACTTCAAGACTACAAACTTAAATTTCCCAGAATACAAACTAATTCGATCTTTAGGCAGCATAGTCAACGATTATACGTACAGTACGCTGATGTACACATTAATGTTACTCGCAGAATATGTTAAGCAATGGAAAAATGTATCTGATAATATATTCGTTACATTAACCACTGATCAATTCATTCTGAAACAATACAATTTTAATGTGACGTTTATCATCATCAACTTCAGGGTATAAGCCCTCAGGGCTGATTTCACGATATTATGTCATATTTAATCTCTTCTTTCACTGGGCGGTCTACATTTCTTCTTCCTCTTGATACGTATTCCAGTATATTCTTTGGTAAGCGTGTGTCATTGATTGTTAAAATATGTTGAAGTCGTCTTTCTCTGTAGTTTATTAGTTCATTAATTTTGAAGATGCCTCGTTATTGTCCTACACGGACGTTCCAATTTCGGTCTAGTAGTTTATTAACGACTCACAATTTTTCAAAATTTTTCTTCATGTATAAGAAAAGAACATTTCAACATTTTCTGAATAATGTACTCAAAACTAAATAGGTTACAAGGAAACTAATTATTTGTTCTTATATCGATTGTGCCTATAACAGATAACTCTGAAGTGTCGACATCAGTATAAATTCTTGATAAGAGTACTTTCACACGTTGTTAATAATACATTTTTAACGTGTTCTTGTATTAGTTACTTTTCTGTAACTCGTATATTGTACAGCTACACATTATCTTTGGCCATAATAATGAGTTCCTTTTCTAAATTGCTCAATTCTTTCCATGTACATAAATCAATCTAACATATCTAAATTCTACATTGGCAAAGCTAAGCTCCAAATACAAGAAGCTGCAAAAAATTAATTAGTATTCAAATGTCTCGGTTATCACCTTCAGAACTGCTAATTAAACACCAATTTCGAAATGTCATATTTATGACAGGTAGGATTTAAATTGCAGCCTCGGAGTATTAAAATTAATATATGATTTCACTCTGGGTTTATAGCAAATTAGTCGGCTTATTATCTAAACTAATGCAAATATTGGATCTACGGCTGATCTTTACACAAATATCACAAGAGTGTTCTCACAGTTTCCATATTCTGTTCAGCACAGATCAAGTTTCTTCCTCAATATCGAAGTAGGTCACTTTTTCCTAATTTCAAATCATTATATGTTGTAGAAGACGGAAACTAACAACTACAGCGAAAGCGTGTGTTTCTCACATCCAAAGCTGTTCAACTGGGAATTAATAGATGTCCATCGGTTGAACAAGATGGGTTCGGAGATGATATTTCAAAAATGCTGTGAAGTGACTTAAGAACGCTGTTAACATTTTATCACCAACTACACCGAACTGGATTCTTTCCCCGGATTCCATGATATTTAACAATTTATTACCGGTTTGCCATTTCATCGAATGTTTTACCATGGGATGGTGACCTATTGTAAAAAGTACGGTTTCAAAGATCATTAAGATAAATTATATTAATTGAGCTGTTTCCAACTTATAATGTGCAGCGGGCGTGCAATGCCACAATGATTCGGTTAGATAAAACTTTTTTGGAATTTTAATTGCAAATTGCAAAACTGTGTGGTTAAAGTTCAGCCACATGTGTGTGAGTGGGTGCAGCCATCGCTCAAAAATAATTAGACGCAAATAAATGGCACTCTTACACATGCTCTGCTGTTCGTCAGATGGGGAATTTGCATTTACCTGACTGTTAATGTAAAGTGGGTGCATTAATCAGAGTGCAGCCCGCAGTGACAGAGCAGTTGCACGATGTTATTAAAACGCTAGTACACAGCAGCTAATTAATTTTATGCAACGCCACACTTGAATGGCTTTCATAATGAATACGCTTGTGTAGTTTTATTTTTCCTGAAACTTATATATATATATATAGGTATAAGATCGAAATGATTGACGGCTCATGCTGCGGTCGTGTTGCTAATTACTTTCGAGTTCGCTATTAAGGGCTTACTAATTAAACCGATTTTTCTTGGTAAAATTACCGAGATCGTTAAGTGTTTGCAAGCTGAACTCGCTCCTTCCTTCTTCCTATTGCATCTGCAAGTTTTCCTGCTGCAAAAATTTCATCGCAAATTAGTTTTTTACATACAGAACTTGCACAATCGATCACGACCTATGAGATAAATTTACACAGCTAAATGAGCTAATTAGAAATTATCTTCAGTCTTTAATAATCAATCAACGGTAATTAATAATTTCCGATAAAACATTAAGGTTATTCTAGTTCAATAAACGCCAGCCAAAAGTACTAGAACTCCCGAGTTTTAACATCGTTTTTCTATCTATTCGATCTGTCACTGAAACAATGTACAATTTAATACTGTTTTATTGTATAAGCTACAAAACAATCATGGCGTGGCTTTAATAAAATTATTTAAATACACAATACTACACCAACAGCTGGCATTGTTAACGCCTAGTTACTATTGTAAATATAATACATAGATTCTGTTATCAAATTACGTCACATTATATACCTACTATTACAAGTGTGTAATGTCTTTAATAATACATAAACTGGCTCTTAGCCTCTTGACTAATGTGGTGGTGGTAAAGATGTTTCTCTCTTTCCAATTACCTTTTTCTTTCTACGATTACCAATTTCCATTTCGCGTTCCATTTAATTCCATATATTTCTGTATGTTTGCCAACGTATGGCCCTATGAGTCTACTATCACCCTTCTTCAATTTTCCGTACCACTCGTTATACGACATTCTCTTCTACCTATATTTTTCACTTCATTGACTTTCAGTTGATCTTCCATCATCATGTCTCAAATAGTAATGCATCTCTAATTAGCAATTATATGTCGCATTGTGACTCCCTTTTAATTCTCCCCTTCTTACTAACTTCTCCAGTGCTACATTTTCTATTTTAAACTCTTCCGACAATTTCCATTAATTCTTACTCTGCGGTGTGTTTGAGCCACTGTCATGCGTGTTGTTTTTATGAGTTCACTCGGAATGTCTTGGTCTTTCATGGCTTTATATAACTCTTTTATTATAATGGAGTTGTACGCTTGTCTGAAGTCAATGAAAACGATGTAGAGCATTACTTAATGTTCACAGCAGTTGTTCTGAATCTGCTTCAAAGTAAATATTTGGTTTACCACTGACCTACCACTTCTAAAACCACATTAGTATTCACCCAATGCTCTTTTTGTATGCAATACAACAGGCTAATATCCGTATCTAGTAATGCAACAGCTCTACAGTTGTCACAAATCTTCTCGATGTGTGTTTTTTTTTTTTTGGAAACGGATTATAATAATCGTTGTCCACTTCTCTTCAGGAGTCACCTCCATATTTAAATAATTTATGGTACTTAACTATCTCTTTAAATTCGGCCTCTTCCTACGCCTTGGTTCTTAGTTCTTCTGTTTGTTCCATTTTTTAGGGTATTTGTTCAGGAGATCCTCAAAAATTGCTTCCATCTCTTAGTTGTTTTTCTTCTTCTCCTATTAAATTGCCTTCTTTACCCTTATAGTAATTTTGTCTATCCTAGTAGCCTTTCTGTATGCTTCTTCTTGATAAAGACTCCTTAATTATTTATCCTAAATGTTTCTTCCAAGTTCTTTATTTTGTTTTCATATTAGATCTTTATTTCTTTCTGCATATAACATTTGATTCCTTTCCCTGACCTTATATTTATCTCTGTTTACGGTGTGCATTATTTTATCATTTCTTCCCTTGCATTTCTTCCTTTTTCTATTGACCCTCTTATACTTTGTATATCATATCCATCTTTGCCCTTAATTGCTTTTACTTCTTGCACAGTTTCTTCCATCGCTTTATTAAGTGCCAATTTTATTTGTTCTCATTCTGGACTAACCTCTTCTTCCTGTTCTCTTATTCTTAAACCTCTTACTACTATCTCCACGTAACGTTTTTGTGTACCTACTTCTAGTAGTTGTTCATATTTACATCTTTTCTCTGTGGGATCGGCAATGTTCTTTTTATGTGGTGTTTTAGCTATCCTATGTATGTGCAAAGTAAAGAAAATATTGCGTACGATAGTAGCAGAGAGAATAAAAAAATTCTTCGAACATGTCATTCGTAGACGAGACCTGGAAACATTAATCATAGAGGGCACATCAGTCGGTAATATAGGGCGAGGAAGATCTCCTACGACGTACAGAGACCACATAGTCAAACTCGCAGGAAATAACCTAAGTCAATCCTAAGTCACCGACTAAGAAGAGGTATGTGCTAAAACTAAATAGTGATCACGGTCAAAGAGACTTTATACTCGGATTAATAACTATACGAGTGTTGCTGTAGTTCGTAGTATTGCGAAGGGCCACCCGCAAAATAAGATCGAATCCTACTTTATAAATCTCCTATATAAATGTTCAAATTGTGTACTTCTTTATTACAAGAATTTTTTCTATTGCAAACTCTATCAGCCGTTTTCCATTTTCATTACTATACCTATGTTTGCTATGTTTATCTATAAGAAGTGTGTATATTTCTTCCTGGCCGACTTTCTCTTTGTAGTTGCCCAAAATTATCTTAACGTCATCCTTTGGATTTATGAAAACAATGGGTATCCACTCATAATACGCTTCTTTTTCATCCTCCTGCTCCTCTTCTGTGGACGTGTATATATATTCATTAAACTTATATTCCTTTTATTACATTTGATTCTTATACTACATATTTATTTTGATATCGGTGTGAATTTAATATTAAGCCTTTTTTACATCAAAAAACATGTTCTTAATCTTCTAGCCTCTCCACCACTATTGAAAAAGACATACTTTCCTGATTGGATAAACATATTATCATTTTGTTTAGTTCCTGCAATGCTATGACATCGATTTTATATTTTTCCATTTCTTGTACTAAATTTCTCATACGTTCCCCTTACATACTAAGTTGCAACTCAATACTCGATTCGTTTTTTCCCTTTTTGTCCATTTTCCCAAGTAGTATCTGTCCATTTCTTTTCCATAATTCGTTATTTTTTATTTCCAGTTTATTATCGTCGACCATTTCGTCTTCTCTTTATTTCCGATTTGTATTAAGTTTTATGATTTTTTACCATCTTGTTTTTTTTCCTTTCTGCCTACTTATGGAGCTTTCCGTTTATTAATAACTTTTGATCTCAAATATTTGTTTGCCTTATTTTTCTCTTCTTTACTGTATATTTCCCTAATGCCTCATCTTATTACCGTTTATGTAAACGTTTTCAACTTCTTTCAATTTTAAACAATTGTTTACAATTGTTCAAGGTAATTTGTGTATCCTGCCAATTCTTTACTGTTACCACACATTTAATTTTGTTTATTACATAAGCAACAGATAATTCTATATCGATTTTTAGCTTTTCTTTATTAATTTTTTGACATCTTTTATTATTACTTCTCGATCTCTTGTATCAACTTTAATACCCGTTATTACCAAGTTGATTTTTCTTTTCTCTCTCTCTGTTTTGCGATTGTAGTACACCGATGGGGCGATAATTATCTACCAGGTGTCCATTCTCAAACTTAAACATATGAAGTTAACATTGTATTGAACGTTTGTACTGACTTCTGCTCGTCAATACAACTTATATGAAAGGTAATGGTACCAATAGAAAGATAAAACTATTGCGCGTCAAATGATACTAATAATAATAATATGTTGCATAGAAATAATTAGTGTTGCCACGAGACGAGACGCGACGACATTTTACTCATCTCGATCTCGATCTCGATCTCGACAATTTTGGAAAGTTGATTCTCGGTCTGGAACTCGAAAATACTCGATCGTTTCTCGAACTCCAAGATTTCGATTCTATACCTTGAAGTAATTTTGTTAATTGTGGCAATAGGGATTTAAATGATAAAAATGATACCTTGTGTAAACATATGTTGTCGCATAATTTTGAAGCAAATTAAATGTTTTAGTAACAATCAAATATTTATCTAGAAAATACACACTAGAGTACACTGCTAGAATACACGCACATGTTATTTTACATTATTTTGCCGTTAAAAGTTGAAATAAATAAAAGAATAATTAACCGGGAATAATCAAGATGCCTAAAATGTGATATTGATTACTGATAAATACTGTGAAGTTTATTTAACATGGGGTGATTCTTTAGCAGCGCATTTTGACCCATTTCTTTAATAAATAAATGTTTCGAGTTCTTTTCTTAAGATTGTCTTTTGTTTGTTAATTTTATTTTATTGGTTCAATAAATGAATAAATAACACTTACTATTTTTTAGAAGATTTTCAAAGCTATGCACCTTAACAGGACAGAGAAAAGTTAACACAGGTAATTATTTTAGCATGTAAATCCCTATGTTGAGGCAGTTGAGACTGCGTAACGCCGAAAATAATTACGTACTCCATGTATTAACGTTCTGCCTGGCGATATTTATGGCACTGCTCTTGAAAGCACAAAGCAGTGGACCTGGCTAAGAAGTAAACCCTGTAGTCCTAGACCTGAATATATGAGTTCGATTTCCACAAACTCTAACGGTCGAGCCCACTGTGATTCCCCAATCTAGTTTGGCAATCATGAGCTCTTAATGCCTAACAACCTCCTCTAAGAGAAATATTGTGCGTTTTTGTGCAGGTTTTCAAAATATCATTGAAAACGGACGGGATCGAGAATTTAGACGAGATGAGATCGATAATTATCTCATCTCGGTCGCATCACTAGAAATAATGACAAAATACCTATTGCCTATGTTCGACTTTGAAAGTGAAGACCAGTTAGAACAGCAATGAGACAACATGAACAAAAAACAGAATACAATACATGAGTAAGAAAGAGATAAACATAGAAACATATATTGGAGTAGGCTTGACGCTTATATTAATTATGACGTCACCTAAATATGCATACTACCTTTTTCTTATTCAATATGTTTTTTTTGTTCATGCTATCCCATTGTTGTTATAGAGGTTGCCTAAAACTGTACAGAACATGGCAATTCCATGAGTTGAAAAAGGTTCAAATACTATTTGCCGGAGAAAACGAAATAAAAAATGCAATAATTAATTTTGTAGCTAGGGAACAAGTAGGTACAATAGACACTTGTTGCCTAGCTACTAAGTAAATATTACATTTTTTTATTTCAGCTACTCTTATGGCAAATAATATTTGAACCTTTTTCAACTCACGGAATTGCCATGTTCCGTACAATTTTAAGCAGCCTCTATATAATTATGGCCCCATGGGTATATTCCAATTCTTCAATGTAGTTTCCAACCAACTGTACTCATTCTTCTTGCATTTTGTTTATTTCTTCTTTTAATTCCCTTATTTCGCCGTTATTTTTTAATTTTTTTATTGACTTTGCTTTAAATATCCTCATTGTCAGCTTTTATTTCTTTCTTCCATCGCTTTTTTGATTATTTCTCCATAGCTTTCTCCATATCCTGATGTGTTGTAGGCTTTTCTCCGTATTCCAATTTATGCCTTGTATTTATCATGCTGATCTGGGAGTTATTTTACTACTTTTGAATATATCTGCTGTTGTTTCTTCTTCTTTGTTAACCTTGGTGCGCTGCTATGTTTCTTCGTTAACGCTCCCTACGCTGTTTTTTAGCAATTTAATTTGGTCCATTTGATTTTATACTCTAGGTCGTTATATTTTTTTTAACTCGACTACTACACTTTAAAAATATAAGTACAAACTGTTGACCTTGGATATGTAAAACGCGGATTACTAAATCTAAATATATACTGGCAAAAGTGTTGGACGTTGATATAACTTAATTTTGCAAAATATAGTCTTAAATTATTCACAACAAGAACGTTTCCAACATTGCCATGTTAGTTGTTACATCTTCACGAGAGATAATTGAATCTAAAGTACTTGCACAGTGACTTTTGAGGGTTTTATTTATTTATCTTGTTCGCTGAAGCTTGAGACACTAACTTTGAAGGAACAAAAATAATTTCAATATTATTTTCATGCAACCAATGATAGCGCCCCAATAAATGTTTTTATGAAAAATATGATTAAATCTGTAGACTTTGTTCATATATTCCACATAGTGATGTGTGTATTCTGCATATTTTTCTTCCCTCATGTATGTTTGATTTTTAGTATATCTGAAGTAGTGTGTATTTTCTACTTTAAAATAAATATCACGGCTAAATGGATTAAATTTGTTCATATTTTCCACATGGTATACGTACTATGTATTTTGTATTTTCTACTTTGTATGCTCTTTTTAGATGTTTACTACACTACAATATTTAAAAATATTAAAATACGAACATTTCCAAAAATAAATGTGTTCCCGTTCCAACGAAAACATGTTTTAATATTTTTAATTCTCTAGTGTAACGAAATACTCAGCACGTCTGAAAATTTATTACCTTCTACTTTTCGTAAGTCTGTTTGATTTTGGTATTTAGGAATGTGTTGCAATATTATTGTAATGTATACTATGTCGTTATCATCTATGATACTTTTATCTAGGTATGTGATTCTTCTCACTTTGTGAGTGTGCTGTTCTGCGGGAACATAGTAGTCTAATATTAATTTCAATACAATCGTTGAAGTTGCTAAATTAATCCGGTGCTCCATTATTTAGGGTTGTAATAACCAATGACACGTCACTTTGGTAAGTTTGCCGTTGCAATTACACACCTTTATATCAATCTCGAAAGGAACAAATTCAGTACAAAAGCCTACGGCTTTCGAAAGCTAAAAATAAATTAATAATAAAAGATCTCTTAGAGCCGTAATGCAAAATATAGCCTGTCGTTCAAGCATTAGCTTCATGGCTTAGGCAGGTTGTATTTATTCCCGGTTTACATAACAGCAACAGCTCGATGCTAAATAAGCAGACAAAGCGAGAAGAAGTCCGCATTTCCAATACACCCTGTAATCAATCTTCCGCCGTTGCTGTACCATAATCTAATTAACAGCACAACTAATAATTTCCTCGGCACAACGTGACTATAATTGGATTCGTTAATCAGAAAGTGCCCGCGGATAATCGCGGTGTTTTCCACAATATAAGATACTAATTAGTGCGAGAGCTCGATAGCGGCCGCTTCGCGCACGCCGCCGCCGCCGCCACGCCGCCTGTACTCGATTACACAAATTCTGATTTAAATGCAAATTTAAAATGTCTTTCAATTTATAATCTTATTTCTGTTAAAATTACTCCATTATGAGACTTGATAAGGGCCGTACTCGTGCAATTACGCTTTCGATGAATAGACGACGGCGTGGAGAAAGAACCCGCAGCTCAATGGCTAATTGGTTGCCGATATCGTAATAAGTCGCAGACAGATACAAGGTCGCAACTCCCTTTTAGACGTAGTTTATGAGATTTGTAGGCAATTTAAAGATTCTTGTGCCAATACATGCAAGAGAAGACGCCAACGGAACTTTTAATGAGGTAAAATTCACGTCTGCTAAGTCCCTTTTCACGTACTAATGAGCGGTGTAACAAAATCGCAGTTTATATGGAAGGTGGCTAAGGTAGCGCCGAATGGGCTTCTATTTGGGTCGCATTACCATAACGTGAGTGATTAGTGGTAGTCACGTCATCCGCCGAACTTCGGTGAGTGACAGCCCTGGGTGGAAGAGATAACCCAAGTACACATGCTAGAAAATTAAACATCCACCTAATTAATGGACTTTCCAATTTATTACCTTCGAAGGTAATAAGGGCTAGCTCGAAAAGTTTCCGCAACTGCGCCCCTTTAACGATCACTGCAAATTTCAAAAAGAACCCCCCTGAGAAAATTGTTGTAGAAACTTGTGTGAATATCGCACCTGTTTGACGTTTCGGGACTTGCGCTGGCCTAATGCCTCCACATTAGGGGGCGAATAAACTTGGAATTAATAGTGTTCTAAATATGCCAGCCCGTTCACGAAACCGTGATGTAGGATCTAGGATCCATAAATATGGCGAGTTAATAAGCATCGAAGGAGTGCAAAAGTGAGAAGTAAAATCCTGAAAGCCACTTACAAGGAGTAATAATCGTAATTGGGATATTGACACCACGAGAGATGAGCTATTGAGCAGTGTTCACAGCAGCGTGTATAAGCGAGCCAAACAGCTGCACGGGGTTGAGGGTTGAGGGTGGCTCTGGGGAGCAACTGCCTAACTCGATTTGCCCACGCCAGAGGCCTCAATCAATAGACGCGGCGCGGCGGGGACCAATTACATGCCCACTTTCCTCGTAACACCGTTTGCATACATTTGTCAAGCACGACAAAGATGCTTACACTTCTTTATTCCACCCATTTTTCATATTTTCAAAATCTACCAATTCCTCAGTCAACCAATATACACTTCCAAGCTCCCCGAGAAAAGTTCCCACGGCTCAAATTTCCCGCTAGCTTTTCTTCCAGTCACAAAATCTACAAATACTTAAAACAAATGCAGTGAATTTAGCATTGAAGTAAGTATTAGTATAATACAAAATTAACGTAACTAATTAATTTCGTCTGACAATACTAACAGTAGTGGCATTCCAAATACCTAAAAATTATGCGAACCTTCTACAGTAGAACTTGGTTATAACGAATTCCACGGGACCGCTATATTTGTTCGTAATAACCGTTATTCGTTATACCCAAGAAGGCCATAATTTGAGCAAATTTCCAACTTCCGCATAAATTTCTACTTTTTCGGAAACCGATAAAATTTTCCGTTTGACTCCCGACATTTTTCCACAACTAGAAAATGCGTAGGTACATACGGAATGTCAGTAAAGGAACGACCAAGATACATCCACTTGAAGATTTTTGTAACTCTTTTTGTTGCGTTATAGGCCAACGTCTTATAGCTATTGTACTTTTAATCCTGTAAAGGGTTTTGTTAAATGCAATAGCTTAGACGTGGCTATGACGCAACACTTTCGTTTTGCAGAATGCGATAACAGAACTGAGCCATAACATCGGGCGAAACCCATTATCGCTTTTCGAAGAACTGGATCCTGCAGGTAGCTGCTGGATTCTAAGAAAAACGGAGTTGCTTACAATGCCCACTATCTCGCGCTATTGTACAGAGTGCTAGAGAGAGCTAGAGAAAGTGGCCTACGAAATTTAACTGACCACTATTTTCCTAGAAAACCTTCCTTATTATAATGTTGCCACAACAAAATACCTAATATCTTTCAGTTACATTTTATTAGGAGATGAAAAGGAACAGTTCTGAGAATGTATTCTTAAATTTTGGTTCATTATTCCCGTGAAACGAATTCGTAATAAACATGAAATACATGCATTAAATCAAATGTAATTCAAATATACCTTCAAAATTATTCGTTATAAACGTGAATTCGCTGTAACCGTGATCGTTAAAAGCGAGTTCTACTGTAGTTGAGTTCATACGAACTCTAAAGAAGGTTATGCATACATGTTTGATATTGTTAAAAATAATAATCAATCTTCAACTTGTACACGTATAAGTGCCTTAACCGTTAAGGTTTAACAGGTTGTTGAGAGTAACAACATATAGTAGTTCGGGGTTGGAAGTGAGCGTTAAAAAATAAAGCTTCAAGTAGCTTCGGTGGTGGAACTGTAACATGTTTCTCTGCACCTTCATCTTCTCATACAGCTTAATTGAATATAAGTTTTCCCCTTTTCCATGATTCTGTACTTAGAGCAAGTCTTCCACATATTTTTACGGGTATTTTTCTAATATTGCCGTTTCATATCACTTGTAACTTGGCCTCGCCCATCTTCCTGCCTTCATACCTTCGTACTGTGATACAGTACCACTTTTAGACACCTTTTCTGTAATATAATTCGTTTTTTGTCTTATTCTAACTTGGCATTTACGACCTCGAAGGCATAAGCGTTAGGCTCTCTACATAAATCTTTGGCTAACTTGGAACATATTAATAATAGCTTTTGCGAATAACTATTTTTCCAACCCATAAGTTAGGTTTGGAAAGATACATTAATTTGAAATTGTGGTCTTCATTTGCAGAATATTGGATTTAAATATTGTATTTACAATGTCAAAAACAACCCATCTCAAGAGGAATCTTCTTTTAGCTTCATTTTCTTACCTACCAGTATTTGCCCACGTTATCGGCATTTCAAGTGTGCCATTTGGCTCAATAGTTTTTATGCCACGGAGGAAGTGTGTAGGGGCCACAGAAAAAAATTGAAGAATGGGGGGGGGAGGGTGAAATAGCTATTAAGGGGGCCACATTAGGCTTCAAAATAGTATAAAACTATGTTTTGGCACACTAGTCCGAAAGCAGATCCCTATAGAGGGCCTTGAATCACATGAACGCGATTCGCCCTAAAATAATATCTTTCCTAGAAGAAATGGACATGACTGGGGTCCACATATACCTTCTGAATATACAGTTGGTGAAGAAGAGTGGACACAATAATGCGACAGGCTTTGAAAGGCCACACTCACGTGGTAAGACTCTCAGGAGGGTGACCAGAAGAAAAAGGCTGAGAACCACTGATTTAGCTCACCATTTGGCATGATTTTCTATTTTAATTTATTTATATTTACAATTTTTTATAGCAACTTGCTAGTCATTCAGAATTCCTTTTGGAGTTTTAGATATTATCATAATGCCATTAGCAAACCTTAAATGTAATAACATTTCCCCATTGGTGTTAGCAATCATTTTCGACCAATCCAAAGTTTTCAATATGTCAAAGGCCAAATACGAGCATGCATCAAAAATTTCCAGGGACCAAAAAACAAGGATGCATCAAGAATAGAAAACAGCAGAATTTTGAAAAGCGGCAACATTGGGAAAGCCAGAGAAACACAGATCTACTAACAGATCACCTAAACGTTGGTGTCAAGGGTGGACATCATCATTGAACACCCTGAAGATTCATATAAGCAGCATGAAAGACATTAGATCATTCTGTTTTTCCGATTTTTGAAATCTATGTTACTCCGCTTCATGTACGAGAACAGCACGTTTTCCAGTACTAATGCTTTTGATATTTCTAATTAAGGGAAAAATTGCTCTCAATTTCGTATATCAATTACAGATGTTAAATAATACTGAAACGATAAGAGTAATATCTATTTGACACAATAATGTTTCAATCCTCTTGATCTTTTACAATCCGATATGAAGTTTGGTCTCCTTTAGTATGCTTCAGTATCATCCAGGGTTGGGCAATCTTGTAAAACATCTTACAATCCTTCGCACATGGGCTGAAGGAGCCATCTTCACGTGGTCGCATTTGGCGGTATTGGCCCATTTAATGCAATAGCAAGGGTCTTTTGGCTAATGGGCTCAGCTAGGGAGGGGCAGGGGTGGGCAGCTAGGGAGGGGCAGGGGTGGGCAGCAGTTGCCCCCCCCCCCTAAACATTTATAAAGGCAAAAGACAGTTTATTTATAATTATTATTGCAATTCACATTCTACAAGATTTTAAAAAAGAAGCTATACTAGGTTATACATATGATTCTACATAAAAACAAATGAGGAAGAAGCACGTTCGTACGACTCAATCCACTGTATATCGTACCATCGAGCTGTACATGTTACAACAATAAGGGTATTTCATTCTGGGATAAGTACCACTCCTCAGCTCGTATCCGTGCTAATAGCGTGGTTCAAAGCTAATGAAAAAGCGCGCCAATTAATGGGTAAATATACCATGTGTTTAAAAAAACTCACTCGCAGCATGGCATGATCAAATTGAAGTTTGCCATAACGTGATAGATACCATTGAAGCAAATGAACTACCATAAGTCAGAGAGAAGTAAATTACATCTTGATTTTGAACTATTTTCCTAAAAATATACAAAACACTAAATAAAAATAATTTTTATTGATTGTTATGATCAATACACTCGTTGTTGTTGTGTAAATGTCATCTTATTTTGCTTTTTGCTCGACACAAGTACACTTAATGCAGTGTAAACTTTTGCTTCTCACAGTGACATATGTTTTCATAAACTAAATGCAATCTGATATTCACCTACAGACTTAAGTTAAGACATGACTAGATTTTCTATTTTTCTTTCCAAGGCCTAAATGAGTTTTTTTTTTTTGAACACACGATATAATGCGCTTACAAGTTGGTATCATGATATTCATGATGTAGTAGCGCAAACCTTCACTCGCATTTGTTCCTTAACAGTCGTTTCTAAATAATCTAGATGTAGGTGTACGTAAATATTCGCCAAATATCGAAAGAGCAGCTTTTTGTCCCACTTCCATATCTGACTGTGTACGTGTGCGTTCTGTTCCGAGAGAAAAAGTTCGAAACTTGAAAACTGTAATTTTAAAAATCAGGCGGAAGTGTGGTATTTACACAATTAACTACTATTATTATAGTTTTATTTCATTATTTGCAAATTAAAAAAATTAATGTTAAATTTTCATCAGTTTTGGCAAATCTGCTGCAGATCGTTTTATGACCTCATCTTCCAGCTTCCTTCTTTTTTCTAGTATCATTTCTTTGAGTACACTTGGCAGCCCTATGGCTACCTGGAAGGATAAAAAAAAATGTCAGAAGACTGTTTTAGCCATAGGGCTGCCAAGTGTACTCAAAGAAATGATACTAGAAAAAAGAAGGAAGCTGGAAGATGAGGTCATAAAACGATCTGCAGCAGATTTGCCAAAACTGATGAAAATTTAACATTAATTTTTTTAATTTGCAAAAAATGAAATAAAACTATAATAATAGTAGTTAATTGTGTAAATAAATGTTTGCCCCCCTCTAACTGGAATCCTGGCTACGCCCTTGCAGCAGAGTAGACGAAGTTGTGATTGCTGGTTCGAGACCCCAAAAAGAGTTTTCAAGCCTTGTCTCGCTAGGTCATTGGGCTGAGACGATTTTCAGGGCCACCAAGGCAGATCTACTGTCACGATCTGTCCTAATGGTCTTATTCCGGATACCACATTTCGGAATGACGTCTGCACCTTGCACGGCAGCTTTTACCTCCGCTTGGAAAGCGGTGATATATTTGCTTCATGCTATGTTTTCTTGAAGATCCAGATCATCTGAGAAGATACTTGTCTCTGTACCCTCTACTGTTTTAGATCTATCAGATAAAATTTCAGACTTTGAGAGGGTGACATGATTTTTAAAAATAAATTTAGGCAAGAGAGCATATCCCATCTTATAGACAGCCCCTTTCAAGATGCTCTGCTGTCTCCCTCTAAAGCCTTTATCGTTACATAACCCTGAAAACCGCCCTTAGTGTCACCTCCTCCACTCCGTCTTCTTCTTCCCCTTTTCCTTTTGCCTATGGCGTCAGGCCAGTTGCCCACACCGGTATTGGTTTCGGTTGGCTGCCATCCTCCTTAGTTGTGCTACGCCTTTTACCCTCTCCATTACCATCTTTTTTATTCATCCCCATGTTTTTCAAGGTCTTCCTACATATCTTTTTCTTTCGGACCTTGCCTCCATAATTCGTTTCGATATTCTTCTCTCTCCCTCTCCAATTCTTGTTACATGACACCTCCAGATGAGTTGCCTTCTTTCCACTAATTTGACTACGGGCTTCATTTCTAGTTCTTCTCATATCACTATATTTCGAATACTATCGCGTTTAGTTCTTCCTGGAATTCTGAGATATTTCATTTCCCCTGCTATTATTTTCGCTTTATTTATTATTGTTATTGTCTCCGAGAGCTGCTCTTAGTGCCACCTCCTTCCCATAAAGATCTATTGAAAGAAGTACCAAAGTAGTCTCCAAGACTGGGGTTGGTAGTACTCAGACATGCTAATTACTAAACGTGCTAGAATTGAACTTGTCTTATTCTGGGCCACCAAACTAGCATTTCCATAGTATTGATCTAATAAAGGCAGTGTGCAACCACAAGCGTTAATCGCGGGGCAACAGTGATAAAAAGCCACACAAGCTTTTTCAATTCTTGTTCAAGTAGGTTCCCCCAATTTAGCTTTTCGTCAATACCCAGATACTCCGTCATTTCACCAATCAATCTTAAGTCTATACATGTTCGTCTACAAAATATCACGGGTTCAACATATTTTAATGTCATCAATATATTATATAGTTATTGTACTTGCCATACTTGTCTTGTTCCGGAAGATGCAATCCTTCTATGCAATTGCATCCGCATTTCCATTTATTTATTATTAAAGGATTCGGCGTAGCCTGGATCAGTAGCGTAAGAACAATGGTTGCCACCAGAAACCCTAAAAATTTTGCACCCATATTTTACTTAGTGTTAGAAGAATCCAGAAACTTGCTGTGGTCATTTCAGCAGTGTATTATCGCATAATAAAAATGCGTAGAACGCTCCCTGTACAGCGAACGCATTATGAAACTTAATTTGCGTGTGCGCGTTAAACGCAAAACTAAAGTCTGTCCATGGGATGAGGGGAGTTTTGATCAAAGATTGTTTCACCAAGAAGCAATTATTAGCGTTCGGCGGAAAAATGAATTTCGCCATACGTGAAGTAAATACAACCAGCTTTGACAGCCTAGCAGTAAGCAATTTTCTGCATATCAGTTCACAAGGCACACGACATCCAAAGGGTGTATTTGCGATGCTTCAAGTATTTTGTGACGTCAGACGACCAAGCTTCACCTCAGTTAGAGTCCAGGACTTCCCCGTCGAATTCCAGTTTGATTAAATTCCAAACTTCAAGCCATTCAAATTCGGATGACGCAATCCAGGGTTAAATCGCATGCGACACAGGGCCTACTTCTAACTAAAATGTTTTCAGTTTAAAAACGATATGCAATCGTTTCTGCGGAGTGAAAATAGCGCGTGAGAAATGCGTTTCCGTACGCGAATTGTGTTGATTTAAATACATGCAAGCGCAACTAGGTCTGGCTCCAGACCCGGTTTGTCTTAGAAGGCATTTTGAGTTGCATTTTTTAAAACGAGTATTTCATCGTTATTGTAGTTACATGAGAGTGGACCCAGCTATTTCGCACTTTGATTTTACTAGGAGTTCCTAGCTTTCTTTGATTTTGTTTTATTTGATTTAAATTTTTATGTGTTTTGAAATCAACATATTGTGTAAACAAATTGGCTTTTCTTGCAATATTTGAAGTCAGTTTCAGCTCGAGGACACTATAGGTGCGTAGCACATTCCTGTTTTGAAATATTGACACTTCTTATCTACGAGCTGGAGTATGTTAGAGTTTCATGTTCACTGGGCCAGCAAGCTAAACATAAAGGGCAAATGATTATGCGAATATTACGACGTGCAAGACGTTTTACTCCAATTAAAAGTACCACGTGAGGGTCTATACCACACGCTTGGAAATTAATATTTTATGAGAAAGATGATACAATTCTTTGTGCTTGTATTCAATTTTGACACCCCCTAAAATTTTTCGCTAGAAGCCAGGCATTCTTAGGCTTCTGGGATAATACGCCATTGGCGTGTATCGAACCTACATTTCTGTATCAGCAAGTAGAAATGCTAGGAAGGTGTCTCTTAAAGCTCTGTATAAAAATACAAAACAAACAAAACAATTTAAAGAAGTATAGATACTTCTTTCTTATAATGTTGACTTCGATAGTAATTTTTCTTGTTTTTTGTATTTGCAACAGTTTAAAAAAAGACTAGAAACTAGAAACAACGGCAAGCATAACAACACAATCAATACTGAAAAAGCGAAGCACTGTTAGATAAGACAATTTGGCTTATATCGTTTTCTTTTAATCTTATACATCTGATTACATTTTGTACAGTCTTATTACAGACATCCTGTATATGAACCCTGGGTTATATTCGCAGAATTTTCAGATTACTACATAAAGACATTGTTCCGACACGGGTAATCTGCCGGAAAGTGCTACGTCACAGTGACTTTGTTCGCTGATTAGAGATAATTAAACATCGATTAATTTGTGTCTCGATATTAATTGGAAATTTTATAAAGACCGCTTTACCGCCGGAAGGAGGTTCGTGCGCTGAGTCGTCTCGGGAAAAACTAAAGTGAATGTCGCTGGAGACAGTTTTGGGTATTCCGATTCCGTCACTTCGTAATCAGTGCCTTTATCCATCATGTGGCGCAGAGTATATTGCGGAGGGCGGTACAAAACTTGATTTGACGAACGGCACGATTGACGAGTTCGTAGCAAAGTCAGCTTCGGGGTGCATCCAATCAACCCAGCCTTTTGCAAAGAGCATCGCTACCTTTTTGGCAATCAGCCTCTACATAGGTTTATGCGTAGCCCGAGCCATGCTCTTTTATGACACTGAGCAAATTGAGTTTTTGACGAAACAATAATAAATCGTGTCCGGTGACGTAGCTGATAATCTAGGACCGTAATATTGCGGAGGCGGAGGCTGTCAGGAGCCGCTTATGAGCGAGTCACGCGCGCAATCAGCCCGTCTTAGAATGACAGACGTGAACATAATTTGACAGCAAATAAGAACAAGGGATGGAAATGATTGTGAGGGGAAGAAACGATTAGATAATCTAATAGAAACTGCCACGTTACAACGAGGTGGTAGAAACGCCGAAAATACTGATTGCACTTGATTGGCTGCTACGTGCGTCCCCGACCGATGTGTTAATATTTTATGTGACGGGAACGGTTCATTATTTAAATTTGTTACTTTTGTCAAACCAACTCGCAAATCTACAGGTCGCACTCACCCTGACGGCTCTCTTGAAGCATTGATGCACCCAAAACGAAAAGTATCGCGTTTAACTGTATTTAATGTACACCAGGGATCCCTAAACTAGGGGTGGCGACGCCCTAGGTATCTCTAAAAAATTAGAGGATCACAAATTGAATGGAGTAGCTAATAACCCTTTCATGAAAAGCCAGCAATTACATATACAGTGTGTCTGATAGCATTCGCAATATGGGAAAACGTTAGGTAAATTCAGCTAGTGATGAGCGTGGCTTGTGGTTGTTTTTTTTAACTTATGGAACTTTTACTAATAAAAAGTCGCAACATATTGTTTCTATAAATTCTTTTTTAGCAACTAGAGCAACTGTAGATGTTTACATAAACTATAAAAGTTGGAACCAGAAGTTTTTACTTTCCCTATGTCACTTACGACACTTTTACTTCAAAACAATATAAAAAATAATTAGCCTTAGATTTCATTTATTAGTCGAATCAAAAAGTTCGAAAATTCATTTTTTGAACTACAAACAGTAAGCGCCACTTATTTTACAGTTACTGTAGCAAATGTTTGTGACAAGAAATAAAGTGAAAAAAATCATTTTATTATTTCAATACATCAAAAAGATATCGGAATGACAACATAAAACGTTTTGCTGCTAGTCAATATAAAGTACACACTTTTACATGACAAAACAAATTTTCTAAAAAAATTCTAAAAAATTTCAGTTCTATGTGTGTATATTTGTATTATCTATTTCACTTAAACCACACATTTTTCGCAATGTTTATTAAAATTTGCCGCATTTCTCGACTTTTATGAAAAGATACGATCATAGATGATTCCTAAACAAATTAAAAAAAAAGACATGAAGAGGATGCTTTAGTAAAAGCTGTGTAATACAAGGATTGCAAAAACTGTTCAATATCAATAACGGTTACGAATGAAAACAATTTAAAAACACTTATCTAGACAACAGCTTGTAATACAATAGTAATTTAACTGCTTGATAACAGTCACCTAGGGTGCATCCCTCGCAGTTATGCCTGTGAGAAGCGGAACTAGACAACTTGGCTAATGAGCGTGCATTATTACCACACAATGTTTTAATCTAAACTATATTTACAATGTATAGATAAATAAATATTTTGTGTCGCTCTAAAACTTCATCTCTTAAATTTATAATGTGACGAAAAGGTTTTAGATATTAGTATGCATCCTTTGAGACTAGGAAAAGCAGAGTGTGATCTTTGTTGTAGTACTTACTGCATATAATTAATTATTATTCGAGGTCTTCATCGATAATATAAAAGTTGTAAGTCTATATATTCGTTTTACAAGAAGTTAAGTATCGAATCCCTTGTAACCAGTAGGGAAGTAATTAAATAAACGAAAGCGTGGTATTAGCCATACCATCTGGTATTCCATACAAAAAGTACTAGATAACCACATCTACTATATTTGTGTAACATTAACATTACCAACTATACAAGTTCCATTCGCAACGATATGGTAAGCTACGTATTGGGCATAAAAATGAATTCTCATAACCGTGTATGACCTCATTTTTAATTATTTAACAATAATTTCTATATTTCCATTTTCCACTACAAAAATAAACTACTAGGATGGGCTGAAAAGTCATGTGAACCACTACGTTCTACAAATAAATAAATATATGCACATATGACACATAGAGAAAGTCATCCATAAATAGTAAAGTATGCACAATTCTATTGATCCATTGATTTCATTGATGGCATTAGTGTCATGTGAATTTGAAAATTGAAGTATCTCAAAAGAAAATGTTTAAATGCGACAGAGGTCAAAAATTATAGTTTTGCGCGACTCTGCTCCATCATATTGAGTTATTAAATTCTGGTCATCTCTCTTCAAAAGAGGTCAGAAGTCCATTGAAGATAACCATCACCCCGGACGAACAGTAACATATACTTCTAAGAAAAATGTAAAAATGTGAAAGATCTAATTCTTCAAGATCGGATTAACATTTTGAGTATGTCCGAAATGAGGGCAAGATGAGTGCCCAAAAGACGCATTCAAACTTTCAGCTACTTTTGGGAATGTGCAAAGGAAATGTGGAAAAAAATATTAGTCGCATAGTAACCGGTGATGAAACCTGGATTCACCACTATATAAAAATAATACCGTTAAGTCGATTTTCACTTTCCTTTATATCAATTCACACCACTTCCCAGCCTATCCTCCTATCTACACTTCGTAATGTTTGTTTCATCTTCCTCTCTCTTGTTTTAGCGGTTGACTTGCAACTTTAAGTACATTCAGATTAAACTCTTTCTTCTATTATATAGTTCTATAATATAAATAATTAAAAAACTAGCTAGTAGTCTAAATTTGAATTTCAATTTTCTACTATGTATTTAGTAGATACAGTAAGCTGTAATCAACTTTGCAGTTTTTTTTATAAAAGGTGTATAATTTCTATCTATGTTTATTGTACAACAATCGATTAACAAAAATAATCTAAAAGAGTTGTATAGCAACCATATAATGTCTCGTGAAACTATCCAATGACTTTGGAAAAAATAGCATATTCATCTGAATTAATTTAAAATACTAAACATAGTGAGAAACATTTCAAACTTAATTGAATGGCGCAGTTTCTGATCATATAGTACTTTTATTACGATGTTTAATATTGTTATCTCTTAAATAAATTGTTTGTTCTCCATAATTTTTGTCGCTGCTTTATAATAAATATCCTTATATATATATATTAGTTTCACTGCAATGTTTGAGAAACATGAAGATATTTCAATTATGCATTATTAAATAAAAATTTACCCCTATATATTAACAAAATACAAGTGCGACAATATGATTTTGTTCTGCAATATACAACATTACCAAAATGATTGCGTATTCATTTCATAACTCTGAAGCGTGCATTTTTAAACTGTTCGTTTTCACACATTTACAATTTTCGCGTAAAAACTAGTATATAGCTAAATAATTTCATCATAATTTTCCTCTACGTATTTCATATAATCTATTGGAATAGTGTATGGAAACCTACCAACTGAATCCCGTTTTTCTCAAATAAATAACCTGGAACTTGGGACAAGGTGTTTTACCTAAAATTTCATTTGAGTAATCAAGGTGTAAACAGAGTGCAAAAAAGGCAGCACTTTTTACTTGAAACTACATATTTATCACATCTTCAAGCGAGTGAATCTGCGTCCGTGAGTTCGTCACACTACATCGTCATCGATCGAACTTGCTTCATCCACGATAGGGCTTACTTCCTCCACCCCCAATCTGTACCACTACAGTATGTTGTGCAATTGTAGCATACTATGTATTCATTTCAATACAGGAACTGATAATAAATAAAGACCGAATGCAGAATTTGTCTAGAACAGGTGGCGCAGAAGGGAGACTGTAAACGGACATGAAAAGTAGGTACACCGCCCATCCAGAATTAAAGTCGTAGAATATGAAAGAGTAAAGGTGGTAGAAGAAGAAAGACTGAAACTAGCTAAAAACCCCTTGAGGTTGAGACAGTTGCGCATGGTTCCTTCCCCTCCCATTTTGCGAGTATGACAGGCCTGTTAAGCTGTCACCCTAGAGTCTAGAGTAAGAGCACAATAGCCACACAACTACACCGAGTCGAAAATTATACAACTATGAACTAATGGTTAATATGAAATGTTGCACTGCAACAACATTTTATTTATTATTAATAAACAGATAATCAGAAATAATGATTTTGGTAATGTTGATATTTCACATCAAGCTCAAATCAGCATTAGAAGAGGCGGATGGACAATAAAATGTATTTGGAAATTTGGCGTTCAATTTTATTTCCTAAAATTAAAAACAACAAAGGTTATAAATCTTCCATATACCACAAAAAACATTAAATAACAATACATTAAGTAGTGATGTAAAACTAATGACAAAACCAACATATGATAAAGTTACACTGGATTTCTATACATAAAAATGTGTATTAAATGTATTTCGAAAAAACTAAACACGACAAAGTTGGCCGAATATACGCTCTTCACCTTCTTCTTGAAGATGACAGATTAGTTGTCGAAATACGTATATAGCGATTGTAAATATTGGTTGTGGTTTTAACGCATTGTGATCAGATTCAAACCACAGGCTCCAACAGTGTTTTTATATTTCTAAAAGTATATAATTGTAAGAGTTAGATAATAGATTTTTACGATATAGGTTGGATTATGAGCACCTTAACGAAACAAGCTTGATTGCCAGAACGAGACGGTGAGCCGAGTTCTGCTGTAATCAAACATGTTTCGTTAAGTGCCATAAGCAAACGTGCATTGTTCAATATTTTATCTACTATCAATAAATTATGGTTTAATGTATTCTTTGCTTTATAAAAAACAGTGCGGTAATGGATATTACCACACTGAATGCGGTAATATCATCTATAACCGCACCCAGTGCGGTAATATCTATTACCCACTGAGTGCGGTAATACAGCGTCTAACGATACTCAAATTGATTTGGTAAGTAGTCTATAACCACACCGATGAAGATAAAGTATTTTAGCGGTGTTTATTCGGCATTCCTTCAAATAAAACATCTTAAAGGGCTAAAACTGTTTGTTTTGTTCAAACTCTAATATCTGAAAATAGCTGACTTTAAGAAAACGGCTTTTCAAAAATACAGAGACATGTTGCAAATGTTGAGCACCCTGTATAGCATTAATACCCAGAACAACTATTTTACACTCGAAAGGTAATTCGCAAAAAACAATTTTTTGCTAATGTTTTTCTTTATTTAATTGTTTTTTACATACAGTGTGTCCCAGGATTGATGTTACAAGAGGTGAGATGATCTAAAAATTTTTGAATTTTATTTTAAGGTTCTGCGATTCGGTCCTGCTTGGTTTGAAAAGAATTTTAAGAATATTTTCAGTTTTTGAAAAACAAGTAGCCCGATGACAGGAAAGCGAAAACTATTTTATTTTCAGGCAAACTACCCTTTCTCTTCGTGATACGGCAAAATTTTATTTAAAAAAATTGATTAGAATGATAAATTATGGCCCTATACAAAATTTCAAAAAGATCTGTCGACTTATAAAAAACCGTTATTTTTTAGATAATTGTATGTTATTTTCAGGTAAACTACCCTTTTTGTTCATGATACGGTAAAATTTTATTAATAAAAGTTGTTTAGACTGAGAAATTATGACCCTATACAAAATTTCAGAAGGATCTGTCGACTTAGATTAAAACGTTATTTTTTAGATTAAACAAATTGAATTTATTAAAAATTCCGGTTAAATCGATAGATCTTTCTGAAATTTTGTATTTATATTAACTGATTAGTATTTCGAAGCTACCTAAATATAGAGCATTCTATTTAAGAAAAAGTAGGTTTGGTTCGCTATCCTGTATAATAAAAAATATTTTTTCTACTCCTGTAACTAAACTGCCATTTAACATACTAACATACACGTCGCTAAGTGACCTTTTAATCATGCCTTCATAACCTATGACTAAAGAGCCTCTTAGTCATGAGCTGAAGTTGGCAATGATGTTTTAGTCATGGGGTGAAGTTAGGTTCAAACAGTATTTGCTTTATTAGCTACAGCCAAAACTAAAATCAAGTTAGTTTTCAACCGTCACTTTGACGTTTGTCAAGCATAATTTAACCTAATATAATAAATGTCAAAATTTTAATGAAATAATATGATGTTGTATTTTCTAAATTTGTGGTCGTAGAAAAAGTATAGTATGCAACTCGTTTTATAAACTTATTAGTGACTCATTTTATTAAACACTCGCTCCGCTGCGCTTCGCTTGTAATTAATAAAACTCGTAACTAAAATGATGTTTATAAAACTTGATACATAATATACTATTTTCTACTCCTGTAACTAAAATGCCATTTAACATACTAACATACACGTCGCTAAGTGACCTTTTAATCATGCCTTTATAACCTATGACTAAAGAGCCTCTTAGTCATGAGCTGAAGTTGGCAACGGTGTTTTAGTCATGGGGTGAAGTTAGATTCAAATAGTATTTGCTTTATTAGCCACAGCCAAAACTAAAATCAAGTTAGTTTTCAACCGTCACTTTGACGTTTGTCAAGCATAATTTAACCTAATATAATAAATGTCAAAATTTTAATGAAATAATATGATGTTATATTCTCTAAATTTGTGGTCGTAGAAAAAGTATAGTATGCTACTCGTTTTATAAACTTATTAGTCACTCATTTTATTAAACACTCGCTCCGCTGCGCTTCGCTCGTGATTAATAAAACTCGTGACTAAAATGGCGTTTATAAAACTTGATACATAATATACTATTATTAATGTGCTACCTTAGTATCTACAACTTTGAAAGATACAGGGTGATTTATAAATTTAGAACGTACAAGGAGACTGAAAGGATAGTTATAGGTGGCCAAAATAAAGTGTTTTTCCTTGAAAACTTCAGACTAAAACCCGATAACAAGAAAAATAAAGCAAGTTAAAATTAAATCAATTAATGAACGTTGGCTACAAATTATGGTAGTACCTAACTTACATTTTAAATTAAAATTAGGGACATTTGAGAGTTAATTAAACAATGTTTATCCTCAACCTATAGATTATGAAGGCATAATTGGGATTCTTTCACAATTATTTGTATTTATTTCTATATTTACTCACTGGTATTACTTTGCATGTATTTATTTGTGAAATAATAAAGAGATTATTATTATTATTAATTTCAGGTGTATTATGGGACACATAACACACTAGTGTTTTATATTCCACTAGCAAGATGCCCGTTCTTCGTACGGACTACAAATGATTGTTTCTTCTTGTAAATCTTAACTGAATTCTCTAGTCCCTCCCCCCCTTCCCCCCACTCAATACGCTAAACTAACAAAGGCTGCAAAACAATATTGTAGGTAAAGAGGAAACAATATTCTTCCGAAAAAAGTTTTCCTTAACTCTTTTATTCTTCGCGTGCCCCCTGGATATGTGTATGTAATTGTTTACCCTTGTATAGATTGATACAACTATAGTTTTAGTATAAAAATGAGATAGAATAATAAATATATGTACTTATTAAATGATGTATTCATAAATTATAGCAGGATATCCGTTTCCACCACAAGGAGATGGAATTTCAGAAATTCTTCTATTTTATGCTAAGAGATATTGAGAAATTCGTGAAAACACAGTTTACCCCTTTCCACCCCTTAGGGGTAAGATATCTAAAATTTTTTTCAGCCCGTTTTATATTGACATAAACCCACAGGGGAAATAATTAGTCATTTTAACCCCCTACCCCTTTCAGTTTTCCCTTTTTACCGCCTTAGGGGTGAAATTCAAAAAACCCTACAACCCATTTCTAAAGATTTGAAAAACACATCTATATGACAAAAAAGAATGCTCTAACTTAACAAACACAGAAGATACAAGGGGTTCTATAATTCACCCCGAATGCAGATTCGTACCTTGGGTTGATTAGGGCAAAATCCTGAAATGTGTTTCTAGACATTTGCCTTGGATACCTAGGCAAGCAAACACTAAGTAGATATCTTATCAGGTCTAAGAGATATTGAGAAATTCGGTAAACACAGTTTACCCCTTTTCATCCCCTTACGGGTAAATTTTTCAAAATCACTTAAACCGCTTTTTAAATATTTTAAAAATACATCTATTTGCCAAAAAAGAATGTTCTAACTCAAGAAATATAGGAGATACGAAGAGTTTTTTAATTCACCCCTAATCCATACTTGCACATTTAGGGGTTGATTAGGGCAAAATCGTGAAAATATTTTTCTAGGCATTTGCATTGACAATCTTTGCAAGTAAACACCAAATCGATATCTCATCGGGTGTAAGAGATATTGAGGAATTCGTAAAAACACATTTTACCCCTTTTCACCCCTTTAAGGGTAGAATTTCAGAAAATCCCTTCTTAGCACTAGCTTACGTAACAAATTGAATCTTCCACCCAAATTTCAACTTCGTAGTACCAGTGGTTACGGCTCTGCGTTGATTAGTCAGGGTTGTGACTTTCCTTTATATATGTATATAGATAAGACCTAGTGTTCTATATTTATTAATCTCTGTCATGACGACCCATCTTTCTCGGGATAGTGCCAAGTTGTAGATGAAATATTGTATTGGCATCTAGACACTTAAAAAAATAAAGGTTGGAAATTCTCGTGTGTATTAAACTTTTCCTGCGTGCTTATAGGCCAAATAAGACACGTATAATGGATTTCTATTAGTTTAAAAAATTGTAAAAATGTAATAACATAAAAGTTACGACTGTATAAATTGATAAGCTGTTAATGCTGACATAACACAATTTACATTCTAATTTGTTTCCGGTTATTCATTTTTGACGAAGTATTACTGTACGCTTATTTTATTAGAAATTTCTTACTATTAAGCGTTATATAAACGTCATTACAGTCGGTACTGTGAAAATTTAAACTGAATTCTACTAGAAAAAATATAAACTTTTCAACATTAAAAAGACATGAAATTTTACTGAACTGGCAGTTTTGGCATAATTATTTAAATAGAAACTTGTTTAAAATGAAATAGAAAATATAAAATAGTTAGTTACAGTCTCTTTGGTCCTTTGCGTTCTTGAGGTCCTTACTTACCTTGTAATAATTCCTTATGTTATTTCTATGCTGTGGTAAAGTGACAATTTTGGGCTTCTGAGGCAGAGTTACTATTTTATAGTTACTCTCACAGAAGGATGAGAAAATGAAAACTAATTTTGACTACGATGTAGTACAAAACAATATTTTAGACCGCGAAAGCATTGAAATACTGCGGATGTAAGTTTGTGAATTGCAACCCCCGCTGAGGTCTCTAAAATAATAAATCAAGCGAAAGCATTAAATCGCAACATAAAACAACCGGATGAAAGTATACGAATGGTACTTTAATTCCGACACGGTGCTTGAGAATAGGAAAAATGCGTTTTTAATCTAACAACAAGCAGCTGAATTAAGTGGCGTGCGAGTGTCGAAATGAAAAGTGAAAAGCACCAGCTTCTTATTTTCGTTAAAAGCTTCAGCTGTGCGGCGAATGCATGCCACGGCCACGCTGAAATAATTTAATGTTACTCGATTTTCTTTTGATCCGGCTTTGCAGCGAAGGAGCGATAGTTTCAAAGAAAGAATTTCTGTTCGCATTACAGCAGACATAAAATACTCATTTGTAAATTTAAATTGTATTATGAAGATATTTATCGTTCCTGCTTCAATGCAACTGTTCTCCATCACACATAATTTTAAACTATGTATGTACCTAATACTGTCATATGTAACAAGGAACTAAAAAACTATTAAATAATTCGAATTTCCATTCATTATTAAGTTTAAGGTAATACTACATCTTTCAATCGATAATGAGAAAACTATTAACTTTATTCTAAATGTCGCTTGTTATTCAACATGGACGCTTTATAAATGTTCCACTCACTCACTAGTGCTGTGGAGGACCATCAACACAAATACGATTTGTATAAAATGTGAGCCTATATTGTAATTCAAATTCAGGCCCCGACATTGAAATATTAGCTAAAAATGATGTCCTCACTCTCCTTAACAAAAAGGAGGTCGGTTAAATTAAAGTAAAACTGTTCCATTTATTTACTGTTCACTACTGTTCGTATTGTTCTGAAAGTAATTTGAGAAATTATAATGTACAACTGGCATACAGAAATATCGTTTTTGAAGTACCTAACAATTTGTGGTTATCTATTCACATTGGTTATCACCTCTGACAAATGTTTTTGAACTTCCAAAAACTGTAACATGTATATTTCTCGCTATAATACCGCGGATATATTGGCCTGATTAACTAACCTACTAATTAGCGGAATATTTACATAATTCCAGCTCCTTTATTTTAATGTTTCAGTTGATACAAATCTAACCAGCCGATGAATATAATCTCTGAAGATGTTTGTGGAGTTGCAATACAGTTTATAATATTTATGGGGTTACTGAAAGTATTGCCGTAAACCATGTTATGTACAGTCGTGTGCAAATAAACCTGGGACAGTGTTTTTTTCACATGCAGATTCAGTTAAGAATTTGAAGAATATCTCCATGGATTTCCTCTTATCAGAGAGAGTTACGGGTTTCAGTACCTGTTAAAGTTTGATGTAACTCTTTTTGATAGCAGGAAATCCATGGAGATATTCTTCAATTCTTAACTGAATCTGCATGTGAAAAAAACACTGTCCCAGATTTATTTGCACACGACTGTACATACTACATTTCAACATTCAAAAGTTTACAACAAAGCAACAATTACAGCATAGCAACGGCGATTCGTTCTACGTTTGGCAATACTGAAGTGCATTGTTGGTGGCACTGTCAGTCTATGTCATATTCGAAGTTAGCAGGTTAGGTTTTCAAGACTGACGCAAAACCTAACCTGCTAACCTCGAATTTGACATAGACTTACAGTGCCACCAACAATATACGAATACTTCAGTACTGCTAAACGCATGCATAACATCAACTGAAGCTGCTTATTGAGGTTCAGTTCCTAAAAACCAGTTCTGCACAGCTTGGTTTTGCTTCGACATTCAATTTCACTTTCATATAAAAATTTATATTTCACATTTCTGTATAAAATGCGATAAAATACTATACGGAAAGCGTTAAAAAAGTGGTTTTACTAAACTAGTATGGATATTTAAGTACTCGCTGACGCTTGTACTCAAACTAGCCATACTTTTCAATAAAACATAATTTGTCTAAATTTTTGCGTAATATATTATAATTAACATATTTCTGATAAGTGACTAGAAACTACTTAATTTTAACTTTTGAAAACTGGTAACATACTTTTATGTTCGACTGCTCCATAACCCTTGATTTATGTAATTGATTAGTGTCCATAAATCCATAAATCGTACTCGCCTGATAAAAATTAGAAATTGGACTCGCATGTCAATATTATATTGTTGTAGACAAATTTATGACATATCAAGTTTGCTCATGACAACATGGTAACTACACGTAAATTTTTTCTTACGCCATATTTATTACTAGGTTTTTCCACTTTAGTAGTCAAACATAAACCGTTGTATGCAACTCGTACTTGCATCAATTTGGTTTAAATTACATATTTTTGCATATTTTTCAATTGACCTCTAGTATCAATCTATTCTTTTTCTTTTATTTTTTATTTTCCCTTATATGCTCTATTTAACATCATTAATACTTTACTTCAGTATTATACAGGTTGTTTATATTTAGTTTGTTATTTCATGGAAGCCACTGATGTATTAATTTCTTAACTTTTCAAAAATACACAGCTGTGAAACACCAACGATAAAGCAGTGTTAAAAGAATACAGAGTGTCATTGATTCTAATAACACTGAAATAGTCAAGCGAGACAATTAGTGATCTGAATTATATTAATTCACAAAAAGAAAAAATATTGCAGTCCGTAGAAGTCGAACCTGCGCTGGCAGAGTGAATCTGATTTCTAGTCGGACACATTAACCGCTCGGCCAGGTACACTATGTAATAAGCATGCTTATCATTGTATTATAAAGAGGAGAGTGACAACATAAGGAAGTAATGCGGGTTGTGGACGAAGTAACTCCTACCAGTGATGATGAAAACGTGATACACGGCAGGCAGGCAGGTAGGTAAATAAGCACAACACGCGTTTATATGTATATAAAATACGGAAATGTCGAGTAATAATATGAACATGAACAGTATTCAATTATTTTCTTCTATTTCACTGTACAACTGTTACATAAAAACTATCCTCAGTAAAAACATACAAAGTTTCCTACGGTTTCACAGATGAAAGACATACACTATCTCTCTATATTTAATTTTTCAGCGAAGGAATAATCAGGAACAAAAAAAAAGTATGGTCATAAAATTAAATGCGTTTATGCTGGCCTCACTAGAGATTAATCTCTTACGAAAAAAACATACGTTACGGTATGGTGATAGCCTTTGAAAACCACTGGCTAAATCAATAAGAGTATCACCTAATTAACCCAATGTGATTGTTTGTTGCTACTGCATTTTATCCAAATTCGAACTTATCGCAACCACCTGTGCGAACTTATGTTGATAGAAGTTCATTTCAGTGACCGTCAATCAGTTTAAGCAATCAAAATGTTTCAATTTTCTGTGGGAATAGTATTAATTTTGGACGTATAATTTATTATGCAAAGTTGTTCTGTTTGATGGCCTCTAACGTCCCTTAAATTTATTGACCATACTTAGAACTCACCCTGTACATGTAAGGATGGTAAAATATCCGACAATAATTACAAGGAAGGATACAATTTGGTGGCTTATCGAATACTTCAATTTATGCATAGTTTCCTAGATTGGTTCAAACGTAGAGTGAGTAATGTTTAAATTGTATTTACTTAGTGGTAGATCAATCATATTGAAGTCGTGTATTAATGAGACGAATATATATATATACGCTATTGTTATTTTTAGAATTCAAATTATAAAAGTTGTATTTGTATAGGTTAGAATTACGATGACACGTTGTGCATGTGCATTATCATCGCGGATAACATCATACGCCATTTTATAATGCTATCGTTTATATGCATAGCAGTTTCCATAAATTTTACTGAAATAATCTAAGTGCCATTAGTAAACAAATGTAGCCCGTTAACATAACTATTCGATCTATAAACTAAAAATAGTAGGGAAACTGTATTAATTACCATAGTAATTCCCAATTCCCATTACTATTCTTTGCCTGTATAAGAGGCTGATAAATGTTTTACCGAATAAATGAGCAAATTAGGGGACTACAGCAAAATCTGTCCCTGTACTTTAGACCCTTCCAACTTCCAACACTTCGGTTCCGTTTCGCCCTGTAACAAACGTCCGCGAAAATAAGCCATCGCAAAAATTTATGTGCGTCTGGTAATAATTGATATAACCCACTTGAAATAATACAAAATTTATTAAGTATCAGTGAAAATTTCATCCTCTTGAGTGGTGAGGGCGCAGAGAGAGCAACCATGGACAGATCGATACAAGTCGCGGCGCGTATTCAGTTATGCTAATAAATTAGACGGCTCTAAACAAACCGCAATGCAGATCGATGTATTATAATACCCAACCATAAGCCCAAAAGAACTGGCTAATAGGGCCCCAGTTAATTTGCTCTACCCCGAAATGGGTCATGTGGTTGTTGCTCCAGGACGAGATTCCACGCAGTTCTTCACAATTTTGTATGTCATCGCATGATGATATGTGCAAGGAGTTCGGGGAGAAACGATTAGTATTCGGCTAACGCACTTAGGTGTCAACTAGGTTCGTTTAAATCGTTTAAAACTCGCGCTAAAATAACATCAAACGGCAGCGACTTTTGCAGACACGAGCTTTCAGCGAACCCTTTCAGCACTAGTCATGAAATAAACGTCACATCATCGGGACTATTCCTGGAATAGTTGTGCTCGTACGTTGGAACTTCATCTAAAGACCGAATTTCCAGAGCTGACGACATGTTATTAGTTCTTATATTAAACTTGGAACAAACGTGTTATGAGCTACGGGGAAACAAAGAATATATGAACAGTTCCGGGAGCAAGGAAAATATTTCGTTCGGATTGGATTATGATGGCGGCTCCCAGGCAGCCTTCTTATTAATCACACTTTAACATTCTAAAGGTAAGAGTTGAAACTTACCTCGTGTAATCGTGTTTGCAGAGGATCATCCCGCTTTTTGTAAAGCACGACGTGCCAATATCCGCTAACATCGCCCCGCAGCACGAGCATTTCAGACAACTGTTGTGCCAGTAGCGATCCAATGCATGCAGGAGGAAACGTTCTACGATCTTGCCACCACAGCCCCCGCATATTTTGATATTATTGTTGTTGTTGTTAAGGGTGTGCGGATGGTGCGGTGCCCCAGGAGGTGGACCAGCGCTGCTGAACGCTGGGTGCTGGTGATGCGGGTGGGGGAACTGGTCATGGGGCCCCCCAGGGTGCCCTTTAATTAAAAAACCTATCATAGATTAGGTATATGTATATCTGGTTTGGTTTTCACTACATACTCATTTTGAATTGCCAATATAGTTTTTATATAAACTGTCAACAATAAACAATATATTGAACACAAAAATCTAAACTGGGTCTAATCCTAATTTACGCTTAAGATTTTTATGACAGTATAATGAACTCAAGTGGCGTCTTCTCAGGCAGTATTAGATATGTGAAATATGTTCTTTTTTATAAGCACTTAATTCTAATGCAATAGCTTCTAATAAAAGGGGAAATAACTCTCTTATTGGCTTACAAAAGGGAATATCATAAATTAATACAAAAGGAATTAAGAAGATAATAATAATAATCAGGGCAAACAGATAAAATAACTAAAAACGAATCATTTATAAAAACGAAAACAGTTCAAGTTCATCAAGACAAAATTGAACAAACAAAACATGAAATTATCAACGACAAGATTTCTAAGATTTAAAAAAAATAGATAACCAAAACATTAAGCGTCGATATAGAAAATATAGACGAAAAGTGCTAAAATAGTTATTTATGTATTTAGTGAGTAATAGTTATTTGCGATACAAGTTGTTATGTGGATATTACGCACTACAGAAAAAGTTTTGCCCACGATGCAGTAGGCCGTGTGGGCTACTTTTCTCGTGTGGGTACTACTAGTGATGTAAATTACCCGGGTATTTATTTTTAGGGGTAAATACCCGGGGTATTTACCCGGGTAAATACCCAAAATGGGTATTTAAACGGGTATTTATAATTGATTGGTAAGTGAAGGTGCTCTATTCAAATTTTATAAAAATGTAGAATAAAATAGCTGTACTGAGAACATTTACTACCCAAAATACTTATGGGAACATAACTATACAGGTTGCCTAAAATTGTACGGAGCATGGCAATTCCATTGAGTTGGAAAAGGTTCGAATACTATTTTCCTTAAGATTAACCGAAATAGAAAATGCAATAATTATTTTGGTAATTCTTGCATTTTCTATTTCACTTATTCTTATGGCAAATAGTATTTGACCCTTTTCCACCTCGTGGAATTACCATGTTCCCTATAATTTTAAGTAACCTGTATACATATAACAGCAATGAAATAGCATGAATAAAAACAGAATTCAATGGTTAAATAAGAAAGAGATGAACATAGAAACAAATATTTGAGTAGACTTGACGCTCATTTTAATTATGACATAGGTCTACTAAATATGCCTACTAAAATAACTTTTTTATACGGTTATCTCTTTCTTACTCAAGTATTATGTGCTTTGGTTATGCTATCTCATTGCTGTTATACATAATTATGGTCCCATCGGTATACAACGTTATTTATATAAGTTTGCCTTATTGTTTCTTAATATGTATATAATAATAATAATAATAATGTTTATTGTCCTATAATACAAAACAAATACATTGTTAACTAACTACTAATAGTAACAACCAAGTATAAGTACGTATTATTAATGTTAATAAATATAAGGATTATTTCTTCAAGTTAAAGTTAAGTTCATTTTTCAAAAATGAAAAGTTGGAAAATAATATACTAACAATATAAGTCATCTCAATCTCTGGAGTCAGAGCCATCACAATTTTTTTGGTAAATTCTGACAACCGCAATTTATTACGCCTCTGTTTATTTCCATAAACTTCGGCAGCCAATGTTTTTCCCGATAAACGATTAATTTATCAGGGTAAATGCTTATTCAGTGTTACATTTAAATTGTTATTTTACATAAAATATTTCAGTGCATTTATATGTAGTTTATTTTTAAGATAACATTATTTTGTGAGTAAAAGTTAGCTTACATTTTTAAATATTACAAATTTGATAAATACCCACTTTTTAAGTATTTACCCGAGGCAGTGGAGACCCAAAAAAACGAACAAAAGCCATAACACCTATTACATTCACGACTTTTTGAAAGACCACAACAAACAAAATGGCACGATATAAATTAAATTAAATAAACAATAGCGAACCTTGAATGTTGACAAAGAAAAACGCCTCTTGCTTGGAAGCACCTGACATGAACATTTTAAGGAGCATTGAAGAAGTGACGACAAGAGACCGGTCGGCTTGGAGTCAAGACATTACAACATAAGATAGAGTCTAATCCGTTGCGGTGGTGGGAGCATATG
>OW679198.1:109996036-110134656 GCA_940337035.1 Agriotes lineatus
GAAGATTTAAAAAGGGATATTCAGGTTATATAAATCGTTGTAAAAAAACCAGAACGGTTCTTACAGTCATTTTAGCTTAATATTACCGTGGTAACTATGGTTTTCAATAATACGTATCTATAAATAATAACTCGAATGATGGAAGCGGACCGAAAAGACTTGCTTTACGCTTGAAAATGAAGTTTAAAGATGTATATTATTGATCGACCGTACAAAAAAAAAACAAAACGGGGAATAAAAAGGTATTCCCCAGTATCATATAAAAGCGGGCGAAGTTGCTTGTGTTCATACGTCCCCTCCACTTCATAGATAAGCATGTGTTACGTAGCGTTCCTGGTCGAGTGGTTAACGCGTCTGACTAGAAATCAGATTTTCTCTGAGCGTAGGTTCGAATCTGACCGACTGCAATGTTTTTTTTGCAAACTAATGTAATTTACATTAGTAAGTGTTTCGATTGTCTGTTATTAATTTTAATACAGGAACTGAATAATCAATAGAGACAGACTGAAGAGTGTGTCTAGGATGGGTGATGTAGAGGGAGGTGCACCGCGCAGTCTAGAAGAAAGAGTAAAGGTTCGTCTTATGATGGCCTTGTTGAGTTAGTATTATAATTTAAGCTTAGGGAAATTGATAAAACAACTGTTCGCATTGATATACAGGGTGTAACAAAAAAGTAAGCTTTATATATGCAGCCATGTTCTACTAACTAAAATAATGAGAAAAGCATTGTATAACGATATACCTAAAATGTCATCGTTGCGTAGTCACAGGTTCAGAAATTGGAAGACAAAAGTTACTTTTTTAAATGGAATATGGATATGTCGAAGGTGTTTCGCATAATCCGTCTTTTTGCAAAATGTCTAGTCATTTACGTTGGCATTTTGAACCAGCATTGAATATTTGGCAAAGTGACGGCTGAATTTCAGTCACTTTGAGGAACAAATAAATACTGGACAATGTACGTATGTCTACTAACCGTTTACATTTAGTCAACATGGCTTACAAAACCTCGGTACGTTACGTCGTTCTGTCGGTAATTCAGAGAACATTTATCAAGAAGATGTAACAGTGTGTGATAGTGGCTAGTATCGGCTAGTTGTTGATGTGGTGACACTAGTGAAATTATTTTTGTATGTAACCAAGAACAAACTATTAATAAAGAAAGAAAGGCTGAATACGAAGGGCAAATACAGGCAAAGGAAACAAGTGATCCGTCAGGCAAACAATTCAAAATTGGATCTGAATCTGTTATTGCTGCAATATCTATAGTCGTGGGCCACTAGATGTCCAAAATGTCTTGGGAAAAGTTGGGTTTCTCGTGATGAGATTCAACTATCTAAGGCCTCTCTACCAGAAGCTATTTCGGAAAATACATTAAGTTTGAGACAAGCCCTTTCTTGCCAATCCAAATTTGGAGGAAAGGAATATTCAAAATGTTTTTGAAGAGTGTGACGCCAAAAAAATGTGTATGTAGAAAAGGCAATTTATATTTGTTTATCGACGATTTAGGTTTTTAAAAGCATTTATGCAACGCTCTCAAACATGTTACATATAAGTACGTCGAAGCTTTGATATTGACATGGGATCTGTGCAAGCTATCATGAATGCCAAACCAGAACTAAGCTACAAAAAGCATCGCAATAATAAAGTTTTGTCACGAAACAAAACAAGGTCCCTAAGACAGCGGCTTGCATTCCCATAAGCGTTATCGAGGGACAGCTTGCGTGTAGGCAGGATCCAAGCTTATCTTTATGCTGCAAAGCATAAATACGTAACTGGCAGTCTTTTGTGTAATTCAAAATGCCGTAATAGCTCAGCTTGCATCAATAAAGTAGTACGTTATTAAACAAATTCTTTGCGTGTAAAGTTGTTTGACTACAGTTGTTTTTTCCAATAAGGATGCTGATTCAACTGTTGTATCCGCGGTTGCATCCATGAATTATCATGCGCTCAAGAAGGTCAACGTGAAGATAACTCGAGATGTTTTTACTTTGTAGTTTTATAGTGTTAACGATTGACTGATATTTTGATCAAATACAATATTTCTTTTTTTATGTATCCTAAATTTAAAAGTTGCTTACAGATTTAGTCATCTTGTCTAATCACGTATTTGTTTATTTTGCTTAGTATCAGCAAGGCATTTTGCAAAATTCATCCATCACTTTTCAAAATATTCAATGTTTGTTTAAAATTCCGGCGTGTTGCGAAATGACTAAACATTTTGCAAAAAGGCGATTTATGCGCTGCGACACATACGCTGCTTATATATGGATAAGAGTTTGTGCTTATTTGGATTAGAATACCACATCTTATACGTATGATTTGGGAAAGTCAGGTCATATTTTTTTCAATATTTTTTCGATCATTATATTATGAGAAGGCTTTGGAATGGTGACTTCGTGTATTTCAAAAATGGAAGATTCTAATGCAGCTAACACGGAAATTTTCAATACAATGTTAACTTGAGTTTAACCACTTTAGATGGCACTATCTCTGTAATAACGCTGTTGCGGATATAATATGCTTACACTAAATTTGGAATTCTTCTACCCAATTTACTGGATCTTAATGAAAATATGTTTCAAGATACCGTTCTATATGAGGATTCATTCAAAATTATACCGAGTCGTTTAACTATTCCCTTCAGTGCAATACACAATAGTATTTGGAATTCGAAACGATTTGCGATTTGGCTGTATTGACAATTGCAAGCGATTCGCTAGTTCAGCCGATTTGCTATTCCAATTAATTCATGGATTAAATTCATTTACGGTTTGAATCGACTTATGATTTTATTCGATGATTTGAAAATGACCGTGCTCTATTACCAACTTATTCGTTCCACTAAATCGACTTATCTCTTTTATTAAATATAGAACTGGCTTATATCTAAGCTGTTGAAACAAAAATTCTGGGGTCTTTCCTAATAACTAATAATTTTCTATTTTCTTTTTGTGTACTTTTTATTATCAAACTGCAAAAAAATACCTTTTACTTCGACCAATATACAGAACTTCAAAACGGTATTGTGTGCTATTTTTAACTGACCACCGTTTGACTTATCACGCAACCAACTACTAGTCTGGTTAGACGTACAACGTACATCACCCATGCAGAACAACTAACTCAAAGTAAGATATGTACACAGATGTAAGCCCTAACCTTCGATGATTTTCGCGATGCGTGTTTGAAGTTCTTTATTTGCACCGCTTGTGCATTTTTCTCGAAGATGGTATCTGGTTCGCGTGTTTTGCAAATAAATTATTTCCTCGCATTAAGCATTTGGGCTACCGATTAAAAATTACCGCTTTACTTGTTGTATTGTGTATTTTAACCGGCGTCAAGATAAAAAAGATTCGAGTAATGTATGAGTGTACTAGTATTGTAGCCCAAAATTTTTGACTCTTACAAATCGCCGAGAGGTTATCTTCCATCTTGGTCTTGGTCCTTTCTTATTAGCTGGAATTAATTAGTTTTTGAGCTATTAGTTTTAATTGGCGCATAAATTACGTAGGCCCAAGATGCTATCTCGCGAAGGTTTCACCGAATTTTAGGCCAGAACGAAAAACTTAGCAAATCCTGTGTTCCATTACAGCCGCAAACGGTCGGTTGCAGTGATGTAAGTTTAATCTTTGCGGTGAAGTGCAATGAAAACTGTCTGTCGGAGCCACAGACTAAAGTCGCAAACCACAGTCCCGGGTTAAGGGACCGTCATGGGACTACTTACACCACAAGAAGGGCTAGTCAAAGGCGCGATAATCCCCCGCTCATTATCAGATATCAATTACAAAACTGCCCTCGACCTCTTAGCTTTGGACCGAATTTGTATTTGCTTGATTATGCAGGTATCGATAGGTAAAACCAATTTTATATATAGTTTTATGTGTTTTTTAAGGTACTCGTATATGCATATTAAAACCTTCTCTATAACTGTGTAGTTATCAATAAATAAGGAATATTGTTTGAACAGTTTGTAATTTCTATTAATTAATTTGTGTATAGTGTTTTTATATCTATTTAATGTGACTTGATTCATTTATAAATGAAACTCGATGATTTATTTGTAGTGTTAGGGTGTGTATAGCATTTATATTTTGAGATATTCCAAATTTTGTAATGGGCATGCTCGCATCTAATTACTGCAGATTGTTTTGGGGAAAAGGCACGAGCACCACTTGTTTGTTGGCCAGCCAGTCGGGCGGACGTGGCTTAATAAATTAGTCCAGAGTAAAAGTGCGTTTTATTTGTGTAAAACAATTACAAAGAGAAGTAATCCGGCTCGAAGGACCATGTTTTTTTTTTGTTTAAAATAATTTTATTTAAATCAAGTTGTAAAAATAGTCAAAAATGATTGTAAAAGTTTTGGAGTTGTTATGAAGTACTACTTGACTAATATAAAATTGTATGAAATTATTATGTTATACTGTAAATTCGCGAGCTTTTGTACACGGCTTTGAAAAAGAGTGCGAAGAACGGAAATTTCTAGATTTATCAAAATATTTACATTACCCTTGGATGTACATATAAATAATCCGTAGAAAAATCTGTGATAGTCCCTTTTCTATTAATGATTTTGTAGATCCACAACTATATATGTGCAGCAGTTGACTAAAAGCTTTCATAACCATTGAACAGTGGAATAACTGCTTTCGGGCGATTTAAAAAAAAATGCTTGTCATTTCACCGATGATCAGCTGCTTTAAAAATGTTTCTAAAACAGTAAAAAATGCATGAAACTATTAGGAAATGTCATGGGACTCCAAAATTTTCTGAAATACTGATATAATGGAAATGTTAAAATTGTCAGGGAATTGTGTAATTTGGCACAATTAATTTTCTAGAATTAACTCGTGGAAGGGGGGCAGGGCTACCGACCATTTCTTCAATAGTTTGCAGACCTTTATCGATTGTACTAGATTGGTCTGCGTGATGCGTTCAACAGCTCTCTGTGCGTACATGTAGTTTATAAAACACTGTACTTCTTATGTCCTATATTCTATGTCGGTCTATTGTTTTACAAGTTTTACGTCTGTATTTGGAATCGGTTTTGCTTCCATACGAAATATAGGAACCCCATAATAGATTTAATCACATTGAAATTTCATTAAACTGAAGAACTTCTTCATTTCTAATTTTTTTCGAAAACACCTCTTAAACATATTTTAATTTAATTGCATAAAACAAAAAACATTTTTTGGAACTTGTCTTGTCACTTTATTAATTGAGGTAGATAAGTTATTGGCGGTACGTTTTCGTGTTAACTGTTTATCCTATTACACGCGTTTTATGCAAGATAAAAACTATTTAATGTATGCATAATCCCTTCCATAATTTTTACTTTTAACCTACATTTGCTTACTGAACGGCTCCTCAAATGTAGAGGGGATAAATGATTGAAAAGATATACGATTAAAGAAATTTGTTCAGTTAAGTGAGTTCTTCTATCACTGGTCAAAATTATTACGTGGACTTCCATAACACCCTTCATACATATACATATCCGCATTAGTTTGCTGCAAACTAAAAGGATTTAATTTTGACTTTTTTTTAACTTGATCGGTCAGGCAACCCGTGAGACTTCAGTGTTGGATTAGGATGCGAGGCTTTCAACATAGCTGCCGAGTATTCACGGTTTATGTTTTAAGAAGTTGGTGCTGGATTTGATTTAGTTGGCATTATTTGAGCAAATATTATCTGGTCACGTTTATGGCTAGGCTTAGTATAATTGTAGAAAAAAGCTTCTATATTACAGACGCGGTTTTATATTTCCACGATATTTTAACAAATGAAGCAAATGTAAAATCCCTGATATTTTTAATGACGTAGGATTGATATAATTTAGAGTAATGCATAAATAATGAGCCGTTCGGTATACTGCGGTGTATGTAATGCAGAACGCGATATGTATGTTTCAGTATATATTTCATCCATACAATAAAACACCGGAAGTTGATAAAATAATCATGTTGGCACAAAAAAGCACACAGTGTAATGATAAAATTACATTGCCACCTACGGAGATAAATAAGTTGAACGTATAAAACGAGTTATTAACTTTTTATGCCGCTGTTTATGGACATATGTTTGATAGATCTAACTAGCTGCTATTTTTAGTTAGCGGTTTTGCGGTTCTTTTCCTCGATAATGTGATCTGCCGATTTAATTTGTACCATACAGACAGCACACTGCAGAGACCGCTATCAAATGCGCGGATCTGCACGTCGTCCCATCAGGAACCGTAAATTCTACGATAAAAATGACAGTAAAATGTTTCCGTAATTTCTGTGCTAATTTTGATGAGATAAACTTAATTTGAAATTTCGCTGACCGCCTCAAATTTACATTTACGCTGCTTCCAGTTGTTGCGGAACTTAAGAAAGAAATTGTAACTTTTCGTAATTTTCGGATTAACAGCTGTTAAAGTCGGTAGAACAGTTTTTTATTCCGATTATATAGAATTACGACGGTTTTCAACTCTACCCTATATACTGTATACCTAATACTGCATTTTTAAATTGGATGATTTATTATAACTTGTTGAATTTCTAATGTCTATAGATTCTTTAGAGATAGCTTCTCAATTGTAATGTATATGTTACGGGCAACTTGTATAATCCAGGCATTTTATATAATGATTAGGCATTTTATGAAATAGATGTCTTAAAGTAAAGTTAGCACTCATTAGCCAATCGGTTTAATGCGGGTGTAACCTAACTTATCACCGGCATCAGGCAACGACCGGTGAACATCACCAGAGACAGGCCAACTCATGTAAGGATGCATATAACACACACTACTAAAGGCTGTAACTAACCTACACAAGCTAGAATGATACACAAAATCAGCGATGCCGGTTTATTTAACATAACCTCCAATTATGTATATTTCCTGCAACCGTTCAGTCATTATATATGACTAGGTATTTTATATAAGGCCTAGGGATTATACCTATATAATGACTGAAATTATACAAATTGCCTGTAACATATATAAAGGGATCTCCACTAAGATACATGTATCTGTGAAGTAGCAATTGAGGATGTTGAGTGCATTAATGATACAAGCAAACTGCGCGCTACGCGCACGTGAAATAGGATACGCGAAAGGTCAAGCTCCGATCCGAGCGCTAAGATAAGAAAAACAAAACCTAAACAAATATAAACATCTGTGAAGCCGGAACGTGAGATTTTATTTTGTGCCACAGACACACAGACACACATTAAGGAAAATTATATTATAAATGTTAGCGATCTGGTATTACATACCTAAAAAATTTAATTTAAAAAAATCTTACATTTATTAAGTCAAATATATATTTTTAATGACATAATTGAACCTGTCGAGGAAATGTGTAATTATTGGATCAAGCCTAATAATGTAGAATATTTGTATTGCATCATGTACCCCCTTTCTTCTCATTTCACGGTTTTTACAAATGTATGCAAAATGTAGGGAATATTGTTTATGATTTTTTCAACAATCTCTCTTGTATTCTTCTTTTTCGGAGATATATGAGTTGGAGATATATGGATTGTCAACTAAAAGTTTAACAGTTCCGAGCCTAAAACATTGGTCATTGTAACGTAATTTATTAAATTATCTCTATTTTCGACCAATCTTTGCAATTCTATATGTATATGTTTTTCTTTAACTTGAGTTTGAGTTTCTACCTTTATAGTTTTTTATTGTTTGGAGGAGTCTGTTATTTCTTCATTCGCTCATTCAATTGTTCGTTGTTCTGGCAATATATGGCCACATTTTTTCCGTTTTCATTTTTTGTGTATATTACTGAATGTTTACTTTGTCTTTCCAGCTTATTCAGTATGTTTTAAAACTTCAAAATTTTATCTTGTTAGTATCATTTTCTGCATTCATCTATTGCAATTTTCCACATACCCATATACACATTATATTAATTGTCATTCTTTACCTTTTGAAAAGCATCGTCTTCGCTGTTCTCTTTAGTATGGTCTATGAGCTTCTTCAGTCTTTTGATATTATTCTCTTCAGATAATGACACTGCTTAGTCTAAGCGGGTCGCAGAAAATCTGACAATCGATGCATAAAGCAAGCTACTTTGAACGTTTGTTTTTAAATGTTCATACAGTCAATTCTTTTTTTTAACTAAATATGGTGCCTCAAAATCTGTTTTTAAATCGTATTCACATGATTTGAAGTCAACAAATGCGATGGCTCAATCAAAAACTCGTACGTTTTGAATTCTAAAGAAACGCAATTTTTTGGAAATTATAATTTGGGCTCGCCGATTTTAGCGGTGATGTCAGAAAATGTAAATTGTGAGGGTATAAGCCACAAAAGCAATTATAAGGCTAGAAAACTGACTTTTATTCGCGGTTAAAATTGCTTAACAAAATGTGCTGATCTTCATTAACCAAAATAATGAAATCTGAGGCGGAATTGCATACCTACTCTTATTTCTTTTCAGATGTTAATGCAATTGGCAACATTTTTGGGAAACCATTGGCAACAAGCATTATCTAAATTGAATTGTGTTGGTACATAAACTTCTGGTTATTATTTTTGCAACTAGAAATGTGAAGTAATGTTGCATATTGACTGATTAGCATCTTAATTATTTTTAATTGTAGTTCTGGCTATAAAATGAAAATGTGATTTTATCATTTGGTTTTAACTAGGTAGGTATTGCACTGAGGGCAATTTCAGATCTCATTAATCGCATATATACAAGTTAATACCGGTTTGTTTATTTTTCAAAAGCTGTTTCTTGAACGATTTATATAACATTAAGTTTAAGTAGAAATATGATAACAGTAGTAGCAATTTTGAATTTTGATATATCTCCCCCAAAGAAATGTGTTGATACAATGAATAACTTGGCGTCGAATTACGGGAGAACAAAATAAATTTTCACAAATTCGTTAAGACCCCCTCACCACACAAATATTTAACAACTGCTAAATACGTATTTCGACAGCCAAACTTTCACGAGAATATCGTCGCCATTTTGCTGTGTAAGTTTTTCGTACTAGCTCGAGCAGTGTTTTATTTTATTTAAAATAAATTTTAATAATTTAATTTTCTGAATCTGATGAAGATAATTCTTTATCAGAAAAGACGTTTGATTCGTCTTCTGACTCCGAAAGATGTTCAAATGCTTAAATTAAAGGAGGTATATTAATAACAACCATTGTGCCAATATTTATTAAACAATATTCATTTGCTGTGTATTTGTAATCAATATAACTACTCAATTTTCACAAGTAAATGTAGGTGATTCCTGTCAAACTTCTGGGGCTTTGTTAACATTTTCGGAAAATTATTAAGCTGCTATATATTTATTATATGGCTGTTTGCAAACCCCCCATACCATTTCAATTAGGTTATATTGACAATTGTATGGGGTTCACAATAGCGTTTCATGTTCGTGGTTTCGTAGCAGTTCACCGACGGCGTCTTTTTTCATCGAAAGTAATATTAAACAAAATCTGTTTTAGGTGACTTTTTTTCAATTATAACTGAATGGTATGGTGCGTTATCCATGACACACTTCCCTCCCATTTTCTGTTAATCTGGAATTAAAATATTTCTAACATTCTAACTCAATCTAAAAATATTTCCCCATTCATGATTTATGATAATCGCTATAGAAAACGGTAACTCACAATTTGGATGGAACCCGCCCCTGTATCCCGCGTAAAACTATAAACGTTTCATCGACCTTCTTTCCCCATCTCTTCACTTAACTTCCATTGTTGTACACCATTGTGTCATCTAAAAAATAAAATTCGCCACAATTTAGAAACTGTAATAGATAGTTTCTCAAAAAGGTCGTTTAGATCGCACAGTATTCTTCTACCATGATTTCTTAAAAATTTAAAAGGAGCATCAGGAATAATTTTATATAGAAAGCTTCTCGAACTAGTAAAATCTTTCTTTTCGCATACCTGTGTTGATAATATCAATCGCACAAGTTTTTTATCCTTTAATTAACCAAGAATATGACGCCATATTTGTTTTCGCAAAACTCCCCTGCTTTTTCTTCTATTTTTATGAATTTTAATTTGGCTTTTTCTCAGATTTATTTACTGTATTGTAAATTGTAGACTTTTACCTACGAATTTGGATAACATAACATTTGGATAAATAATTTTACTTATTTTTTACTCATAGCGAAAATGTTTTCGCCAGTCTTCGTAATATTTTCTTTTTTTCTGCTTTCGGCAGTTGATTATTAATTGCTTGGTTTTAGCATCTAAATGTATTTTAGGCATTTTGAAATTTTTGTAGTTCAAATTTGTATGACAATCAACAAATTGCCGCAATTTTAGATGCGCGTGGTTGTTGGTCAAAGTGCTGCAGGTCAAATTGATTCTATGAACATTTGAACATACACAACCCATATACAAAGTGGCTTTCTGCATCGGGTGTCAGTTTGTGTCGTTTTTTTTTCAGTTTACCTTTAAGATTAGTTATCAAGAAGGCGTCTATCGAATTCATTTCCACATGCAGTTCACCCTCGTCTCCCTTCTGTGTATATTTTGATTGTTTCTGCATGTATATGTTTTTCATGGTCGTATTTTGTTCACTTAATATTATTGTGAATTTTTCGGATATCAGTGACCACTAAAGTACATTTTTTTCTATAATAACTGTCGAAGTGTTACAATGTTGGTAGATATGTGAGTAAAACGCTAGAAAATTTTTATACTTCGTGTTGGTAGAACTTTTTCAAAATTATGGTTATGTGTCAATTTTGAATGTCAAAGTTTCTTAATTTGAACTCTTGACAAATTTCATTTTTTTACATGGAATCAAACGTTCATTATGTGTATTTTCAAATATTGTAAGTTTAATAATTAATACCTACATTTGCAATATTTTACTATGCTGTTCGTTTTACCCACTATTATGACATATTTGTCAAAATAACAAATCTTTTTTTAGTAAAAAAAAGAACTAAAAATCTATGTACCAACATTATTAAAACTACGGACCCTGCAGGGATGCAACTTATCCCCTAGAAAGTTGACCTTGAAAATTATTATAGAAAAAAATTTACTTTTGCTGCACTTTCCTCTTCTCTCTTCTCTTTCACTTTTTATCGATGAATTTTCTAGAAGTTCTTCTTTTTATTATTTTTAATGTATATACGTGAAATATTCACTGCCTATAAAATAGTGTAAGCAGTGTTCTGTGGGAACAGCAGTATTATTTTAAAGTTGTATTCGAGGTGGATTTGATTGAAATTAACTGCAAACTAATAATAAAACTTGTGTTATTGACAAGTTTCGAAATGTTGCTGATTAATAAAACTTTGTTACTTGTAGTAAGTAATGATTTGGGTAAAACATAATTTAGAACCACTACAATTCTCACATTTTAGAAAGTTGAAATGAAAATAGTAGGCCGTTAGGTCGGTATAAGCATTCTTAAAGCTATGCCAGAGTGGAATGCGTATCGCTGCTTGGGTGGTTCATTATAATTGCATAGTTGCAGTATGAAATTCATTAAATGCATCTAATTTGCATTTCTTTGACGTTTTAATAAAAACGTAGCATTTGAATGTATTAGAAAATTAATTGGCCGCAACACTTAGAAAAGTGCACACGATACTGTCATTTTCGAGGCTTTATCTCCCATCTCCAACAAGTTTGCTGCAAGTGTATTTCCTCCCAGGCTCGGTAATGCATATTGCAGATCCCTTGATAGTGTCAGCTAGACGGCGTTCTACGACTCCCTGCTAATGTAGAATGTGTGTTTATGGTTATATTTTATTAAAAGACTTGCTAATCGTTTGTAGATAAAGGAAAACTTCGCTTAATTATATACCAGATATAATCTGGCAGCGTCTTTTTATTGTAATTACCAACGCATTCACTGCTCTGTACTTGAACTTTTATTCATAAAAATAAATTTTCGAATACACGTGTGCTTTCGTTAATTACACATTGTGCGTATTGTAATTAGATACAGCACGTTGCTGCGGCTTTGATTTCGTTTCGGAGCGTTAGCATCCTCGATAAGTATGGAAATGGCGCGATGTCAGTACGAGAGAGTGTAAAACTATAAATTTTCGATGAGAGTTTAGAATAGCCATATGCGACTCAAACAGCGGACGTGGCCCTTCAAGGAGTAAATTTAAGGGTTGACTGAATTTTTAAAATCGAAAGGTAACAATATGCAGATTGCAGGCGTGGGGAAGACGCGCCAGGATTCATTTTATGTCCTTCATTTTTAAGTGAGTAATCTTATCAAAAATTTTACAAGTAGCTGGTGGGATGATCGCTATACCAGGTTTATTTTTTACGCGGGATTCGGAGAGGGCAAATAAGCGTTGTCTGGAACCGACAATAATTTCGACGTCCTTCACATCTCGGTTTTACTACCGGGGGAAATTGAAAATCTTATAGTTTAATTGCCTTTAATAAAACTTAAACACATACACGGGGTCGTTCCGTGGTTTAATTAAGTTGTAGGTATGTGGAGATGCTATTTGCTTGGTTATATTGATTTCTGGAAATGTAATTTCAGCGCTGACTGCAGCTTGAAGAATGAGGGCAGGTTTTTGCTCGCAATGAGTTATTTAATCGAATTCTTGCACTAACTTCCTAAACTTTGAAGAGTGTATGATTATAGGAAGCATCAATTTAGCACAAACGGGTACCGTTGCTAATAATGAAAGCGCTTATTACAAAAAGCTCGGGTTAAAATTCGAAATTGACTGTTATGACAGGCGCTCTTATGAAATCTAAATGTAAGTACCGTATCTAATATTGCTAGAATTAATTTGCTTCGTAACTGAAGAACCGGCGGAGATTTGAAGAACGTGAAATTAATTTATTTTTATTATGTGTTAGCGTAGCTGAAACTGTAAATTTTGTAATTAACTTTAAGATGTTCTTATACGTAATATGTAATCACGGTAATATAGAGCCGACATTCATTAACTTTACAAGTGCTCCGGGTTGTTATATTTAATGGCAGGCTTTCTGGGCTTTATAAGTTGGTATTACTTAGAAAACATTCCTCTATTTTGATTTTCTTTGCCCGCACTTTGCAGGCGTTCATCCTTTCCCGGACGCGTTCCTTTGTAGAAAAAAGCAGCGTTTCGCTAATGCCGCTGTTAATTGCGATAAATATTTATTTTACAGTAAATTACGTGTGCACTATTGCTAATTCTAGTGTCAAAATGCGCTACATCCCAATCCATTTTCGTTATGATTTACGCTGATACTAATAGCAACGAGTTATACTCATACCCACTAGCTCTGAACACCTAAATATATTTTATATGGGCGCTACAAATTATTCAAAATGGTCGGCTACACTGACTCATGTGTACAGAGTTCAGGATAGTAGAATTATTTTTTAAAACATAAAAAACGCAAACTTATTTTCTAATTATAATTTAAAGAATCTAATTAGTAAATTTTACATCTTTTTCTCCATTGTCGGCAACGCCTCAGACCATCAGCTACTTTTTACAGATTTTAAGGAAATTGCGTTTGATTTAAAAATTCTCAAATAAAAATTCTTAATTTTTATACGTGCTCAAAATTTCTATAAAAGCAATTTTTTTCATGAATTGAGCTGTAAATATTCAGCTCTAGAATTCTGCAAATTAATTGAAATCACTGTCAATGGTTGATTAAATAAAAAAAAACTTACTCCTTGGTTTTTATTGGTAAAAATTTACAGCGTTGAGTTCTACCTGTAAAGACCTGTACTTAGTTTTGGATATATCCAATGCAGTTTCAAGCTTTTTCATAGCGTACTTATAAGCAGAACAAAATAATAGTGCGTACCCCTCTTATATATACAGTGTGTTTTACTTAAAATGAAAACACCTGCGTATGTATCTTTTCTTTTTAAGCATAATAATTTCAAATTGTGGTGGCTTGTACAGACCCGTAAGGAGACTTAAGTTACCTATTTGGATTATTTCCACTTTTGCATACCCACCTACTATGATCGATAAAAAAAAACCGAAACTTGCACTAGCAAGGAAGGCTGGATTTGAATAAGCCTCATCAAAAACCTCCAGATACGAATTTCTGATGCAAAAAGACGAAAAGATTTTTTAAAGAATTAATAATTATCGCTGTATGTCCAAACTATAAAATCATGTAAATCCAAAGTATAACAATTGTTTTTTAGAAGTTTTTTTAGGTTATTCAGTAATGTTGAGTTTATCCTAAGCTGATTTCCTTTTATAAAATTGTCAAAAAATTTAATTTGTTATCACTTAAATCTTGATTGTTATGTAAGGAAAGGTGAAAATACAATTTCTAACTGTTTTCCACCATCCTCAAAATTTTTCCAATACAAAACCATGTTGAACAAAATTAATAATATATAGGCATTCATTACAAAAAGATTGCTTGAAGGTCAAATGACATTTTAGAAACTACAAGTGATGAACAAGATGCTGAAAGTGAATTTTACATTTTATTTGTGTGGTATACTTAACTATTGTACTATTAAAATGCAATTGTGAACAATTTACTATTTTTCTACAACTTCTGAAACAGAAATCGCCCTAGTAAAAACAACATCGCCTAATTTGCTTTTATGCTATTTCATGTTTTTACTATATTTAGATTATTGCTTGTAAAAAACATTTTTCATTTTTTGCAACAAAAATTTGTATTTAGAGATTTTGAAGATGCTAAAAAAGACTATCAGAACATCTCTTCTTCTTTTCTTCTTCTTTAGCAGCCCCTTTTCATCCACTCCTGGACATAGGCCTCCCCTTTTTCCTTCCAGTGTACTTTGTTCTGTGCCACTTGGTGCCAATTTCTCCCAATTTTCAATTTGATGTCTATCCAACGAGTCTGTGGTCTTCCCACGCTCCTCTTATGTAATCTTGGCCTCCATTGCATGACCCGTTTAGTCCATCTTGTGTCATCCTGTCTGGCTACATGGCCCGCCCTACTCCACTTAGATTGAGCAATTTTTTCTATGGCATCCGTTACTTTTGTTCCTTTTCTTATTTCCTCATTTCGGATATGGTCTCTAAGGTTTATACCCAACATTAATCTTTCTACCGCTCTTTGCGTTGTCCTTAATCTATTTGCTGACTTAACGGTAAGTGTTGTTGTTTCCATTCCGTAAACCATTACTGGAAGTATACATGTATTGAAGATTTTTGTTTTAAGGTTTATGGGAACACTGGCGTTCTTTAAAGAATATCTCTATATTAGTATATTTATTTATTTATTTATCGTATGGCTGACACATTAAATAAATTTTAAATTAAAATATTAAACATTTAAAGTTAAAATATTAAAAATATTAATAAAATATAAAATGTAAAGTTTCTATACATAAAAACATAAAACACACTTTAAAAGAATGTCCCATAAGAGCATATAATGGTAGACCCGAAGACTTCCTACTGACGACCCCTGAGTCGATAGATTATATAAATAAACTAGAAATTGGTGTATAACTTTTAAAGTGTTAGTATATAGTACAAGTTGTGAAAAGTGTAGGTTTTCTTTGCAGGACACGACTAGGTTTTTAATCGAGGGGAAGGTGAGATTAGAAACTTTCCGAGCATGGAAAAACAATTTTCTCCCGTGTTGTACATGCTATTTTTTCACGTACTGCAGGGAAATTCCAAAAAATGTGGATATAAAAATATCAAAAATTAAGTGAAATATTGTGTATTTAAAAATTAACTATGCGTTGCTATGCATAAAAGTATTACTATTCAGAAAACTAACACTTTTCTAAACGATTTTCCGCTGCTATGCAGAAAAGTACCACTGCTCAAATTTTATATTTAAGAATACATACAATAGTTTCCCTACAGTATGCGAAAAGAATATATTTTATACGAAATACCTATAGTGTACGTTGTTCGCTAGGAAGTTTCTAAAAGTTATATTTAATCGAGGTGGAAAGAATGCAACTAAGTAGCTTATATCCCCTTAGGGGTCTGTATAAACTACCAAAATTCAAAATCATTGTGCTTAAAAAAATAGAAGATATTTATTCAGTTTGCTGTATACATCTTAAAATAGTGTGGTTTGGTAGCTTTAAATACCTTCACATTTAGCTATAAAGGCGTGCTGTCTACATCTTCTAAGAATGCGTGATAGCGTCGCCGCTATCAATTCCTTGTCTATGCATGTATTTAGTATGCATAATCGTGTAATTTAAAATTACATGTTAATATTTGTTAAACTTTAATTGATTTTCTTAGTTTATTCCGTCACTTTGCCTACCCCCAAGTATTGGTATTCTTCCGAATGTGTTTTTTTCCTGTGAGATATTTTTCATATTGGGAGAACAGTAAGTCCGATGGGCCCAATCCGAGATTCACGATGATTGCCTAGTTAGCAGCAGGGTTGACAAAATTAATGGTTTTTAATTAAACAAAAAACATGTTTTATTTATTTAAAACTGTTTTTAATATGTTTTTGTTCAAACAAAAAAACACGTTTTTTGTTTAAAGTTTTAAACATTGTTTTTAATTTTGGTAATTGTGGTAACCTCCTTGTATTTAGTAGGTACCTCATGTAGTTACGAAAATTCTTTATGAAACTGAATCACTATTATGAATAAATGCAGTAAACATATTCGTTTCAATTCAACTTTCAGTTACTGTTTGCATTTCTGGTTGGACGCACGATTTATCACATTTTTATGTAAAGCAATATTTTAAAATTTGATATTTTATTAAAAATCGATCCGAATCATGACTGGAAGCAGATTAGAACCGCTTCCGGAATTATTTTATAAAACTAAAATCATACAACAATAAACTGCTCAAGTACAGGTCTAAAGAGTAGCTTCAGCACTGCGAAAACATTAAGTATATGTAGCCCTTGACCATAGCTTTCGATTGATACCCCATATGACCCATGTTGCCATTGAAAAATAAAGTGACCTTTGACATAGGTCGCCAACGGTTGACCTTTCGCCAAAACCAAATAGCGCATGAAGGTGCTCGGGACCTTAGCAACAACTTTGCCCCCTTTCAAAATTTCGATATCTGTAGCCGTTCGAAAGTTACAGGCGATCCAGACAGACAGACGGACGGACGGACGGACAAAACGTTCGCATAAGTACGCTGAAGCTACTAATAAATGCGTTAGAACAAAATGTAATGAGTGTAGCAAAAATGGCGAGTTTAGTGGCGCGCTTGAAAACGCAAAGATATATTAAACACGATGTCATCTAAGGGTATTTATACAGTTCCTTGCTCTTGTAATGCTGTATACATTGGTGAAGCAGGACGTGCAGTAAAAGCTCGTATCTCTGAATACCAGCGTTGCCTCAGGTCGGGTCTCGTTTCATCAGCCATCGTCGAACACCAACGCGATACCGGCCATAAGATACATTTTGATAAAACAATTATCTACAAATTCCCGTCCATCTTTAGCAGAAAGATTCGCGAAGCCATTGAGATTTACAACACTATTCCCATCCCTCCATGTGGAAAGCTCTAATTTCTAAACGCCGCGCACCGCTTCATTAAACCGCGACCACACTTACCTATAATTTTTGTCGTCCTCCTTCCGATCGTTAGAAGAGTTTCGCCTCTGGCGTGGTTCAAATATTGAGCTACCGTGCTCTTTTGCTTACCTCCTGCAGAAGCCTTTTAACGACGTTTTCTAATCTCGGAAGTCGTTCGTTACATAATGTAAAACTTGTTTTATGGTGGATTAAGAGCAATCTTAATGAAGTTAACTCTCAGTTTAGTCATATAGTTACATACTGCAGTTGCTTCGTCAGCTGGAATCAAACGATTATTTTCTTCTTTTGGAATAGCTCACTCGAAACTAACAAATCAGCTGAGGACCGGAAAAGCATCGAAACTAGTTAGCTTTTAAAACTCTTAATAAAAACATTCCTCCACTTGAGGATGTAGAAGAGCAGCGATTTTATTTATTTTGTTTTTGGTTTTGTAGTGCTTTTTCTTATATGCATATTGCATAATTCTACCACTGGGTAACTACGTTAAAACACATTATACTATCTGCAGTATCAATTGATTATTATTTTTCATTAAATTTAGGAGAAGCAATCCCGAAAAATCTGTATAAAACATGGCCGTTTAAAACATGTTTTAAAAATTGGTTTAAAACATGGCAGTTTAGAACATATTTTCATTTGTTTTAAACATGCCAAACCTGGTTAGAAGGGACGTTGTCATGCAGCAAACATAACTGCCCTGGACTATTTTACATACAATAAAATTATAAGCTTGATCACTTCCGATATTTGAATACCATTCAAAAATTGATTTTGATACACTCTTCCAGATACAGATATCAATATTTCTCCGAGGCAATTTTCCCAAGTTTGAAGCAAAACTTGTTGACTCAATTGTTTCACCCCATTTTAAAACTGGCACAACACAAAAAAGTTAGGTTATGACATCGGGTGCTACATACAAACATGTGATTTCAATTAGCTGTTCATGGCAAGCAAAGAGATGCGTAAAGTGTTGCCAAGATGCAAAAATTACTCTAAGAATAGTAGTACTTGCGTTCTAGCACCAGTTCGAGAACTTTATTATCAGACCTCGTATAATATATGGAGTAAACTTACACTGAAAGACATTATGTGTTTCTATACGTTTTCATTGCAATTTCTGTATTAATCTTCTTGCAGGCTCCGATGTAGTGATGGCGTTTTAGGAAAAGTTTGCAATTTTCTGAAATTTGTATTCATTTCTGTTATCTGAAATTATAAAATTAATAAATTGTGACACTGTTAATAGAAATCCTTAACTCTGTACATACCCCGACATAAAATTGACACAAGGTTTTACTAATTTATCGATTTCGGTGTATTCCAAAATTCAGTTGAGACAAACAAGCTTCCACAAAATTAAATAACTACGAACGGTGTACTGAAGAAAAGAATAACAAGATTGCTACATCGCAGCACCACTTAACAAAAAACCTCCCGCGAGCAAAAGTAGAACACGTTTTTATTATAATTGATAAAACTTTTATCAGACCTTATCACTTATTGCTTTTGGAAGAATTCGGATCAGCGGCGGGTGATCTCCAAAGCAATTTGACGGCAGTCCGGCACCCGCCTGTCTACACTTTATCTACATTTAATCTTTTATGGTGGACTGTTACTAGAACTAATGAAAACTTCTAAAATCTTATTCGCCGAAGGTCACTTTCTCATTATCCTCTAGGATGTAATAATACAAGTGAGTAGAAGTGACCCGATTTTATATGAATAAAGAAACAGAGGCTGTGACATTGTGTTTGAGAAAGTATATTGGTGCCAAGTGCCAAGTTCAAAATTACTTATAGTTGGCAGCAAACCTAGAAAGCTAAAGTAAACCACAAATTAACAAAAATAATGGGATAGTCTTTAATTCTAGTTGGGTATCGCTCGGTGTCTCCAGTTATATAGAAATCTGATCGTCAATGGCCAGTACTAAACAAAAATTAAAATCTCCAGAAATTGTCATTACTTTTTCAATATTTTCTACAATTGCATTCACAATGCGTAGAAATCCATTAACTATTTTCAAAATATTTAATTGCGCTAAGCTTTTATCACAGCACTTAGAGTGTTATTGACATAATTATTTTAATTGAATTAAATGTTCCGTAAACTCTGCAAGGCATGCTTATACTATACAGAGATTGTAAAAATTGCTATCGGAGAAGCTTTTTATTAGCGTTGCTAATCATATTCACTTTAATTAACTGAGTGGTCGTAAATCAAGTATTATAATTAAAAATACATACGGTTGTCATGGTACCTACATGTGCCGTTTAATAGTCAATAATAGCGCGACGATTTTAATGCGTTATTAACTTTTTATGGTTAATCATGTCTTGTTTAATTGCAAGCACGAGTTTACTGGTACTTGTTGGCAAATTAAATTAATACAGCTATTTAATGCTAGCTGTCCTGTTTACCTGCAGATAGGAAATTGAATATCAGCCTTTTCCCTCGTATAAAGTTGTTAACGTTTCTCAGCTAGCTTTAACTATTGACGTCAGCTAATATAATACCATTATCATTGAGGCTAAACACAAACTTGATTGGGTGCACAACTTATACTCGTTCCTGTATGCACATGGGCTTCCACAAGGTGTCTTATTTTGAATGGGATTAGTGAAAATATAGACTACGTAATTATTAGAGCCAGAAAAGATTATGGACGTAATTGATTTCTTTTAATTTTTAAAATACAGTTATAAAATGGCGCAATTCAGTTTACTCTCTTAAACATTTGACTTTCAAAATATAGAAAAGTACCCAGTTTATATACATTTGCTCAAACTACATATTACTCTTATCTTTGGGTGTTAGAAAATTTGCTTTTTTAAATGCCATTTTGCTTCTTCAAAATAGCTTAGTTTTCGATCTACAATCTTCACCATTGTAAATTTGGTACTATGGGAATTGTGACAATTTTTATCATTGTGGAGATTAAATTTTTCAATATTGCTATATCAAAGTAGCCTCTGTTATTGCCTATGGCTTTGTTAAATAATTAAAGAATAACAATATAAAACGTTTTATTATGATTTAATTACAATAAGTCTGTCTGTGGTCATGGATAAATGAAAACTTTATTTGGTGTGTTTTTACATAGAATATTCGCCCTTATTGACTAGAACTGCACACGGTAGTTTTAGGGAGTTCGAAAGGTGTAGAAAAGGCGAAGCATTTCATGGCTGAGTGAACTATATTTTCTTTTATAGGGCGTATAGGCCACTATTTTTCTCAATTTTTCCCTATTTTTTGCAATAGTTTTCCAATCTTGTACTCCTAGGGGTGCTAGATCAGCCTCCATTTATTTTTTCCATTTTCTCTTCTTACATGAACACTTTTTTTATTATCCTGTTGTCGTTCATACTATGCGGCCTATCCATCTCATTCTTTGTCTTAGGATTATTATCAACATATTCGATGTGTTATAATGTTACAGAGCTCCATTATTTCTTGGTTAGTTCTTCCCAGTTCTTTCCTTGAAGTTGTGTATTTTTCTCAATACATCTTTCTTGCATTGAGTGTGAAGATCTGATCGTTCACAGATCTGTTTTCTCTAAAGCCACATTGAAACTCTCCGATTAGCAGTTTTGTCTGTTGTTTTAGTTGCTGCGTTTCTATTATTTGACCAACACCTTGTATACTACACCTTGTAACGCGATCCCCACGTTGTTTTTACATTGGTAACTGTTGCCATTTTTTGTATATTGAGCAGATCCTCGTCCCTCGCCACTGGTTTGTCATTTCTTGTTTATAGCAGATATTTTATTAGTGTATATATTTATTTGTTAAGTGATCTTCCACCATATTTGCTGTTTATCAATTTGTTCACATCTTCCGAGCTTGGTGGGCCACGGTTTTCATATGTTTTGGTAATATTATATACTCTTTAATGGTTTGTTCTCTATTCAGTGTTTCATTAATATATTTGACCCATCTCTAAATTATTTCCTTTTGCCTTCGTATCAGAGGTGTCCTTGCAGACATTCAGTATTTCTTTAGTGTGCTGATATTCCATTTTCCTTACCTTTTCCTCGTCATTATTCTCTTTAGGTTTCTACATATGCATCTAGCTCCTCTTCTCTTTGTCCATGCTCGTTTTTGGGGTATTATCTTAGCTTTTAATACTTCGTTGCGAATATCCTAAACATTGGAACTTAATATATACACTAATTTGATGAAATTCTGGTTATTTCCATTTTTTTAAATTCGTATATTAAATTATTGAAAGGTAGTGAAAGATTAGTTTTTTGTATTTTGGTCTTTAAATTTTACATTGAAAATGTACCGGATGGCCATAAATATCTGATAACACATTACCTTTGGAATCAACGCCGCTTTATTAAAGTGATGAATCCAACTAAACTAAATGTCATTAATGTCATCACTACTAAAATTACTATCTGTCAAAAATTATTACAGATTGCAATAAGTATTGAAATTAGAACAGGAGATTTTTATAATCGAGTCGTAGGCTAAACTGCAGAATCTGGGGCACATTCCCCTCCTCTTATTTGCATTTTATTACATTTGATACCAATACTTATAATTGAAATATGTATAATGCTAACCAACATTTATAAGTAGCTAATTCCATGGCTACCGGGATCTCAGATGTTTATGGCCACCCGGTATTTATATTTACTATTATTTATTGGTTTTATCACTATCTAAAAATATGAACTCTGAATACTTGATATTCAATTTTATTTTCCACTAGAATTGCCATATTTAGAAAATTATCCATAAACTATGTCGTAAAAAACTCAAAAAGCGCCAAAAGCAGCGGAAAACGGTATTCATCTATGTACAACGACTACATAAATGATGTAGACTTTGTATTTTTTATTTTAGACTACAGACATCAACTTCCTATTTTCCTTGTGTTGAAAGCATGCAAATTATCTTTTCTGACTCGGATGATAATGTAGGTTCCCACGTAAACTCTTTGCAATTGAAACACTTTAGTATTTTGAGATTTAATTTTTTATTAAAGATAGAAACGTTTTGTAAATTAGAAAACATGTTAGGCAGCAAAGTAAAAACTGAAAGTGTTCGGATTCGGGGGGAAGGGGGGGGAGTGAATCTACTTGCCGTATGCTTTTATTCCATACCAAGATTTCAATTTTTACCTAATACTGTTTTTTGCATAGTAAGCATGAAAGTCGTCTTTTTTTAACGAAAAATCGTGAAGAAAGTACCACTTTTTTTAACGCAAAATCGTGAAAAAGGTACACTTTTTAACTATTTTATTAAAATTGTGAATTTTCTATGTGATAGTTGTAAATTCCGAAATTCTTCTTGACTACTTTTGAGTTACAATAGATCACTATACAAAAAAGTCCCTTTTTCTCATTCATCAAACTGCAAATTCATGAAAAAAGCATGATCTTCAAAACTAGTTGTACAAATTATTATTTTTATCAGACCTATTATTGTTTATTTTCAGAAATTAAATGGCATGCGCTTACAATTTACTAATGTAGCAGAAAAATTGACGTTTAAATTGATATTATTTTTTATTATTGCGACATACTATTATGTATCTATTTTGGTTTGTTTGTGTTTTAATGTTTTTATTTTCATTAAAGTGCTAGGATGTATTATCCTAGCAATTACGCAATATATTATTTGAAGGGTTCCTAGTTGATCAATTTGTTAAACTTGATATTAAGCTTAGACCTCGCCGTCTTTGTGTATCGCCTAAGAGTCATGCATGTTGGTTTATATTTAATTTTTACTTAAGGTGCAATTTTAGAGCTTCAGGCGATGCAAGCTGCAATGGCTTACGTTTTTGGACGGACATTCTACAATGGCGCCGTATATTATGTTTGATTGCTGCGGTAATTTACGAGAAATGGTCAAGGATAACTAGATATCAGCACGCCTCCATGTGTGTTTCATGTCTTCATTTTATTTCCCTTGCCTATTGGGTTCCGCCTGTGTGGCCTGAACAGGTCAACAATAAATAGGACTCGCCCAATTACGTCTGGTATATGTAATCTACATTCGCAGCTAGGTTCTCAAAAATTCTCTCGGTTATTTCAGGACTTGCCGACAAGATTTCCTGCATTTCAGAGCATCTCCGGCGAGGAGTCGGACTAGGAGCGATTATAGCTGAAATCTAGGCGGTACATTTGAGAATGCGAGGGTCATATGAGTGGAACAAAGCACGCATTGTTTACACGTCCAAAAGAAACGAATTACTCTGGAATGGTTCTTAAGCGGCCATGTAAACATCAAGAGCCGCGGCGGCAGGCCTGCTGAATGCTGGCGGGACTCCTCTTTTATTCTTTTTGCCTTTGCTAGCGCACTTCGTCGCTCTTTTCTATTCATCTGCCACGTAGCTTTCCTTTCCTTCGTTTCGTATTACACGATTCCTTTATCAGCACTCACAAATGGGCGCTAATATATGCCAGTGGTTATACAACGCGATTATTTCAGCTTTCAGAATTTTCCCAGTAACATTTTATTTTTTCCTTCCCAAATGCCTGTAAGTCGGCCAAGGCCCTAGGGCTGCGACTGCGATATTATTAAATATAAAATTCGAACTGATAAGTTCTTTTTAAGGCATGATTTACAGTTTGTTTAAATCGTTCTCTAACGGTGTAAGGCAAACATAATATTATTGAACAATGAAAGTATTTAATTGATCATCATAATAATTTTGACTTCTAATTTTAAGAAATGTAATTTCAAATAAATATATTGTCCTATACAATGAGCAACTACTATCCATTCACAGAATTGGGATAGCAAAATCTGCAATCCAAGTTACAAATCTGCTGAAAATAGATGACTTGACAAAAAACTCGGATCAGGGAGACATGACCTTTTTGCTGTCTTTGTGTGAGCCTTAGTTAATATGACATAGTTACATTTTCAAGCTTTGCAAAAATAGTCAAATTTGATAAAAAAATGTAATCCCAATATTATACAAACCTATGATCTAAATTCGACTAAAATCACAGTAGTAATCATTTTACTGCTGATATTTGTAACCTAGGATGCTAATTCTACTATCATAGTTCGGTGAATGAAGTATGTATCGGCATTCTGTAATTTATATACTCCTTTATTTACCACAATTCCAAAAGTACTAATAACTAGTTAGTATATCTGCGATATCCGATCCGCCCTTAAGTAAATAAATGATGCACCGTCATATACAGGAACCATAATATTTTAATTCACACTTTTACATTTTTTTTTGGGTCAGTATCTTATGTAAATGTAAATAGAATCCACACTATTTTTTTAGAAAGCTATCCATGGCTTTTCAATTTAGTAGGTGACGACTAATTCTAACAGTAGGCCATTGAGATGCAGAACATTAAATGTTTTTTATTGAACAATGTTTTTTTAATAATTATATAATTGTTTCGGTGCCAGTAATATACTTAAATTAATTTTAGTATCGTTAAGAGCTTCATTACCGCACTGAGTGCAGTAATGGATAGATATTACCGCACTCTTTTTGTATAAAGATATACGTTGAACCAGAATATATTGATGAAGATAAAATATTGAACAATACACGTTTGCGTATGGCACTTAACGAGACTCGTTTTATTGCCGCAAAACTCGGCTCACCGCCTCGTTTTTGGCAATCAAACTTGTGTCGTTAAGATGCTCTTAATCAAACTTGTATCGTTAATATCTATAACCGCCTAAAAATTCTGTCTTGCGTCAAAAATTTAATGGCAAAAGGATCAGTTTTTAACAATGGTGCTGTAGCGGCACAGGGCTATTCATAAGTAAGGGCAGTAAATATAAAAGTAGTTATAAGACATCAAATAAAACAACTTTGCATAATAAACTACAAGTCAAAAAATACTAATAATCCCCGAAAAAATTTAAATATTTAATTGCTTAAACTGATTGACGGTCACTGGAATGAATTTATATAAACATAAGTTCGGGTAGTTATGTACAGATGGTTGCGATAAGACTTAATTTGGATAAAATTCAGAAGCAAAAACAGTTGTTTGGATATTTAGGAAAGCGGTTAAGGTGCTCTAATCTCATTTACCTAATAAAGTATTTGGTGTACTGTTAGCCAGTGATTCTCAAAAGTTTGGCCAGACCTCAATGCATTTTTCCCATTAAGCGATTGATCTTTAGTGAAATGTACTTGTACTAAGATCAGTATAATGACCATACTTATGGATCACCCTGTATAGCTTCTTCGAGGTGATTCATGCGCCTTTCGTTTTCAACAAGACAGACGGTGCGATCAGCCATACAGCGTGGATAATTCCAGAAGAGTTTCGACGTCTATTACTAGAATTACCTGCTAGGTCAGAAATTTGGTCGCCTCTGATTTTTTTCTGTAGTGTTTTGAGCTTCAGTTATTCTCACTTGCTATTTATTTGTGCATCTTCAGTCAAGAAATGTTTGTATAGTTTGGAAATTGTATAGTAGAGTTGGAATTACTACAAATAAACATATTTAATTTTCAATTTTAGTTTTATATGTTTGCAAATACAAGTAACTAACTATATGCATATCCAGTAGATAGCATTGTACTGACAATTTTTGCCTTTTTGTACGTTTTCGATATTTGTTTAAAAATCTGTTAATATATGCTGAAAACACACAATTTAATGAACAGATATTTAGTAAAACAACATGTAAAAACACTAATTTGCAACAGCTACAAATCATTAAATTTTTAGTGGCTATAAAAGAATGAAACCTGCAATGTTGCACGTCACATCTCGATTTCGATGGCAAGTTATATGGCACCGCTTTATGTATTGGGTTTTTGGAACAGATGGAAACTTCCACGTTCTCCAAAGATCGACGAAATATTGCATTCGCGACTAGATATTACTTAATAACACAGTACTGGATTTCATTAGTTCACTCAAGTAGGTATTAGACGCTGTATTATAGATTACAGTAATACATTATTTCTATAATTGGTGTTATGAAGTGTTGCCAGTGCAGCTTGAATAATGTTAATATATAAGTACATCCAATTTATTTTTGATCTTTCATAAACTGGTTATTGACACCGAAAGGCAAAAGAGGCTAAATATTATGAATGAATGAATGCTCTTCCCTTGAATGTTTATTTTAAATGTATCACATATATACAATACTTATTTTTGACAAAAGTAAGAGATTGTATTTCATAATTAGAATTTTAAAAATTGAACAGATTGCAGTCATCAAGTATTATTTTGAAAACGGCGTAACTGATAGAAGCATGAGTATTATGTGTGTACAAAAATAATAAAAAATATTAGAACATTTTCAACAATCGTTGCTTAAAAATTGTAGATACTACAGGTATAAGCTATCGATTCGTTTACAAAATAAGTGTTGGATTCTCATAACGCAATTAACTATTAAGTTGCAAACTATCGAAATGAGCTGTAATGTATTTCTTTGATTTAGGCATTTTCCAGGATGCTCTTTCTAATTTCTCGTATTTTTGTAAAAGCCAAATAGTGGATATGAACAAAAATTCTCTGCATTATTTCTTATTTGCGTTGTTTAGGGTTTTCGCGGTTATGCGAATTGTCAATATTAAAATCAAACTTCGGCTTAGACTGCGTCGTTTTTGTAAATGAACACCCAGATTTTTTTTCTGGCTAATGAACCACCAACGAACATAACCATCACACAAATAAATCCTTGTTGGATTTACCAAGTCTAAGGCACGTAAGGCAAAAATATTCTGGGTGTGCATATACAAAGACCACGTGGTCTAAGCCAAATTAAGTTGTTGCTCTAGAGCTATTTGGTATGTAGTTTTTAAATACTGTTTCACGGTCATGTTTTTATACAACGATAATGAAACTAGATACATAATAGAACATACATTTGTTATTCAAATCATATCCTTGCACAAAAAGTGTAGAGTTATTTCTGTCGCTGCTATAATGCCATAATTTTAATTTATAAGTTGTACTAAGCTATTTAGTAATGAGTTTTAACGGCACATAAGATGTAATAAGAATACCATCATTACAATTTTAGGAAACTCTGTTAATAAAATGTAAGTGACGACTTAGGAACAGCTTTAATATCAATCAATATCTAAGCACTTGAAAAAGAAAAAAATACAATCTCCATGATCTAATCCGTTATAAATGTATTTACAATAGAAAAAATATACATATTTATAAAAACGTCCAGTTTCATTAATAATTAAAAATGTGCACCTCGGATTTTTGCGAATATACCACATTTCCAAGACCTTAGCTGCTTTAAATGTATACGAGTATACTGTAGAAAAAATATTTGCTCAAAGAGCGCCATTTATAAACACAAAGTATGACATTGACAATTATAATTGATGAAATAAAACAAGCCCTAAATAACATGAAAAATAATAAAGCCGCGGCTCCCGGACGTATATCTGTAGAACTTATAACTACTCCATTAGTTATAGTTGAAGAGATAGTTTCTCATGAACGAAAGGTTGCGATAATAACCTTTATATAAAAAAGGAAATAAGAACGACTGCTCCAATTACAGAAAAATAAGTGCCACGTCTTCTATAGGTAGACTGTACAACTGAATTATAAAAAATCGACTTGAACAAGAAAATCACGATATGGAAGAACCAAGTGGTTCCTGTCCACGCAGATCATGCGTTGATAACGTCTTGAGCATTAAACAAATAATAGAAAAAAATAGCTTAAAGTGAAATTCATGCGGTGTATGTTGATTTGAAAAAACGCGTATGATACTGTACCTATAAAAAAACTCTGGGAGGCCTAAAAAATAGTGGCGTAAACCATAAGTCAATTAATAACAGTAAAGAAATTCTATGATGGAAATCGTACTTATGTTAAAAGTGGAGCAGAAACATCAAATGCTTTTATAACATCTAAAGGTTACCTACGTCAGGTTCTGTTACTATTTCAGCTCTATCTTCAGCAAGCTTTAGAAATGTGGGAATTAAATGATATCGAATGAGTATAATTGTTGATGATGGGAACATCTATACATTACTATTTACCGATGATCAGATAGTGTTAACTGAAGAAGAGGATGATTAGATGTTACGAAAGCTCATAGAGGAATATTCAAAATGAAGACTAGAGATTAATTTAGGAAAGACGCTGTATGTTGTATTTGGAGGAGACGGAAAACATCTCAAAAATCGACTAACGAAATATCCAGAATTATATGTGTGTAAATACTTAGGATTTACCATGACAGCAGCCGGGAAGGATGAGAGAGAGATCTTAAGTTGAACAGGACTGGGAAACTGCACTCCTTGCTTTGGAATACATCAATTTTGACTAAAACTAGAAAACAAATGTACAAAACGCTAACTGAAAGAATTTACGCCGGCGCCGTAGAGATGGAATACTGGCGAAGATGTTGCCAGATCTCTAAAATGGGCGAGAAATATGGAAATTAGGGAACACATGGGAGTAGAACGGCAATCCATAATGGAAACAATTAAACGCAAGCAATTAATGTGGTATGGACATGTGAAACGTATGGGAAGAAACCGGATACCTTAAAAGATCTTCGAGTGAACACCAATAGAACAAAGAAAGAGAGGACGTCCACAAAGACGATGGATTGAAGGAATCTTAAAGGAGATGGAGGCCAGGGACCTAACAGACGAAGATACATACAATAAAAAACGATGGCAAAAAGGCTGCGAGAGGTGGCCACCATGGAAAGTTGTATAAGCTCGCTATACGTATGGTATAGGTCTAGAATAATTTTAATTTAAATGCGCAAACCCCTGCCGCAATTTTTATTAATACAGAAGTTGCATTAAGCACTTTCACCACGCTGTTAGGACATGAAGGTTGCAATAATAATAAATTACTTATTTAGGTATCTAACCAAATGTTACTGACAACTTGAGAGCAAGATACTTTTCAGTTTGAATATTAGTCATTAATAATACCCTCCCGAAGAAGGATAAAATGCTATATCCAGGACCTTAGCTGCGTTAAAGATATTTAGGGAACAATAAATATATTTTTATAGCTTTAGAATAACGACGTTTTTTTTTCAACTGGAATATATGCCACACATTCATAACAGAAATGATAAACGGTGTTCATAAATATATCCATAAGTTGCATCAAACAAAAAACATTTTTACCAGACAGGTAGGACATAAAGGCTGCAATAATAATAAATTACTTATTTTTTAAATGTTATTTAGGCGATTAAATCAAAACGTAACTGATGGCTTCTTCAAAGTAAGTTCGTATATTGCTTGAGGAAGAATAAAATTCAATGTTGTGCAAAGGTATATTTGTTTATAACCTCAAAAACAGCTTGCGAGCGTGTAGGCCCCTTATCGATACTTCGACATACAATTGCAAAGGGTTTTTGATAATGGATTCTTTGGGAAATAAGTAACTGTTATTGAATATGCCGATAAATACATTCGATTTGAAAACTGTACGCACACTAGTTGTGTGCAGTCTTAAAGAGGACGATTGATATGACAGTTATGGCAAAAATATTTTATTTTTGAAGAATCGTTCAAAGGCAAGTATCCCACCCATGCAACCGATTCCGCATCTTTTGATAACTTAAAAAAACAAACTTGCCGGCAACTCGCGAAGTCAGTCTCGGCAGTCCGGCGATGTGCCGCTTCGCCACCCTGACGGGGTAGTCATCCGTTTTATTTCTTTGCAGTAATATTCCACACAACTGGTAAAGAAATCAGCTTGATAGGTTGTGTTGTTCTCGAGTTATCATGTTTACATCCATCCGGCGTGACATTCACAAAAGTTACGTAATATGAGACTTTGGTCGCGATTGACCGCGAGATGCGACAAAAATGGTGGAGGTCAAAAGCAGTACTCCAATTGTACTAAAGTAACAACTATAATTTTAGTTTAAATGTGAATATCTGTCATATAAAATCGCTAAACAGTGTTTACCAAGTTACAAGTTGAACTAAAATATTTAATAATGTAATAATACGAGTAACAGTTAAATAGTAAATATGTATAATTGCATACACCTAAACTTAAGGCAATGTATCTGTGTTAAGTTGTTTCAACAGTGCATGTAATAAAGTTTAGGTGGACTTTTGCAGTTTTGGAGAGTGGAGTTTCTAAAGTAATACGATTCGTGAGCTTTTGCCATTTGCCTGGTTGTGGGCTACGGGTAGAAAAGCGACTGAGGCGAAAAATTACAACTATTAACAGTATTAGCCATAAATATTCTAAATACCGGCTCGGAATGTAGCGTTTACCTAACAAATAAAGGATAAAGCTAGTCGGGTTAGGAATGTTTATATATCATTATGTCTATGAGGTTCTACACGAAATTTCAATTTATGAGGCTGCATAGTATTAGTTCGCTGTCAGTGTAATTAAATGAGCTTAATTACGCCCCGGATAGTTTCGTAAAGAATTTCATACACATATATCAATACTACGCCTGATAATATAATTAACCTAAAGCCAGGTTCGATCTAAGAGCGAGCATAATAGAACCATTATAGGACCTGTTAGTTCTCTCCGCCAACTTGGATGGTGTCAGTCAAACTCCAGTAAATGGTTTATTTGAAACATAATTGGCCCGTGAAATTGACAAAGTTTTTACATTAACGCGCACTACACGCTATTCTATACACACAAGAGGGCGGCCATCATCCCAATTACAATGTGCAGCCTCTTAATAGCGCCAAGTTCATATCGATAACCCTTCAAATTTAAGATTCCACCCCCGCCCCTCGTGGGGAGCGTTCACCGCGGGGTTCGGAAAAATAGCGGCTTTTAATTACGCAGGCACTGCTTTTTCTTCGCTCCATTTATGCACTTGTTTAATTAGCAACATTTTTTGCTCCGTTTTGCATTTCATTAGGCTACGTCTTCATTAAGGCTCGCCCTACATGGCTGCACGGACGAGATGTTTCGTTTGTATTTAATTATTATGATCGAAAGCGGTGCAGTTTTTAATTTATGCAATGAGGAAATCGCCAGGATCGGACTTAAACGTTTTAGGCGTCATATTTCTTATAGATATCCGAGAATTAATTAATTAAACAAGTGTAATGCTGCTTGAAAAATTTTAATAAAGAAAATTGTAGTTGGAAAAGGTTGATAAATTGATTTTATGCGATTCTTCTAGATTTAGCTCGATACTGTTCGTTAGCATAATCGATGGAATTAAATTTATTGTTGTATTTCTTTTATATTTTATTTATATTATAGAGTCAACCAAATACAATCAAATGTAAAATACAATCTAATACTGAACGCATCAGATCATACATATTAATTGAGATAACACAATAGGCGTTGGTGGCAAATCAAAATTGATTAAAAATATGAGTTCACCGACACACATTTTTAATTTAAAGTTCATGCAAAAGATGTTGTAGGAAGCTGTATTTCTATACTACCTTTCTTTCTCAGGGCTATTAGTCGTTTAACGTACAATAGACCATTAGTACTAACTTTCATTAACTACGAAAACACGTTTCATTCGATAGAAATCGAAGAAATACTAGAAACCATAAGCAAAGCTGAGGAGAGTATAGATATTCTACACTAATGCAGAAAATATACAGGGAGATCAAAGATAAACTTGATCGCGGGAGCCATTGAAAACAATAAAACTTGCCTAATCTGTAGCATGCTTTTTGTTGACATAGAATTGTAAACATTTTTTTGAAGGTTGAATACTTTCAACATCTTGTTTAACTTATTCCATTGTTATTTAAATGTTCGATTTAATATATAAATTTGGTTTAAATTACATATTTGTATAACTTATTAGACTGTGTTAAAGTCACATGGACTAATAATTAAGTTAATTGTAGTTCAAATGTACTTACTTCTATAAAGCACAGTATAGGCAGTATTTTTATGGACGCCCGCTATCAGTTTAATTTTTGATCGCTCTGTACTCAACATCAAGTATAAAACTCCGAAAATATAACAAATTTAAACTAGAACATGAAGTACAAGAAGATATAATATTTCCAAAGTTGTCCACTTCAGCCTTAGAATATATATTCAAAAATACAGATTGGGACGACATGATCAATGATCAAAAATTTTCCGAAATTATTTGAGATGTCACTTTTATTATACCTATTTGATTAGTGATTATCTACGAAAAATTATTAAATATATGCATATGTATCAACAGATTAAGGTTTTTGAATTAAAGAATTTTTAGTTTATGTATGTATGATTTAACTTTGATCCAAATTAAGCATATATTTTTAATGTATCCCGTTGTAAGGAACATAGTTCGCGATTTCCCTGTTATTTTTTGTAATTTTGAACTGCAATATTGCATGTTAACTTAAGTGTAAGAAAAACTATAATAAAACTGTACCTAAATGTTACATATTTTTCGAAAAAAAAAAAGAAAAACAAAATGCAATGATATGGGGAAAAAATAATCCATAGTACAAAGTCGGTTAGGTTGATAGGCTTGATTTTGTGAAAGATTGCAAGACAATCTGAAATATTAAAAATGTTCAAAGTCGATATAATTTCTGTATCGGCCTGTATATTGTTAGAATTTGGCATAGGCAAAAACCCTAATTAAAAGAACTGCATTATTTAGATTTTCTATTGGTTATTTACATAAAAGAAAATGTAAAATTGGCAACATTCTAAATTAGTAATTGAAATGTTTGTAAACTGGAACAGTAACACTGTCATTTTCACTTGACGTATTAAAAGTTCCATGAAACTATATTTTTATTTTCTTTAAATAAGGCATAGAGAGAACTGAATTTAAACCGAAAATTAAATTGTATTTTCTCTAACAAGATGGGATATTTCCAATCAAACGATTTATTAGAATAATAAAATTAATGCAATTAATCTATTTATAATTTCTATGTCGAAAGGATTAGATAGCTGGTTTTAAAAAATTAAATGTGCATATGTATATAAAAATGTATTTTGCAAGATTACCTTGGGGCATCTCCTATACGTTGTAAAAATATGTTTTCTTTTATCTTATGTCATCTCATCAGTCATCTTCGCATTTCTGAACATAAGCCGCTCTCATTATAGCCCAATTTGTTCGATTTTGTACCCCTCTAACCCATACGAAATTCGCAGAATGTTTTAGCTCGTCAATCGGTCTAACGCATTGGTGGACGCACGACCTCTTGTTATTTTCTTACACAGGGTCTCCACTCTTATACACTATTAGACGATCTTTTATCTTTATATCAAGCAACGTGACCGGTAAAATTTAGTTTTGCTACTGTTTCAGCGACATACTTAATTTTTGTCCAGATATACCAAGCATTTCATGCAACTTTGAGTTACCTTTAACTTATGTATTGATTGTTAAGTCATCGTCCACATTTGAAAACCATAAGTTTTCACAGGTCGAACAAGTGAGCTCCTTGTTCTTTGCAATTATGACAATGTCATCAGCGTATTTCAAATGATTTAAAATTTTACCGTTTTTTGTATTTTCCTATCCTTCTACTGCAATTGTTTAAATATATCTTCAAGAACTAACGTACATAATTTATATGTTTTTGGATGTTGATAAGCTTTGTCTTATGGAGTTGATTCGTGGAGGTTGTATTTTCCTGTGGGCATTTCGTATTGAGCTTACCTTGCGTCACTGGAGTTTTTTAAAAATTACAGAGCAACAGTAATATCGTCGTGTAACTATGCAATTTGAATAATGGTGCGAATGCATTAGAGATTCCATCTTGAGTGAACCGATTCACGATTTAATTCGATTAATTGAACTGAATCGACTTTCACTTGATTTGTTGATAAATCAATTCTAAATTGATTTGCCATTCAACATAACTGACGCGCCCCCACTTACTACATATATACATATGTACATGTATATTAGAATAAATTACATAATCGAATATCTCAGTATTACAGTGTGCATGTATCATGTAGTAATTTCTATTTTTTCTTCTTTTTCGTCGTTTTAATTTAGGTTACATATTTGCTTGAACACATTTTAAGATTTACTTTTATTACAGCGAGTCAAACTACAACCTCCATAGATTGTAACATCTAATACTCTACGTTTACAGTTTTAGTTGAATAATTTCGAATACAAATAATGTAACATCAATGTCAACAAAGAACGATACAACTAATACTGTCTCGTCAGTCATGTTTTACCAATAATTGTTGTTCTTAATGTGTCCATTTTCCGTGTTCTATTAAACTGTTCAATTTTGTTAGTATTTTCACGCGTCTCGGCTCAGTCGCCCAGAAAAACAGAATAATGCCTAAAATACTGAAAGAAGTAGAAGAAGGGGAAAAAGAAAATATTCTAAATTTATATTTTCATCTTTAAGGAATGTGTCAACTGGCTAGAATAAATGAAATAATATTAATTTCTTTGGTATAAATAGATGTATTCATTTTGTTTTTATTTTGGACCATTGTGGCTGCTCTACTAAGCTGCTATAATCAGAGGAACGCTGTATACCTTAACAGTTTATGTTGTAGTTATAATTTAAGGGTGTTCTTATATGCTTCAGATAACCGATTATAGCGCTAAATAAAAAATATAATTTGACAAATTTCCGTTATTGTTATGTTATTTTATTTTGGTAAAAACTATAAATAACAGACCTTTGTTATTCACAAGAATTGTAGAATATAAGTGATAATTTTTGTATAAAATGACCTTAGCATGATATCATATTATGCCTTCGTGTAGTTATTAGCTTATGAGTGCTATTATATGAAAAATAAATGTTTATGACTATTTATACAATAAAAGAATCAAGGTTAACTAAGAATATTATTTTTCAAAGTTTTGTTTTCACTACTGTTGTAATTTAGTAATTAGTAGAAACTACACAATAAATTAAATGCTTGGATGAAAAGACTGGTGTTAAATTAAATTTTATTATTAAATTCCGTCGTGTTTGCTCTTTTAAGCCATTTTTATCATTAGTGTACTCCTTTACAGTAAGTATAATGCTCGTATATTCGTTATCATCTTCTATACAAGCTTTTCATTTAACCAAAAGTTGGGCAGCCCAGATATTTTATCTACTTTACTTTTAGGAATCCCTATTGGCAATACAAGAAGTGTTGCGTTGTTTGGTATCCCTTCTAACAAAACTAGTTCAGTTAATAACTCGTGTAACAAGATTATCCTTGCTTTATAATTCTTATTTTGATCATCTGTAGACGTTCAAAGCTAAATTTTAGAATTGTTAAGTTAAATTCTAGTTAACTGTATACTGTTTTTGTTCTTGTTTTGTATTCCAGCTTTTTATGTTATAGTTGTTTTTCCTATTATCAATAATGTTGCTTTCGTCCGAGTTTGTAATTTTTTATTTTTTACTTGAGGGTTACTGTAATTGAGCCTTGTGCTTGTTGTGACCCCGAAATAAATAAATAAATAAATATACTAAGAAATCGTCGTATATTGGGAATAAATTCACAAAACGAAAATAACATCAAAGATCTATTTATGTTGAACAATGTTGGAATGTTCATCCCATGATAAGTTTTTTATGGCGTTACTATTCGATATAGACGATGCTTCACGTGCGTTGTCTAAAATACTCCATGAAGCTGTTTACTAAATATATTTTTCACTTTCTCTGACAGCCGTGTTTTAAGCACGAAGCCTAATTTGCCGCATGTTCAAATGCGAAAAATCTTCGGTACACCTTTACCAACTGGTCTTCGTTCAAATATGCCCACATCAAGCTAACATCATCGCGAATTTCGTGCTCAGCGAATCATAAAAACTAGAAAACAATAATTTGCGACCTCGAAATTTCGAGCACGACCGAAATCTGTTATCACGTGAAACGGACTCGCGACGAGGAATTATCATAACTTTAAACCGGCGCCTCGAAAAGACTGCACAATTTTCTGATATAGCAGGATACGAAGGGAAGAAGCGTACATATTTATATATCTATTATGCTACAAGCTACGGAGAGGTGGTATGTACTGGTTTCAGAATTAGCCATAAAAGCCATGAAATATGAAACTAACAACGTTTTGTGGTAAGCGATGTGTTGCACGGAACCCACAGCTAAATGATGAGGCTGTTTAACCTTACAGTTGCTATTTTGTCCGTCCGCGGATGGATATTTAACTGGTCGTTGTACTTGGATCAACCTTGAAAAATAATGTAATATTTTAGTGGCCGATTTTTCCACGTTATGTTGGTGCACGGTTAACGAGGCTTTGCGAAACTAGTTTTAGTTAGCACTAGTCGCCGCAGTTCACTAATTCTATCGTTTCTGTTGCAGGGGGTTGATATTAAGTCGCCACACCTTCATCTTTGCAGCGTCTTAAAGGTAAGTTGTGAAAAATAAAACAATCTAATTACGATTTAATGCTTAAAACTTAGGCAGTCCTGTAAATGATGACTTTTAATTGTTTATAAACAATGATCATATAATTTTATTGTTTCCAGAGTAAAGCAAGATTATTTTAAACAAATATTCGAATAATTTCACAGAAAAGTTGTTAATGCTATTTAAAATGCCAGTACAATTTCCATTTTAAAAATTTGGAAAAAGCGTTAAATTTAAAGATTTTATTTTCAAAATTGTGTAAACGTTGACATTTTATTGTTATTTCTAATTACTATTCGGAGGTAAAATTCCAAATAAAAAAAACTGAGACAATAAACTAGACTGTTTTCTCCAATTATCGTGGTACAAAACTATCAATAAGAGACGGAGCGTTCTTTGTCTGTGCAGAACTTTAAACAACCAGCGTCTGGATGAAACAGACATTGCCAATTAATATACCATTCGCCAAGTATATAAAATTTATATTTCAGTACACCTATCCCAGCGTACAGATATAGAGCGTTTACGAAGCTACAGTCTTAAAAACAATTTTCTGTTGTTTGTGGATTTCAATTCTATTCTATTCATATCACTTTGTATAAAAAAATCAAAGCATCAAAGCAAGTACTTTTTTTATAAAATTAATAGTATTGCTATACGTATTGTGATGGTTAATTCGATTCATAAATTTCAAAAAAATGGTAAATTACGCGGAAAACCTTTTTAAATTGTTTAAAGGATAAGTACGTTTACAACACTTGCTTTCACTGCTAGAAGGATGCTAACTTCTGAGTTTCATCATTTTTGGTATGCCATGTATACAAATTCAATTTAAATTACAATTTTGTTAGTTTCTTTTCTCATTTGTGTTGTGAAGCCTAAGTAATGCGCAAGTTAAACTGAGAATTTCATTTTTTTTTGTAAGCTTAAACGTTTATTCCGTACAAATGCTTTGGTATACAACCAGATTATTTCAAAAGTGGAGCAAAAAGTTAGACTACGTCTTTGAGAATTGTATTGCTGCATATATGCTTTAATACACTTTTACTTGGGAAGCACTACTTAAGTTGTATGGAACATGTGATCACATTTTCATGTTATCTTGGCCTGGGAGAAGATTGCTTAAATAAGGTGAAATTTCTATTCGGAAATTGCCTACAAAGTAGCGAAGCATTTTTCTTTAAATACACGTGTTGAAATGAATTTGTAGGAAATATATTAATATTAGTGCATTGTAAAGTCAACGATCTTTTTTTATTGGATAATATTTAATAATGAAATTTCTAAAGAAGCGTAGAGAATCAAATGAGAGAACTAATTATAACAGAAGGCGACGGTATAGATGAAAGACGTAAAAAAGTAACAAAAACAATAAAAAACGTGGGAAAAGGTCTGTAACGCAAGGCTCCACAAACTTTTTTCAGCTGTGACCCCTTTGAAGGAACCAAATTTTTTCGCGACCCTTGACTCAATATCATAATAGTATATTAGGTATTCAATGAGCGAGAAAGTTTAATGTTAGTCACGAGGATAAAGTGGCGTAATTTTTCCGAGTGAATAATAGCCATTCCCACGAGTAATTAATATTACCACTGTATATAAATATTCGATTTACCAGTTTTCACTAACCTGTTTGAGCGACAACATAAAATACGTTAAATGTAAGTAGATATAACTTGGGCTATGAAAATATTAAAAATGGGAAATTTTCGATTAATTTATTAGGTATATCAATATCAAAAAGTCGTGTCTATTTATTGCAGAATATTATATTAATATACAAAATAGTAGTATGAAAATAGAAAAAATGTAAATTTTATCATTAATTCATTTTATCAAAAATTGGTGGGTAAAAGTAATTTTCATTAAAAAATGTTTTTCTTTCAAGGAGATATATTTGACATTTTCTATGCCCACGGTAAAAGGACTTCGAATCCGATACAACTGATTATTGTCTAATTCCGGTAGAAAATATATCTGAAAATTATATTCCAAGCATACCAAATGATCAATTATTATGATCTGCTTAATCAAATCGATAGCTAGCCTTTTGACCTACCACATAGGTGGCCGTATTCTAATTATAATATGTTTTTCATTTTCAAAATGGAATGTAGAGCTTAAAATTTACTCTTGGAGCGGGTCCACTGATTTACATATACATTTACTGATTTAGGCTCATCGCTGCTACAGTGGTCCATCGCAGAACACCGCTTGTCGACTTATTTGAATTTTCCAAAAATCTACTGGGTGGCAGCTTTTGTTTGAAAAACAAACGTGACAAAATAAATGCCGATAGAAAAACATTCATATTGTAAATATAACTAGAAAAAATAGGTGTATGAAAAGCATTTCAATTCAGTAATTTCTTCGGAAATGGAAACTTTTTATGAGAAAAATCAAATGTTTTGCAACTTCCAGTAATATTTAAGCGACGCCTAGTTTAAGAAGCGCTGCTGTAACGTAAGAAATAGAAAATATTGTAAACTGAATGTCACAACGATGGCAATGATGGATAAAACAAGACAGATGTCTGGGACACAAAGTAGATATACCGCAGCGTTTAGTGAATTAAATAAAAACATTCGAAAATCTATAAAAGACGAAAGCAAAACGGAAGTGTTAGATGAAGGTGGGAGAAGAAGAAAATGTAAGAGATACTAGGTAACAGTCTTATGGTAGCCACAAAAGACACAAATGATTTACTAATCACTGAACAACTAGGAATATTACAAAATGAAGAATTTGTTAATGATGGTTCCGGGTTGTGTAGCTTCAACAAGCGTCCACGTTCGATCAGCAGAGTTAAGCAACGCTCTTTCTGGTCAGAACTTGGATGGGAGTTCCATGGCTGCTTCTCTCGGCGCCTCGTGATACGGCTGTCACGGAAATAGTTGGTCCCGGATGTCATAATAACATCATGACAGTCGTTAGTGGGGTTGGAAGTCCCCATGAAATGTACAACGACGCCTATAATTGGCCTAACGGCTGTTGGCTGAATACAAAAAAAAGTCTATCGGTAATTGAGCATTGAATTTCAAGATAAAAAGTAAAGTAAGGAATAATAAGATAGCGGGAGAAGTTGAAAATGATAACAGAAATGCGTAAAGAAGGAATGCCATTATTAGAACAACTGAAAATATTGTTCAACGAATGTCTAGAAGCAAGGATACCTAGTGACTGGAATAACGCTATCGTAATTGTATTACAATGAGGGAAATATCTGAATTTTAAAATTACTATTTTTATGCACAATTAACATTATCTAATAAGTTTTTAATACTAAACGACGCGGAAAATTATTCTCTTTAATTTAGTACCACTACCATTTTTTTCCATAAAAATGGCGAGCAGGAAGATGCATAAACGTGATAAGCCATGTAAATTGCCTATGTTCAGAGGTATGACCAACCACCCGGTATAAGCAATAGAAGAATTAAGTTGGGTTGGACAGCTGTTATTCGCGAGAAGTATTTAAAGGCAATAAGAAGTTAACGCCATTTTACATGTACTCACATACGCTGCTAAAACCTGGAGCTTAAAAAGAAATTGCAAATAGAACAGAAAGCAATGAAGATGTCAATGTTGCGTTCTACATTGAGAGATCGAATGGACAATGACTGAATAAGGCAAAGAACACAAATACAGAATGTAATACCGAAAGTACCCCAACTATGGCTATGTACAGATCGTATCTCCAGATTTACGGACAGTATATGGACTAACATGCTGCTAGAGTGGAGACCGAGGCACCGTAGAAGGGTTAGAGGACGATCTCGACGATGATAGACCCACGACGTTAAGAACAGACAGCAACTGGATCGAAAAGCAGCAAAAGAGAATTGCATGCGCTAATAGAGGTAATTCGGTAATACGGTAATGGATTGAGGATTGAAGTGGGCATGATGAAGAATATTTAACTTAATTGAAACCAGGAAGCTGATGTTTTTTTAAGGTTTCGTGCATAATTTCAATATAATACATATGTTTTATCGCACCACTTGTGTGAAATTTAATTTTATTTAAACAATTAGAAGGAGAATATACCAGGTCAGTTAATTAATAGCTATTTAGTTTAGAACCAGACTTGTCCCTATTATTTTATTACTTTGTGTAATTGATGACTATTTTATTAATCGTACACTATCGTAGTAACCAAAATTCACGTTTCTTTTCTAATAGTGAAGTAGATAATGTAAACATATTAATATATTTATCTTCATCCGTGTTGTTATAGCGTCTTAACAAAATTAATTTTAGTATCGTTAAGAGCTTCATTACCGCACTGAGTGCGGTAATCTATATTACCGCACTCAGTGCGGTAATGGATAGATATTACCGCACTCAGTGTGGTAATGAATATTACCGCACTCTTTTTATACAGTGAACCAGAGTTTATTGATGAAGATAAAATATTGAACAATACACGTTTGCTTATGGCACACAACGAAACTCGTTTGATTGCCGCAAAACTCGGCTCACCGCCTCGTTTTGGCAATCAAACTCGTTTCGTTAAGATGCTCATAATCAAACTTGTATCGTTAATATCTATTACTGCACTAAACCTAAATCAAAGGTTAGGTTAGCACTGAAAAACCTACCGAAACTTCTGAATAATACACTAATGTTTATCTGTGCCGGTAACTACTTACATAAGATTACTTCGGTAGATGTTTTGAGTTTGAATTTTAATCAATCTTTAAATTATGTATAGCAACCTTGGATATTTCAGAGAACAACTTTAAGGAAAAGGAGTTAAAACATGTTTGTCGTAGAAGTTACTTTTATATTATTCAATTTTGTATTTGAAATACAAAGCAAAGCTCTCATTTAAATTTTAAAGATCTACTGAAGCATATCCTCAATGCTGTACTTAACACTACAGCTCAATAGAAATGTTGGATGGAGTTAAAAACATCCAAAGAAATAATTGAGAAATTATTATATGTATACGATAACATCTTAATTATGGAATAACAATATCGATTTAATAGAATGTACACGTTCATTTACTTTACACCCACATTTGTTGACGTTACTATGGAAAAACTAGTAACCTGTAGATTGGTTTGTTAATGTAGTAAATGTATTTTATTTTTTTGTAATAGAATTAACATATTGACGGTTCTATTTAGAAGGTAAAATTAAAATTAGTTAATATTAACAGCAAAGATCGAGTGCCAATGACAGTTGGAATATCAAGTATCATCGTATCCGAATCAATTTCTTTTAAGGGGAAACGAGAAATTAGTTTGTCTTTATGGCTCTTTAACTACTTTATCGACTCATTTTATATAAAACCAGAGCTTGGGTGCTTTATTTTATACTAGTTTTAATATACCATTCCGCTTTTCTACATTACTTATTATCCTGAAACTTTGAGGCAAATAAATTGTTTCAGTGTAGGCTGTTTATTTGTTTCCGTTTCACGGCGTGTGTTTACAAAACAGTTGCTTTGAATGTAGTGCATCCGCTATTTTTAAGATCTATTTCTAACAGTGACCCTTATTTCATTATCCTTGCAGACAGAAGTCGCCGACAGCATTGTATTTGTGTAGGTTGTGCGTGTCTAATTATCTCGTTTATTATTTTTTGTAAAATGTACAACTGAATAACTGGAATATTTTCACGTCGCAGCTTATTTTCGATTGCAATAGGAATAATAATAATAGTATAAATAAGGATATTAATATTAATGCATGAATTGAATTTGTCTACATCTCTAGACACTTTCAGGTTTGGTTCAAACGTAAATTGTATTTCAAATAATTACCAAAGTTACTACTACATTCATTGCATAGAGAACTATTCAAGTTTTAGTAAATTTGTAATATCATGATTTCAACACGGTTTAAAGGGTGGATACAATTTCAGAAAAAAAAATTGAATTTTCTTAACATTCAACAGTATTTATATCTGGGGGGGGGGGGAGTTCTCTTAACCAATAATTGGTAGGACTTACGAGTATAGCCAATAAAGGGCACCTATGTATAATAAATTAGGATTCGAATTAACCTAATTTCGATTTTTTTAGAAAATGTGTACGTTGGTAATTTATTTATATAGTTTTTACACTGCATGTAAACTATTAATGTTTGTTTTTACCATTGCTACGATTTCTTTTTGATATCTGCCTTAACTGCCAACTATTTTAACGAAATTAATGGGGATCCCAGTCGTATTTCTTTTACATTTTATATGTGAAGTTATCGTAGTTGATCTCGCAGTTATTGACAATATAAAAAGTTTTTCGGTTGGTTTGTAATCATGTACATGCCTATGACTATTTGCAAGCTACCTATATAGCTTCAACAATCTTAAAAATTGCTCTTTGATGGCTTTTATGAAATTACTACTGCGTAAACGCAACTTTCCCGTCATTGAAGTATTTTCTTCATATTAAACTGCTGGCTAAATCAGGTAAAAAATGTTGATTCCAAATTGCTTAATTACTTCGGCAGGTTGCTTACAACTTTGACCATTTTTATAACTTGTCAATTTGTGTCGTAACTTCTCACCCGCGACCAACCTAATATTGTATGAGAGGTGTCATAAACCTACATAACGTTTGTAAAGACAGCAAATGTTATGGCCTGGAAAGAAAAGTCGGAAAATTAAATAAGGTGGAGTATGTCACGCTGGTTGAATGTAAACATGATACCTCGAGAACACCGCAATCTACCAGAATGATTTCTTTGCCAGTTTGTGTGGGATAATGTAAAGAACTGAACAGTTTTTGGAGGAGATCGCTCACTTGGTATGTATGACAGGATCGGTTCAACAGATTACGAAGGCTGAATGTGTCTTCCAAAGATCTGCATGGTGCCGAAGTAGTGATAAGGAGTTTGCACCGTCTCATTTTTTTTAATAATAATTTTACCAATTTTATATTCAGTATAGAAGTTCGTAGTATTTTATATGAATTACTTAAGGTGCAATTACTTTCATCGGATTTCGTAATGGTTTCATATCATTGCTTAACATAATGTATCATTGCGCAATGATTTGGATTTTTTATAATTTTAAGTCTTACCAGCGCATTATTCTTTATCTAATAGACTTGTATGTCCGTCCGGGACGCTGTTTCAGCAGCCAAACCATAAGAGATAGAGAAAAAAGTTATTAAAGTTATATGTTTGGAATGGTCATGTCAGGTCAGGAACCGAATTTCAGTCACGTGACACTTCCGGTTTTCGAGAAATCACGTGATTTCCGTCCGTCCGGGACGCTCGTCCGTCCGGGACGCTGTTTCAGCAGCCAAACCGTAAGAGATAGAGAAAAAAGTTATGAAAGTTATATGTTTGGAATGGTCATGTCAGGTCAGGAACCGAATTTCAGTCTCTAACACTAATTATTATCTTAATTATCCTAATCCTAACTTTTTAGGTTAGATTCTAGGCAAATTTTATCAAGCCGAATACGACTGGTAGTTTGCTACCAACAATGACGTCATATACGTACGTGTGGTGAATACGCGTTCTATTTGCAAAACGGTCTTTTTTGTTTTATTAAATGAGACATTTGTCTCACTGGGCTGCTAGTTGTCTTTTAATAACTGGTATACAATGCATTCACGCGTGCACAGCAATAGTTGTTCATCCAATATGAGCTTTTTAATCCATTATTTAGGTTATTGAGACACACTAGTATGACATAAAATTTTATATGCACTTGATGTTTATACCCTCGGGCGACTTTCAAACCCTCGACCGGACATAAACATCTCTATATTGCCCTTGGTACATAAATAACTATTATATTATTTAATAATAGCGATGGGGCCAAAATTATATATAACAGCAATGAGATAACAAGAATTAGAAAATAGAATGCATCCATTGAGTAAGAAAGAGATAAACATAGAAGCAAATATTTGAGTAGGCTTGACACTAATTTTAACTATGAATATGTCAACTAAGCATGCCTACTAATAGTATTTTATTTAACAAGCATATAATGTAGGCTGTATTACACGAGAATGAAGTTTACACATGAGCCGAAGGCGAGTGTTGTAATCATCCACGTGTAATATAGCCATTATATGCGTTTCAAATACAACATTTTATATACAACTATGTATATAGTTGGTGACACTGTAAGCCTATGTCAAATTCGACGTTAATGTCATTTATTGACAATCCAACCCACTAATTTAAAAAAATATCCTGTGGCGTATGAAATTTCATATTCCACTAGTGTAATATGAGCCGCTATTTGTATTTAGAGTTGGATTTATAATGTAGTTATTATTTGACAGTTGTAGATAATAGTATATTATGTTATTAGGAGCAAAAGTTATATTTTATGTGGCGAGGCTGGACGTGTTATCTGCCGAGCCACATAAAGATACTTTTGCTTCGAATAACATAGTATTTTTTCTTCAAACGTTTTTATAATAAATTATTTACAACTTTGTGAACAAAATTCGAAGAAAATTACTTGATCTCGTCAGCGGCAGATAAAGTCGTCAGCGGCAGATAATAACTTTATCTGCCGCTCGTCAGCGGCAGATAATATTATCTGCCGCTTGGCAATAAAGTGACAGTTTAGCATCATCAATCCAGCAGTATAATGCCATATTTTACTGCCGTTTGAAGAAAAAATATATTTTTGTATGCTCAACTCTTTTTTACTCAAGCTTTTTATTTTGTTGTTCATGTCATCTCATTCCTGTTATTAATAATCATGCCTAATCGTTATTTCTAATCATTGTGCAATACTTTCATCTATTATTCTATGACAATTTCGTAGTACTTGATAGATCTTGCTTTTGTCAATAATTTCCTCTCATGTTTTAATAATTAATATAATTATTCTAAGATACATCCCGTTTTTGTTTAATTTTGCTCCGCGTTGTATCAACTTTACTTAGATGTATGAAAACCCAACAAACTATACATTTTTAAAATCAGAATTGAAACCTCTATCGGCCGGTTATGTTTTTATAATTTTTTGTATTTGTATTTATTACCTACTAAAAGTGCAAAACTAAAAGTTACTACCGAAGTTGATCAAAATGACCCCCTTCTTGTTGCAGGAACATTTCGCACCTTCTTATAACTGCTCTGGTGAAATGAACATACTGAATTATAAAGTGATACACAAAGAATTAAATAATAATAATATAACCAACTGACACATTTTAATTCTGATTTCAAGAATATATACAGGGTGATTCTTGACTTATACGCATAATTGCGAGGGCTGATAGTTCGGTATGGGTAATTAAAAAAAAGTGTTATAAAAGTTTTTTATTAGCGGAGTTAAGAAATTAATTATGTTGAGAATGGTGAACTGGTAAAATTAAAATTTTCGAATGTACCTTGAATTGTATCTGTCACTCTCCGTCACTAGTGGTCAAATTTGAGCTTCTTTTATTCGTAAAAGAAAAATTATGGTACCTAACTTTACCAAAGCAGAACTCATGGACATGATATGTACTAACGTACGAGGAAGTACACAAAAAATCATTAGCTGCAGCTCGGCTTTATGCACAAAGGTTTTCTCAAAGATATCATCCGGGTCGAGAAACTTTTCTACGTGTTTTCCAGTACGTACGTGTGGTGCAGCATGGATTCGACGCGCTCAGGTGTTCATCGAAAACGAAGGAAATCACTTCGAACAATTGCTGTGATGCTCCAGTTTAAGTTACATAATTAATTCGTTGTCTCCGTTAATAAAATACTTTTATCTATTTTGCGTTCGTCACAAAGCGATGCTATAATAAAAATACCAAAAATTTTCATTTTTTTGGTTAAAAAAGTGGCAAAGTAGATAAAATCCTGTATGATACCTCGTTTATAAGGCATTTTGTAGCACTTACTCCTATAGGGCACTCCTCGCTTCGCTAGTCGTGCGTGCTACAAAATGCTTCTTATAAAACTCGTATCATAATATACTATTACTATACTTTTTTTTTAATTAGCCATCACTACACATCACGAACTATCAGTCCTCGCAATTATGCGTATAAGTCAAGAATCACCCAGTATAATTGACGCATTAAATTAATAATCAAGTTGCTACAACGCGGGACAAAATAAAAAAAGACGGACTGTATACATAATTTCATTTTCTAACAATTTTTGATATTTTAGAGCAAATACAATGGTTTTGTACTATTTCATAACATCTTCAATAATGTCATAGCATTTCTTTATAGTTACGATTGTTTCAAGATAGTAATTGACTACTATTTCATTATTTGAATATTTTAATAGAAATTCATAATAAATATCAGTTATCTTCATATTATTCCCGATATATTCCCAGTCTCAGTTGCATGCAATATTTGCAAAAATTTTGATTTTTATATTAATAATTTCCTAGCATTTTATAACAATTTTAGGATAATTTAATAGCATGTTACAATAATTTAAGAGCACTTTTTAATAATGTTCATATAATTTGATAATAATTTTAGTATTTTATAACACTTTAAACCGGATTCTGGATTATTATAGGTTCGCGATCCTTTAGTCCTCAACGTTTTCTTTCTCTATGACATATCTATGAATGTGTGTAGTCTTGTTACTCTTCTGAAGAGTTGATTATTTTATAGTTTTTCATTATCGTTGCTTCGTAATAATTTAATAGCATTTCGTAGTGGTTGCAAGATAAATTGAATAATTTCCTATAGTATTTTGCAATAATTTAATTAAAAACCCAACACAACCAACTATTTTTCGAATTTAATAATTTCACAATAAGTTCATAGTATATTTCAGTGTGTAGGACGGAAAACCGGATCTCGAATGAATGACTGATTTATATCAGAAGGGATAGCTTAAAGCCGTAGAAACGTGGTAGGGAAAAAATACGAACGGATCATAAATAAAAGGAAAAATCACAGCTGACTGCTGTTTCGGCCCAAAACAGGCACCTAACCTGCACGGTCGTGGCGGAAGCTAATTTCCAAATAAGTTAATAATATTTTTTATTTTCGAGCATACCGCAAAGCTTCTGTACTGTCAAAGTAATTTCATAATATTTCAAAATAATTCAAAGGATCTTAGGAAGGGTGTCCTTGTATGATTTTCATTTTTTTTAGTCAGTCCTGCTTAATGAATACATTTATTTAAATTGATATAATGATATAGATTTAAAGAACAATAAATAGACTGGAGTAAATTTTAGAAGACGAGCATTCACTACTGTTTGAAAGCCTAAAATAAATAATTAAATTTAAATGCGCATAAAGATAATTTGTTAATTAGGCGAACAAAGTCTCATAAAACTAGCAAAACCTTACTTTTTGCCAATGTATAACTTATAAAAACTAAGATTCTGTGTCAGCGAGCCAGGGTTTTAGGCGCTTTCCTCCAAATATGACGCTTTAATTTAGCGGTTCTCACGTCACACGGTTTGCAGACAAATTAGACAGTGGCGTGCAATCAACGCCTCTTGATGAAAAGATGCTATCGCAATAATTTGGTCTGAGCAGCGAAATTACTTGTACGTGCCTTGGTCTACACCAGATTAGAGCTCCATCATATATCGTGTATTCCAGCACTCATAAAGTTGCAGGGCGGAGGTAATAATAATAACACATATCAATTTAACGGAGCCGTAAAATGTTCTGGGCGAACGCATTACGCAGATCTGCAAATTGCATCGTTAAAACGGAAATCGATGGTGTAGGTGTGCATCATCTGCAGTCCCAGCGCTGGCATTTATAAACTTAGATCAATCTCGCGTTTGATGTATGGAGTAGTTCGGTTCGTTCCATCGACCACAATTAACTACACCCCTTCTCGCCCAATATCGAAGCCCATCACTGTGGCGTGATTACGCTCTGTTGTCTTGAGCAAATTGATTACAGCTCAAATTAAAGTTTTTGCCGGCGATGATTAAACATAGATGCCCGGATAGCTGTAATAGCGTTTTAATTAGAAACTGCCCATGACAATACTCCCAAGTGTTTAGCCATCAGATGCAGCAGGCCTGTAAAACACCGACTCATTACGGCGTGTGTGCGCAAGATATATTCCCGCTACAGGTAAATAATTATTTTTTTAATATCCTAATTAAGCGGGAAGGGATATAAATCAATCCCTCCGTTTTCCATAATAATGAACGCGGAATGCAACGAGCGCGAGCTCGATGATATATGTGCTAACAGCGAAGCTACGTTCGTTATAATCACATATTGGCAATTAGTTAGGGGACTAAATTGACCACCATCATTATACTTGGGTGATTTATTTTAAGCGATTCGACACGCGTTAAATTAGGAACCGGTTGATTGAGGTCTCACACCCTTTCAATTTTGTCAACGACTTCGCCATATTCGATGATGATATTCAGTACTCAATCTAAAAGCGATTCTTTGCGTCAGTGACACAGAAAATGCGTTAATGGCGAAAAGCTCATTTGCTAAAATGCAATACTACTATGCAATATTCGCAGGGAACTGGGATTTAGCTTCGAAGAAATAATTGAGTGCAACAATTTGAAGTGCTAAAACTTTTCTAAAAACGGCAAGTACATACTGTTATATACCGCATCTTAATTCTTCTAGTAAAGTTTGGTTATATGTGTATATCAGTTGTCATTTACAAATTAAATCAAATTTTTGTGAAACGCTGCATCACCACTTACTACAAATTGAATATACATAGATACATCTACGAGTATCTGTCATTGGCAATGTATTTTCTTATAGGCTTCCGACGTACGTTTTCTCTTTATTAGGATTGGAATTTAATAAAATCGAATCGAATATAATAGAATCTGATCGAATTTAATGAAATCGAATCGAATTTAATGGTATCGAATCGAATAAAATTTAATAAAATCTATTCTATAGAATGTAATACAATCTAATCGACTCTAGTAAAATGGAATCTAATCTAATAAAATCAGATCGAATCTAATAAAATCGAATCGAATTTTAAAAAATCGAATCGAATTTAATGGTATCGAATGGAATCGAATATAATGGTATCGAATCGAATCAAATTTAATAAAACCGAATCTATAGAATGTAATACAATCTAATCTACTCTAGTAAAATGGATCTAATTTAATAAAATCGAATCATATTTAAAAAATTAAATCTAATAAAACAATAAAATAGATTCGAATTTAGTACAATGAAATCGAATCTAATAATCGTTAAAGCTATAAAAATAAGGCTATCTTCTGCGCCGTTAAAGAAACAATATGTTAATTTTATTTATTTAAAAATAACTAATCGCTGTCTCTTAGTTTAGCCCATGTATCAACACAGTGAAAGCGGATTTTAGTTTAAATCGATTTATGTTTCGTTCCAATTTACGTCTTGAATTACTTCGACTTAGGTGTCCAATGGATTTTACGTTTCCATTCGATTCGATTCATGTCTCGAATCGATATACAATTCACGATTCCAATCGAGACAAATAGATTCTTTCACTGAAACGATTATCGATTCGTCCAGAACTGAATCGCCCACGTCTATCTACAACACATGGCTAGTTCAAGTGTTAAAGTGATTAGAACTGATCATTTTTAAACTTATAAAACGATTATAAGAAGTCAACTTTATTCTTCTAATCGAATTTCGATTTAGACTTCTCGAAAGTGAACTTGAATCGATCAATTGGAAGTCGGAAGTTTACAACCTTATGACTAATCTAAAGCTTAGAATTTTTTCGAAGTCAATTTAGGTCACTTAGTATAAATTCAACTTTAATCAACTGTTCAGAGGCCAAATTTAATCGACCTTAGAGTCGACAACTAGACATGGACTCATGGATAAAAGCCGTACATAAATGGAAGCGCAAAAATTGATTCGTCAAAAACTGAATCGCCTAAGCCTATCCACAACACATAGCTAGTTAGTGTTAAAGTGATTAGAAGTGATTATTTTTAAACTTATAAAACGATTATAAGAAGTCGTCTTTATTCTTCTAATCGAAATTGGATTATAGACTATTCGGAAATGAAGCTGAATCGATCAATTGGAAGTCAGTTTACAACTAGTTTAAAGCTTAAAACTGATTTCAAAAATTAAAAATAATTATTCCAAAATCGACTTGGGTCAGCGCAAAAATTGAGTCGAAAAAATTGAATTCAATTCAGTAGAATCCAATAAAATCGTTTTAGGTGTGTTCGGTGAAGCTATACAAATTATTTCCGTTGGGTTACAAAGAATAATCTTCTAAACCCTTATATGTTGATCTCTATTTATTCAAAAGTAGCTAATCGAAATGAATTCGTCTCAGTCGTTTAATATTCAATTTGATATAGAGTGCATGTTGATTAATAATCTGAAGCAATTAATGTTTTCAGTCAATTCACGCCTCGAATCGATTTCATTTGCATCTACAATAGATGTTACCTTTACATTTGATTTATGTCTTGAATCGAATTTTGATTTGCGATTCGCCAAGAAGTGAATCGTCCAAATTTATCCACTGCCGATGATTACTTTTTAAGTTACAAGGTTGTACCTACATTTAAAAATTGTATATAAAAAAGTTGATCGTTTGGAAGTCAGTTGAAGACCTATCGCTGTTCGATTTTTTAAAAATAATTATTAAAAAGCGCCATTTGATCTAAATTCGATCGACTGTTTTGAAGGCAAATTGAATCCACCAATCGGAAGTCAATCGACAACGTACTTCTAATCGGAAGTTTAGAACTGATATAATATTTCAAAAATTAAAAATTATACTTAATTGAAAATGACGGTAACGACGTTTTAAAATGATAATTGGCAGAAACACATTTTGAAACAATAAAAAAAAATGTCTCTTTGTACCTGCTAGATTTATAAACTTATTAATATTAATGTTAGATGTAGTTGTAATGCATATGACTGTAAATAGGTACACTTCAATATTAAAGTTTTTCAAATGCTGTATTGTATCATAACGATTAAATAATGGAAACCCAATTTATATCCGCCCGTTTCCAGTATTTTTAAACAATCGCAATTGCTCCACTAGTTTCTTTTATAGAACCATATTTCAACGTCAGGTTAGTGTGACGCAATAGAAATATTTTAGTACCAAATAATTAGCTGATTTTTGTAGTTCATTTGCCGATTAGCAAGTGGATCGAAGTCGGGTGGAATTTAATTTGTCCTATTCCTAACGCATAGCTGTGTAGCCAATAATTAAATTATAATCAAAGTTAAGCGGGCACGATTAAATTTTCAAGGCTTACTTGATTCAAATGCGAGTTAGTTGCAATTCGAAATTAAGTGAATGCATATGCGGATGTGTGGCATTGTAGGTGTAGTGTATAGAGAATATTCTGAAAACAATACAAATTCAAATAGGCAAAGTATTAATGTTTAACAAAAAGTGTCTTGGTGGCGATATGCATATCACTATAGTTACTTTATACGATATATGTAATCAGGCCTTTGTCACTATTTTAAAGCCATAACGTAATTTGCGAGTAACGCATTCTTGACACGTAAGTGTATTGTATAAAGCGTATTATTAGAGTTATCAGTGAACGTGTAGATAGTATTTTGTAGGAGTAATTGAAAAACGACCTCCGAATATTTTACAAAATTCCAGTTTATAAATGACAGCAGCTTCAGTTCATTCGTCCTTTAAAAATGTACCTGGGGCTCAGGTAGCTGTGCCCTAATTGTACCTACTTATAAGTTTATTATACTAAACAAAATATACTTCTTACAATAAATGTAGTTCCTGGGCTTCAGGTAGAATTCCTTTAAGTAGCGTGTAATAAACTTCGAAATGAATTCAAATTTAAAACGGATAGGCAGCTTTAAATATGTTAGAATGTATTGCACAGGAATGCGTGTCTGTGGAGGTGATATATTATTTTAATCTATGGGCGCCATTTTGTCCTAGGGCTATAAATTTACTTCTTTAGAATACACCAAATGTTTCGTGTCATTGGTGCTTTTATTTATTTTCATTTCGGTATCTACCGTTGCTTCTGTTTTTATTAACGATTTTTCACATTAGATTCAATGAAGTCTGAAAATAAACTAAGTGATAGGTGATAATTTGTTGCAATTTGGCGAGCAGGATTGAATTGCAGAAACGATTTAAACATTAAATTATATTTGTAAGGTAAAGATAGAATTGTAGAATGGTCCATGTACTATATTAACTGTTTTTAACATAGATTAAACTCAGTGGAACAAAAGAGTATAAAATAACACCCGAAAATAATTTAGAAGCTCTAAAAACAGAAGAAAGACAGTTCGACATTCCTTGGAACCTAACGAAAAATGGCATAAAATCAAAGAAATTCTGCTTCAAATAGTCGGAGAAATAGGCGGAACAAAAATAGTAACTGGAAAATGCCCACTGGTGAAATAACAGACTAAATTATATACAGAAAAGTAATCAATCAAAATACGCTGTAAAGCAACCAAAGGACGCCTCCTAAGAACAATTTTGGAGAACATGAACAAAATTATAAAAATTCTGGAATGTAATGTAAAAGTTGATAGGAAACCAAACAAAACAGATGCGGAACATAAAAATTAACCAGGACTGAAGGAATCTTGAGACCTTGGCAGAAGAGAACTAAAATGAGAAAATAATTGACGAAGTAAAATAAGCACTATAAACAACACGAAATGGGAAAGCCGCTGGAGGGAATTTCAACGGACTATGCGAAAAATATTATTGTGCCCAAACACAAAGTAAGATATATACTACTTCAAAATTATAGAAAATCGATTAACAAATGAAATTGAAGATAATCTAAAGAATGAAAAGGCGGCTTTTCTACCTGGAAGACAATCCCAGGACACATCTTAGGTCTATCACTCTTTGTATTTAACATAAATAGTATCATTTTAAAAATAGAAGAAAACGAAAATAGAAGAACTAAACTACAGAACTACAACTTAACACCCTTACTGATCCAAGATTTAATCGATGCGAACATAGTTCTAATAGCGAAAAATGCACCACAACTGTTTACATTAACATCTGGATAAAGAACTTAGAAGAAAATGGAATGGAGATACCAATAAAAGCAACATATTCCTAATTTATTTCTGAAAGTTCTAGTCATTTTATGTAACGAGTAATGTATCCGTCCCTTCCGAAATAAATATAAATATTATATATTATTACACAAAATGAAGACCTTGGAATGATAATCAACAAACACGGGAAACTAGACTAGGAAAGGGGGCGCAGAATATGCAAAATAACTGCATCAAAAATGAAATTCTTGAGAAAAGTAGTAGTTAGGACTAGAAGAGATAAAATCAGAAATAGAATCATACGAGGGAAGCTAAAACAACAGCTAGCAGTTGAAGAGGTGAAAAATAAGCAACTTCGATGGTATGGACACCTTATCCATATGAGAACAGACAGACCATCCAGGAGGTCAGAACATTAGTAGGGGAAAGAACCCATCGCCGTAAGACACAAATAGTGTCTAGAAAGAAGAAAAAAGTTAAACATCCGTTTAGTAATATCAATTTTAATTAGCCGAATTTGAAAGAAAAACACGATCAAGATATTTATCTTGACCAACCGATACCAAGTAACATTGACGATGTAATTGTTAATCTTTCTTTAACGCAGGATGTGTTATTTAAGTTTAAGGCAAAAAGGACGTGATGAAATGTTTACTAACAAAAAATTGTCCTTGAATTTTAAATGGTAATTTTGGACGCTTTAGAAAAAGATATTTGAAAAATGATTCGTTTTTTTTGTTAGATCTTTAAATACCATATTACTGTAACCTAAAATGTGAACATTTCACATTACTAGAAGAGTAAAAAGTAATATCCCGCATTTCAAATTCAAAGGAAATATTTTGATGAATAAAGTCTTGTACTAACCAAGAAAAAAACTGGGACAGTTAATATGTTCTGTTGTGAATGTGACTGCTTTAATATATACAGTGGTTTCGTAAAGTAGTGAATAAATTGGTTAAACATCCAAGGAATAACTTTTGGAAAAAACGCTGGGACTCGTCGATTTTTATTTTTATTTGCGCATTTTTTCAATAAAATTACATGCGATCCGCGTAGGAGGTATGACGTCATCGATGTTTTTTTTAATGACAACCCCTTTTTTTATTGCGGAATTTGAAAGAGCACATTTTTACTTCCTTTTACGATAAAGGAAGTATTAGATTCACCCCAAGAATTCGAAATTGAGTTTTCAACAGATCTTCACGTTTTAGGGTTCCCTGAACCCAAAAAACAAGTTTTTGTTCATTGGTCTATCTGTCTGTCTGTTTGTAGACAGAATATCTCAAAAACGAAGAGAGATATGGCATTAAAACATCATATATAAGTTTTGTGTACTATCTAGATGCGACAGCAAGCTTTTGAAGAAAATCGCATAACTGGAAGTAGGTGTTTACTCTAGTGATTTTTCAGTTTTTTCGATTTCTTCAAAAACGGCTCTAACGATTTTTACAAAATTCCCATTTTTATTACATTTTTAATGTGTATTGATGTGAGATAGGTGATTTTACAGTTTAATGTCTCTAAAATGGGTTTATTTTGCTTTTATTAACTCCTGTGTTAATTAGAACACCCGGTATATTATTACATATTTGAATTCAGCTTAAAATTCCAGAGAAAATTTGTTTTTTCAACTAATGCTCTATTTTGTACCGTTTTTTGTAGAATTTGTAATTTTTTAAAATTTTTGATAATTGCTTAATAATTAAAAACCAAATTTTTGGATCATTAAAAGGAAGTTGTGTGCGTGTATCACACCAGAGTTTTTTACTTGCGCTAAGGTTATTTTTGCATATAGGTGACATGCCCAAAAATTAAGAAAACATTTTAAATTTGCAAAATACTAAATTTTATTTTAAGAAGTATGATTGTACGCTTTTATCAATGACAGCAATCAATAAAAAATATGTCGGTCGTCTTAGTTACTGTCAGGCAGACAACGGTGCACAATTTGTACATTTAATTTAGTTGTTTTTGAAATTATCATTGCAATTAAATATAGTATTTTGCATATTTTAATTTTTTTAAAATTTTTGTTCATCCGACCTATATTCAAAAATCAGCTTAACGTAAGTAAAAAGATGCTTTCTTTCAAATGCAGTAATAAAAAAGGGGGTTGCTATTTAAAAAAACATCGATGACGTCATACCTCTTACACGGGCCACCCTGTATGTATAGATTTTATTTGAAAAAATGCTCAAATAAAAATTAAAATCGACGACTCCGAGCGTTTTTTCCAAAAGTTACTCCTTAAGTTTTTAACGAATTTATCCACTACTTTACGAAAGCACTGTATAGCTGCTAGGCACTTCTAACTTCAGTATCAACTTGTTTAGACGTTGCTACGTAGCGAAATCGGTATAGTAAATGTAATTGTGTAATAGTGTACAGCCTCGTTTAAGCTGATCAAATAACGCTAAAACCTCTATCAATAGTTGTCCCCGTTTTTTAAATCGGATAGTACATCATGACTTTTTAGGGGGATTTAATTAATTTTTGCCAGTTTAATAACCGACGCTATGGCAACACGTTTATTATTAAAATTTTAATCAAATTTAATTAACATAATAATTAAAAGAATATGAAATTAGCTGAATTTTAACCTTTTGTTTAACCACTGCCATTAGCATTTTTTCATAAGCTGAGATTTAATTAATCTAAAAACTGAAACTATGTTTTATTTTTTTAACAAAACTGGGTAGTAATAATTACGTTGCTTTTAAGTACTAAAAAATATTTCCTTTTTATCGAGGACCATATCATGCGGGAAGTTGCAACGGATGCAAGGCGTCACATGCGACTTACATTGCGCTCTATCGAGACATACCACATTCAACAATCCTAAATCCTAAAGTTAAGTTGAAGCTACCTTAACTAATGTGTTAAAATCCATTGGCGTTTCGAGAAAACTCTCGGCTACGGCCAGATTTGAACCCATGTCCACATGGTTGCTAAGCAGGCTGCTTATCCACTGAACCACCGAGGCGCCTCAATCATTACAAAATACTGTACTAAAATGCCGAAAATGGTCTTATGTATTCAGCGTGAATTACAGATCAGGCATGAAATTATTTAGAGTTGGTTCTTCAATCACAAGGGAATAGTGTTGAATATGACGCTGATACTCAACACTGAGACTAGAACAAATCTATAACGAGTGAACCCCTAGATTCTACTTTTACATTCTATACATGTGTCGGTTACATACATATTTATTAAATTGTGAGTATGTAACGTGAAAATTATTTTTTGGAAACTTGGTGTGTCCACTTAAAGCAATATGTTTGCTTAAGTTAAGAATTCCGGTCGTAGTGCTCATGTATGGTAGGTTGCACGACGAGAACGAGTATGTTTGTTCCTGAACAACATGTAGTTTAGAAAGGAATTCGGGAGGCAGTAGTCTTAGCTTGGCCCAGAGTTTTAATAAAACATAATAAAGGTGTAAATGGCACATTCCAAAATTTTATTAAAACGAACTGGTTGTAATAACAATCTCGATGTGGCCGCGACCGTTTAAGATATTGTTTGGTCAAGGTGAACACGCAATTGTTTCAAGTTTTAAGGACCTTTTTAAATGTAAATATTACAGTTGGGGCAACTAAAAATGCAAATTGCAAGCGTTTTACCTTGATTTCATAAACATTAGCCGCCCCACTAGCTGTCGTTGAAATTTATTTAGATGTGTATATCTCGATAAACAGATATCTTTATTCCATCAGGAATTTTAATGTAGCTGAATATTGTCCGGTTATTTTCGCGGCCAGTCGATGGATCTGTTGTTGATAACAACCAGTGACCTTATTCTGATAATGGTAGTCGCTGATGGCGCGTATTTATATTTGAGGACGTGTAGGTGATTTGAAGAGACTTCCCCATGGCAGGACGCAATCACGAGCGGAGAACAATGCGAACGAGCGGCCGCGGCCGGATGTTCGCTCGGCTGATCGGCCCGGTGCGGGATTCCCTCCTGCGTTATAAACTGCCATCAAACTCATTGCCGCTGAAATATATTGGTCTCCCCTATTCTTCGCATTCCTGGGTACAATGCTCCATCCCGGCTCCATAACGACCGACACAAATCTCTATTATAAATGGGATTCCGGCAATTGCTTAATGTTTGGTCAACGATATAGAAATTATTATTTAATTCGAAGGGCCCCTAAAGAGCTCTTCGCGGAGGAATTGGCACGAAAGTGGTCACTTTATGTGCGCGTACGTACCAGGGGCGTCAAGGGTTAGGCTGCAGACGCCCAGTTTTACTGACAACAAAAATTTCGAAATTATCAACTGATAAAGCATTGCGAACTGATAAATATAATAATACTGATTATATTGCCATTTGCGTCATTCCCAGCTTTTAATAAAAAGTTACCGAATCGTAATTTCTCTACTTATATGTATAGTTAATTGAAGTATCTCGAGTTTTGAACATATAGGTGAAAATTTGATGTAATTCTGAATTCTGATTTTGTGTCTGGTAGACTGAAATCTCCACGTATAAAACAATTGCTCTTCCTTTAAAAGCATAAAGCAGTGTTGATGTGTAAAGTATTCAAATAATCAACACACATTAATGAATATGCGTTCGACGCTGGTGCGCCATCTCATACAATAAGTTTTTTTCATTTAGGAGTCAAGCTTCCACAAATTTAGATTAAGATTACTTCAAAAGCCGAACACCAAAGGTTGTGTGATGACTACAAGTTGTTATGAGCTATAGTTACATTGCGTATTTTTCGAATATTTTGCGCCGTGATTCTCGTCTTGATAGTTCCGTCGCGGCAGGCGTTGGTGAATTTCTGTACCTTTTGCTTCCGATCGTAGAGATGTATCTGTTATTTTGTCAATTACAGCTATTTTCTGTGATGACGAGGTGTACGAAGGCGGAAGAACAAAGAAGTAGCCCGACGTTAGCTCAATTTTTCTTAATAAATCAATAATAGCCGGCCTGGGCAGTTCTGTGGTCTTAAGCATGCAAAGATAACGGTCGCGAGTTCGATTCCCCGTCACGATGGTTTTAAATAATAGAAAACGTGTATAAAAATTGGTTATCTAAGCGGGTGACACCAATATTCCGGCATTTTATTATTCTTTCAATCTGTTCCATGTTGTTTTTTAACAAAAATTGGAAGTTTTCATTTCTGACTGAACTCTTGAAATAATATATGTATTAAATACCTAGACATTTAAATTTCACTTTTTCTGTCCCATTTTATTAGATATTCTGAGTTATGTTGACATACATATAGAGGCGTGTAATTTACGTTTTTATCGCCTGTTGTCTATGGTCCAAACAGTCACTTTTAACACCAGAAACTGTGCAGTAAGTTGTCAATTTGACACGATTGTAGAAAAATATACTTAAATACATATTTATTTGTAAGACTGCCGATAGTGTACACATAACGCTAGATTCGAAGAATTTGCTTAATTTTTTCATATTGTCAGGGCAAAAGTTTAATGCGTATAGCAGTTTGTAATTTTTGCTATATCTGCAGTTCTACAAATAATAAAAAAGGTATGGTGTAAATGATTATCAAAAATCACAGGCGATATTATTTTTATACAGACTTGGTGCTCTTAATAGTCCATCATAGTTTATGCAAAGAGCAGTAAGTATGAACGAAACTTTTCACATATTTTATTTATACGAATAATAAAATCAATTGTATTCAGAATTTCGAATGTTGAAATAAATTCAAGTAATAAGGTTGTTTATAGTTACTTGTACAACTAGTGATGAAAGCGACACTTTTTATGGGTTTGAAGGTTGATGCATGTCGGCGAGGTCGAAATGCATCAATCAAACGAGTATAAAAGTTGCTTTCATACGTGTTGTAAACGTTATTTATTTTTGGATGGCTAGAACTTGTAAATTTGGTCGAAAAGTATTTCAGAAGTTACAACTGCCAAATTGACAATTCATAATTAATAAAATAGTTAATAAACATCTGTAAAGGGCTTTACTCAGAACTTCCTTCGCAAGTGATCCTTGTGACACTAAATAATTTTAAAAATCAAAGGAAAGTAGGGGTAAAAACATCTTCACGTTTGTAATAACACTGAGAAAATAAAAGGAATGCGAATTAAATTAATTTTAAATAAAACAAAACATTGCCTGCGGTTGTAAATCCCTCCGATCTACGAGCTCGTCTAGGACTTCTCCCCTGCTTCGCGATGCGCACATTTTATCTGTTAGGTCCCATTTTCATCCAGTGTAAAGCGTGACCTATGTGCAAATTATTGCATTTATCTATTTCTCAGTTAACGCAAAAATAAAAAAAGATTTTTTAAGGTGCTCACCCTGTTTAGATTTGTCCTAATTTTTCTCGGTTTCATGCCAGGTAGACATATAATATGTCTTACTTCAACAAACAGCTTTTGAGTTATACCGCCAACAAACAGATAGACAGACGGAATTGAGAAAACCTGTTTTCGTCATCTAGGGACCATGAAACGTGAATATCTGAAGAAATCTCGGAAGGTGTTTTTTTCGCGATTACAATACTTTGCTTTTTAGGCGAGAGAAGTAAAAAAGGATTATTTCTTTACTTTTGTTAACGACGACTTTCATGATTACTGAGATAAAAGATAATGAAACGAATTGAGGATCATATTTGTTTGATACATATGATTTTAGAATTTTACGATCCTTGAAAATGTAGCATATTAGTCACCAAAGCCTGGAGTGGTTAAATTTCTCGAGTGGATAATATGCATTCTACACAAGTGCAATTTAACGTTTTATCCAACGCCTCTCTTAAATCTCTTTATTTAATTTTTATTTGCTTTCAATTTTTTTGACACACATTGGATATGCTATAGATAAAATTTAGAAATATGAAACAAAAAAACCTATAGTAATTATTTCTCCATGACTTTTATATTCTTCTTTCATTAGTGACTAGCGGTGGACTTTCCTTATTTGAAATGACCATAGTAATATGCTTATTAGAAGTAGGTGTTGGATAAAATATATCATCGTCTGCAAAATGTTGATAACGTCATCAGGTCATCACTTCAAAGCAAACATTTTTAAATAACATTTACGGCAAAATTCTGCTTTAAGACCTACATTTTTCAGAAATTCTGACTACTCGTAGATGTTAAACGAAAGATAAATAATTGTGTGAACTGTATAAAATCAACTTACCACAACGACGACTGCAGAATTGCAAAACTGCAAATAATCGATTGGACTTGCACCCAAATACTAAGAGTTATTACGTCTTCTTCGTAGCGAAACGATAAGCAGAATGACTTTTGTTAGGTGTTACACGATTCCAAACGATGAACAGAATGTCCACTACTGTAGGAAGCGTTTACAGAAATATACACAAAAACGGTAAATTTAAGGAAAGTTGGCGGCGAGGAGGTTAAGACACACTAGACGTTTACAGCAGGTAAGAAGGGTAAAGTGTACCTATTTATAGTCTTGCGAATTGCAATTACATCGAACAGTAATATTAAGTAAATTTATGAATTTGACGGTGGGTTACTATAAAAAATTGATCGAATTAAGTTAGATATTATTTACTGTAAATGCACTTATTAGCTTTATGCAAACGTGGTATGAAAATAACTTATTGGAGTATAAAAGTACGGAGAATAGTTTCAACTAATTTATAAAATTAATATTATTTGCCTATTAAATTATATTACGAGTGTAGCTGTATGAAATATCATATACATATATAAAAGCGAGTGAAGCTATGTGCGTGTGTCACGCTACATCGTCACCGATCAGACTTACTTTGTTCGCGATCGAATTTTCTTACGTTATACGCTTCACTCCATCTCATAATACACCGACAAGCCTGTGTGTTACGTAGCGTTCCTGGTCTAAAGGTTAAAAGCGTCTGACTAGAAATCAAATTTCTGCTGGGAGTGTAGGTTCGAATGTTACCGACTGCAATATCTTTTTTTCCGGATTAATGTAATTGACATTACAAACTGTTTTGTTTGACCTATTTTTATCTATCAACACATAAATACGCTCACGCTTAAGAAATTCAAAATGTTTATGGATTGTTTTAATTTTATCTCTTGCATTTTACCTGCATACGCATCAGTGTCGTGACAAAATGTTGCTGTCGTTAAAAAAAAAGCCAGAGAAAAATCTAACTAAATATCGGCTTCAAGAAGTAACCACCAAAAGTTGCTTCAAATAGAACATTCACTATCACTTAGTTCGTTAAAGTATTTAGCAATGTTTCACGTGAACCTCACTGTTAAGTTATGTTACGTAGCAAATACATGACAATTAAATCACTGCAGTAGCTATGCGTAAACAAATAGGAAATTATACATGTTTAAACAGAATTATTTTGGAAGAATATTGTTGAAGGGGCTGTTTCCTGTTTCTAAAGACAGCATTGTCAAAACTTAAAAGTTACGTTTTTAAAATGCGACATTTTCAAATGTGCGCTTTTTGCGACCTTGGATAAAGTGAATTACAGTGCTGTTTCTCAAGAGGTAGATAAATATATCGTGGCCAAACCATTGAAGTTGTGGAAAATTTTCTAATAGTAATAATACCACAGAATTTCGACGTTGGTGTTGGTGTGGATTTGTGGAATTGTATTTAGTTTACCTTCATGCTCATCAGCCAAAATAGTTTAATTAAAATTTTAATAAACTATGAATCGCCTTGTTTAATATTGTAATTTTTTAATATATTTGTTTTATTAAAATTATTATGTAATGTAATATGCAATTGAAATGAGTCCATATTAAATAACGCTTCCTGTATATTTTCTCTTTATCACTGCTCTCTTTCAATTAATTTTCATGTTGCAAAACTGTATTAATGTTCTTCCTTTAAAGAAACGAGTGCGGAATAATGAAGAAGCTTTTGATCTCGACGTTATCATTGCATTGGAGCAGCTGCGTTTATCAACATTCTAGATTTGTCAACGCGTGCGAACTATTAACAAGGCGTTAAAGCCGTATGTCTGTCTAATTTCTGCTGTAGCTGCACCACCCACGCTCATATCATGTAATCGTGCCAAGTCATCATAACAACACTACGGTTCAAAAAGCGTGGCAAATTTGCCACTCTTGTTAAGTCCGTGATTTATTGCGAAAGTTCGATGGCAACCGTTTTTCAAATTCAAAAAATTTTCGTGAAATTCTTAGCTGGTCGTACACTTAAAGCGAGACATGTTCTTAATTGTCAACAAATACTATGCGTTATTTAGGAATTCCTATTATACGTTTACTTCTGCATATCAATAAATCAGTGGGTAGGTAGTCGGTAGTTATCGCCGGAAATTAAACCATTCAGGAATAAAAAACGTGATTTACGCCAAGGTTAACTATTAATATTTTCACCGAAAACAATATCCAGTTGTTTTTGCCCAACTTGCAAATTTCATTATTTGTTTGCCAGCCTAGCTTTATGATTTGCGATTTGGCATGCTCTAAGGTTTGTTACCTTGCCAAATTTGTAAATGTGTACATAAATTAATTCTAAGCTTGCTTGTTGATTATAAAAACAATAGTAAAATTAGAAGTGTGATAGTATTGCGGTTACAATTATTGAAATGAATATTAATTTTGTAATAATTAATATTTTCAGCTACCTTCTTTGAAGGTGACGATGTAGTTAAGGCAGCGTTGAGGAACCTATTTAATAGATGTCCTGAAAACTATATCTTTGTTCTTATTTACAAAAAAGAATATAAAGAAGACTTGGAGAACAGCTCAGTTAACTTACAAACTGCATATGTACTACCAAAGCTGGCTTTAGACAAGGGCTTGGCATAGCAGATCATCTCCGAAGTGTAAGAATTCTAATAGCGAAAATATTTTTGAAAAACCAGCAGTTCAGGTACCACTCACTGCTGGAGCACACTAGGAAATAAAAGCAAACTGGGCTGTCTTGTCATCGAAATTATTAATATTGGTATTTGAAAATGTCTTTTAATAACTGAACTGTGAAAATTAGGGTATAAACAGGACATTGAACACATTCTTCTAATGACATTGTTGGACTCTCTCAAAGTCATGAAAATTAGATAATATAATAAAAGAACTATGCACAGTATCAAAAAAAGTTGGTTTATAAATTAATTTCGACAAAACTTAGAAGCAGATACGTACAATAAATATGCAATTTTCGGCTGATTGTATGAAAATTTCGTTTTAAAAAATTGGTTACCACATTTTTTCCAGTATAATAAGAATACACCCGTTGCTAAAGTCCATGTAAAGATGCTCCTTGCACAACCAACAATTACTGTTTTGTTCAGTTTTGAAGGTTGTACAGGGTTATTCATTATAAATTACCCACCCCTTATCATCGTTATTATTGCTTATAAAAAAAAGTTTTAAATAAAAGTTGTGTGGTTATGACTGAATTTTGTTAAAATGCTATCAGAAGTACAGTAGCGTGCAGATTTCAGGGGATACAAAAAATAATATATTTTTTAAATGGGAATGATCTTTTTTTCCTGATTTCAAAAATATACCATATGTTACCCCTACTTTATAGGTACCGTTTTTGAGCTAATTACTAATTACTGTAAATACGGAAAAGTTAACATTATTAAAGTAAGCTATGAAAATGACAACTATTATGTTTGATAGGTGGCATTTCTTTAATGAAATAATCAAAATGGTTTACAGGGAGGAAGAAAAAGTCCAAATATACTGCTCCACAAATGAACTGGACCATTTGCATATATTGGTGCAATTTTTAAAAATATTTTGCAAAAGGAAAGTCGGCGGTTTTGGTAACCTTTCAGAATTATGTCACTATAAAAAGCATTTCTTTTCATAATTTGGTTTAAATAAAACTATGTCTATTAATAAAATATTATCATTTGAAAATTTTTGAATTTTGCCCAAATGTTGATAGCACATTGCATACAAAGTATGCCAAATCGTTGCCAAACATTTTTAAACGTTCCGAGGAGACCCAAAGAACTCTTAATTTCCGTTTTTTGTTCTTCTTCTTATTTTTCTGAAATATAGTTTTTTATAATTTTATTATTTTTTAATTGTATTCATATGATTTTGTTAATTTTTTAGTAGATATTTAAGTATAGTGCTATTAAATGTGCTTAATATGATTATACTATAAAACAAAAACTTTTATATATATTTTTTATGAGGTAATGTAACAAATACAATTTTTATGGGTGGTCCAGTTCATTTGTGTATACAGGGTGTTTCAGGAGGAAGTGCAAATATTTTGGGAGGTTGTAGTATGAATTATTCTAAGTAAAAAATTTCATAAGTACATGTGTTCTGTTGTTAATAGATACTGAGATACGAGAAATAAATTATTGTTGACTTTTAATAATAACAATCAAGCTAACTTTTCGTATAAAACAAATGACAAATAATCGAAATTGACATTTATAAAGTTGCAACGTAGTTTCAATTGAATTTACCTAACCCTTGAATTTAATTATTGGTAACAAGTAAAAATAATGCCTCATATTTTTACACATGCAGAATATTCTGATATTCTGATGTAATGGAAGTGCCTTTGCTGCTCGCAGAGAATATTGTCGACGGTTTCCTAACCGTAGACTTCCGAATGCAAGAGTTTTTAGTAACGTTTTCAGAAAATTTCGTGAAACTGGCAGAGTTCCCAGTAGTTACATTTCTTCTAAAAGAGCAAATGAACAAGATCTGAATGAAGTAGAAAATATTCTTGAGTCGGTAGAACGTAGCCCTACTACGAGTACACGAAGAATCTCTACTCGTATCGTTGTTCCACATACAAGAGTTTGGCGAACATTACGTCAACACGGATTGCATCCATATCACTTGCAGCCGGCGCAACACCTTCAACCAGGAGACGAAGTTGGTCGATGAGAGTTTTGTCGGTGGGTCGTTGGTAATCGTCAATTAATTTCATCAGTACTGTTCACCGACGAAGCTACCTTTACCCGTGACGGTATTAATAACAGCCATAATTCACATCGATGGTCCGATGAAAAACCATACGCTGCAGTAGAAAGCAATTTCCAACATCGCTTCTCTGTTAACGTGTGGTGCGGGATGATCGACAATTTGTTGATTGGGCCTGTTGTGTTACCAAATCGTCTTACTGGACCTCTTTATCTGGAGTTTTTAGAAAATGATCTTCTACTACTACTAGAGGACTTTCCCTTGGCTACAAGAAGAGATATGATATGGCAACAAGACGGAGTTTCTGCTCATTTTAGTCGTCAGGTGACGCAAAATCTTAATAGAGTTTTTCCGGAACGATGGATAGGCCGCGGTGGTCCCATTAATTGGCCACCGAGGTCGCCAGATCTCACCCCACTAGATTTCTGTATGTGGGGGTGGCTTAAAAGTGAGGTGTATAAAGTAAAAGTAAACACCACAGACGAATTGATCGCTCGAATAATGGATTGTGCGGCGCTCATAAAGGAACGCCAAGATGCTATTAGAAGAGCAACAAACAGCGTTACTAATAGAATTACTAAATGTATTGAGGTTGGCGGTGGAAATTTTGAACCACTAATGTAAATTTGTTTAATTTTGATTGTTATTATTAAAAATCAACAAGAAGTTATTTCTCGTACTTTAATACACCTTATAATGACCGTATCTCAGTATCTATTAACAATAAGCCACATGTTTATATGAAATGTTTTACTTAGAATAATTCATACTACAACCTCCCAAAATATTTGCACTTCCTCCTGAAACACCCTGTATACTTGTTATATGCAAAATAAGATATTCGACGTTTAATAACTCAAAAACAGTGTAAGGTAGGAGTAACATATGGTATATTTTTACAATCAGGAAAAAAGATCATTCCAAAAATTTTATAATATACAGGGTATCCCATTTTAAAAAAAATATATTATTTTTTGTATCCCCTGAAATCTGCATGCTACTGTACTTTTGATAGCATTTTAACAAAATTCAGTCATAACCACACAAATTTTATTTAAAACTTTTTTGTATAGGCAATAATAACGATGATGAGGGGTGGGTAATTTATAATGAATAACCCTGTGCATACTTATGCTGCATTTAAAGCTATGTAATAGACAATGATGCAATCTCGTTCCGTCTTTGTTACACAATCCTGAGGTGGAACTACAGTCAGGGCTCATTTTCTGTGGTATCGACTGTATCCATGGTTGAGGTATATTGCTTTGTATTTGTATAGCGATAGTTTATTGTTAATGCAAAGAAAAATAGAATGATAGTTTTAGTTTTAATCAACAGTTAAGCATACAAATTCGAAACATGGTTGTTGAAGAGACAACTTCCCTGTTGGCATATCCAAACTGGTTGCTCCATATTAGTTTAAAATTTTTAATTAACGGATTGTTGAATGGTTTTGTGAGCTGGATGTAATTATTTTAATAAATATTAGTCTTAGCTATAATACATTCAGGAAATTCTCGTGACGTAAAAGTCACTATTAGTTGGTTAATATGAAAATCGCTAGTAGGGTGTTGGTAATTTTTGCACTTTATGTTGGCGCCATTTTCAGTTTTTGTTTTTTACTTTCACTTTGACATTTGAATTATTGAAATACATTTTGATTAATTTGGTTGCATATATAATACAAGACTACTTACTAAAATTATTAATATAAGTTTTTACTTTGTTCCACTAAAACTACGATTCATATTTAAGTTTAGCAAAATAACAAATAATTTGTCATTACCTTACTTACTAGTTTGACGCTAAGTACGAGTACAATCAGCTGAAATAGTAGGCACTTAGTACTTATCAATTATGTACACTCAAAATTTTGCATTGGACACTGTAAATGTCACGGGAGTTCCCTAAATGGATTATAGTTCCATATTAGTCATATTATTTTTGTCTCTGCATTATATTAGTTATTCGAAACTAATTGTCATCTATGCAACCTTGTTATTGCAACTGATAAAAATTAATTAATGGTCTTCACTTTTGAAGCCTTCGGAACAATGCACAATCCAGTTTTCAGGAACAAAGAAACGGAAAAATTTATAGCAAGTGTCATTTTAACAGCACCTTGTGGCTCATACATTTTCACGGTCAGCAGGCTCATTAAGGAGGATATTATATTTTTTAATCCGTTTTGACACTCGCCTCGATTTAAGTCCAGCAAGTTTACGTTAACAATAGGGAATTGTCACTAGTGGGCGAAATTTGTTTCAACCTTGATAAAAAGTTTAGAATAATTGTGCCATGTATCTTGTTTATGGCTTCCTGTATCACTGACATTTCTTATTCGGGCGCTTGAGCTTGACTGTTGTAAATTTCGGGCAACAACTTGATTATAGGATTAGTTTTAGTTTGCAACTGAGCACTGGACACTGGACGAGTTTGCTTGATTGGTGAGCACCTGTCCAGTTCGAACAGCAATCGGAAACGACAAATTAGGCGAACGGAAGACGCCCATTATAATTCCATTATTATGAAAACTGGCTGGAAATCAGTGGAAACAACTCGCGCCCGCTAAATTTCAATCACTCGGGGCCGCTTTCCACCTGCTCACCTGCAGCCTGCATCCTGCAGCAGAGTATTATGCCGTGTAAAATATTGAATAGTTACTTCCAGTGCAACGTGACGGGAATGTCAAACAACTAGATTGATACCAGCCATCTAACATGCATAACTTTGATGAAGCAGCAACGGTACTGCCAGACCAGGGTTGCCTCCACAGAAAACATCCAATTTTGTTGAATCAATTTATCGGAAAGAGTGATGTTGCGAATTCCTTCGCCATGTGTTCAAACGTATTACGCAGGCGGACGCGTGGACGTCGCAATTATCCAGTTATTGAATCAGTTTATATCGGCCACATCCAGCCCGGTCGTTTCCATAATTAAAAATTACTTCGGCCGCTTTTTTATCGACGATTCTCTCTGTTCTGAATTAAGTAACCCTTTTCAGATATTCTCCGCGTATGCTTCCATCGCACGTGCACCGTAACAATGAGAATATCCCGGAAGATGCTATTCGCCTGTGTCGAAACTAGAAGTGAAATGGTGAGGGAGGGCGCTTGGAAAGTGCACCGCCATTATAGATAACCTAGGAAGCTTTTTACATACCAGTTTTAATGTGTATGATATTCATATTTTCTGGTTGGGACAGACATAGGTACAGTAAAATCCAAAAGCATGGTCGCAGTTTGAATACAGGCGGATACAAAATACTATCCCAAAACTCTTGATGTAAACATTTGTCATAGTTTAAGGATATGTTGGTGGCGGTATTTTAAGAGGAGAGTGTAATAACAAATGGACATTCTATAGTTAATTTTAATCAAAGTGTAGTTGCTTAGCCGCCAAGATCACCTGATTCTATCTTCTTCATCGACTTCCATTGGAGAAAGATACATTATTTTTCAAAATACCTTACAGGGTAAACTTAAATACATCTTCTATTGTCTATGAGGACCTACTATTCTATCACTTGCCGTAGGACAAAGTTGTTGGACGCTTTTTATTCCAGTCTCGCATACTCGCTAAAATTAAGCCAAGAGACCTGTTTCTTGCCAATCATCGGCGACCTTCAGTTATTCCTTTGAGAATTAGTTGTAGCACGTAGCTCTTATTCCCACGTTAACATGTGTCCTAGGTAGAAGACGGTATAGTAGTGGTCCGATAATCCGGATCGATTAAAACTAGACAGATTCGGATTATGTAAATATACGGATTACTGGATCGTTTAATAAACTCGAGTATGTTTAATTAAATACTTATACAGCAAATTATGAAAATATGTACGTCAATGTCTCGAACGTGATATTATTCAGAGAACCAAACCGGCAAAATCCTCTATGCGTATTTTCGGTATTTCAACTGTTGAAAGATTTGAAATAACAATTACATGCATGATATAAAAGAAAAACGTAATCGAGTTTAAAACGCACTTCATTAAGGAACAAACGGAGTATGAGTATAAGTATGAGAATAAAGAAAATGCTGGTTTTCCGCTGCATTAAAAACTAATAATATAAAATAAACAGGGGCGGCCCTAGGAAGTTTTTCAGGTGGTGCGAAATGTCATTGTGCACCCAAAAATAAAACTTTGTTTATTCTTGCTTAAACTGAGGAATAGATAAAAGTAAGATTTGTACATACGAGTAATAGCGCAGGCTTTACTCTTGCCAAACATAGGATGCAACAGATACAGGATAAATGTTGTACGACGAGACAAAAAGGAGTAAATATAAGTGCGTTATGCCGGGAGCCGCATAAAGGCGCAAATATTTTGCGCGAGATTGTGCGTTGCATTATAGTCAGGAATCGGGGGCCATACATTCCATCATAAGATGTGCACTCGAATATATAGTTAAAAAAATGTACACTATCTGAAATTACTTTGCATATCTAAATGTGGAGGGCTCAATTTTTTTGCGATTGCAAAAAACCCGAAAAAAATATTTTCAGATTTTTGATTATTAGTGAACATTGAGAAACTTTATATCAAGAGATCCAAAAAAAAAAACTGAATCTCAGCGAGCTGTGGAAATTCAAACGTCTGAATAATATGTTGTTGGTACTGTAAGTTTTTGTCAAATTCGAGGTTATCAGGTTAGGTTTTGCGTCAGTTTTGACACAGACTGACGCAAAACCTAACCTGCAAACCTCGAATTTGATATACGCTTACAGTGCCACCAACATATTATTCATACGTTTGAATATCTTCAGCCCGCTGAGGATCAGTTTTTTTTATCTCTCGATACATACATCGCATTTACACGCTTAGTTTTGAATATTTCTCAATGATTCTTAAACTAGTGGAGAGCTTATTCTTCCTAGATTCAGATGATATCAAATTAATCTCAAAATTATTTTTAACAACTGCTACAGAAATTGTTTAAATGTAAACAAAGCGTTCAGGGAATATGCAGTAGATATTTCAGCATCGAGTTATTTTGAAAACGACTGCACATAATTTTACACATCCAGCGAATGAAATGTGTAATAAAGAATGAAGACATTTTTAGTGAAAGAATTAAATGCATTCATTTATTGTTGTAAAAAATAAAATTTATTTTCCACTACGTGATTTGGAAGAAACGCGTATCGCACCTCACTTTCGCATGGAACTTAAATATGCCCGGCGCCGGCGCGAACATCTTAAGCAAGCTGCAACGCAATGATCTGTGAGGTGCTCCGTAGGATTGCAAGATATTGCTCAACGTTTAGATCTCATTTTTTATTTGATAATTTATGTAATTCGCATTCAAGTGTTTTCTTTTATTATTTGTAACGTGACGACATTTTTATACCTTTAGTTTTTTAAAATGTCATAACGTCCATTTGCGAGGGAAGTTGAGGGTAAAGCCCTTTACAGATGTTTTCAACACTGATACTGTTATTTAATGATAAATCCAGATTTTTAATTCGTAAAAAAATTAATGCTCCTCTTACTTTGGCGGGTAGGATTAAGTGGTATTAAGGTGCTTGGGTTTTATGTTTTGCGCAGTAGATCTATCGTCACGCACTGACAGTCACCTTTACGAACGACTAAACAATTCACATGCAGGATTCATAAACAGAAATTTGATGAAATCTACAAATGTTTGATCAATCAAATCCGATTCGGATTACCGAACCCACCTGAATTCGAATTACGTTATCTTAATATGAATGTATTTGATGATTCAGATTACGATGAAATGCGGCTCATTAAACTTTGGATTAGCGGGGCCTACCTATATCTAGTAATTATTTTTCACTATTTGCTGTTCTCAAAACTTGCTCATTTATTACATACACGTGCGACCCATGGAATTTTGAGGGTCTCAAAGGATTTTCAATTGTTTATAGTTTCCATCCATGGAACCTTGATGCTCCTCTTGTGCATCTACATCTCAAATAGTTCTAAACGGTTCATGATGCCTATCTTTCAAGTCTCCAAGACTCCACACTATAGGCTACAGCAATACTGACCAAATATAGCATTTGACATGCTTGGTCACAGTCTCAAGTTCAAACTATCTTTACAGAATATCTAATATGCACATATTTTTCAAAGCAGCTCGAGCAAGTCCTGTACGTTGCTGAATTTGCCCTTTTAATTGCAACGTTGCATTATAGTGGTTGTTTCTACTAGACACTATAAGTTTAGTTTTGTCAATTAACGTTATGTAAAGGTTCTAGTACAAAAATATAATAGTTATTGTCTAGTCAGTATCATTTTTCGAAAAATATAACAGTAGTTTCTAAAACTTGCTTTGGATATAATATAAATCAGCTCTATGGACCTTATAAGGGGTGTACATGACTTGCTTCACTATTGTTTTGCGCTTGTTTCTATTGTGTGTTGTTTGTTTCCATGTCCCAGCTCTTTATACCCTGGACAGTACCATTTGGTTTAAGACCTTCCTATTCTTCTGGTTGCATCAGTGAACTCCAGGAGCTTCCTTGGTGTTTGATCTTCTGTCGTTCTGTCATCTTCGCCATGTGTACTAACCATCTCATTCTTTTCCTTTTGATTACTCCCGCAATATTCCCATCTTTATACAGATCCATCACTTCTTGATTAGTTATTCATTCCCGTATGTTGCCGTTTCTCAAAGTTGCACTTGTTCGTTTAGATTCATTTTCCATGTGAGAGGCGTAGATCACTGTTTTGTATTTGAAATTTGTATTTTATACAATAGCACAAATAATCGTTTGATTAGTTAATATAAATAAAGCGAGCTCGCTTTCGGATACAATTACGAATAATAATTATGCAGTTGCTTCAAAATGCAATAACAGCTTGTTTTATTGGACGAGATTTGCCCATAAGACTGCAACAGTCAAACAAAACGATTTTTATTAATTCACAAAAAATGCAGTAGGTAAGATTCGAACATACACTCTCAGAGAGAGTCCTCAGACACCTTAACTTCTTGGCCAGGAAGGCTACATAAAACACAACCGTCTCGTTGTATTATGAAGCAAGCCCGATCGTGGACGAAGCAAGTCTGATCGGTGACGATGGATTATTTTAATCAATTAAGATTATAAGATCATTTCGGAGGCTTTCACGGTCATTGTCATTACGTAACAAACGACTTCCGGGATTTGACCATATCATTATTGAAGTTAAAACACACAATGACACGCTCCAATCCCGAAAGTCGTTTGTTACGTAATTAATATCATTACATAACAATTTTTAAAATAACGTTAACAAGTGTATCAAAGCATACATTTTTTTGTGTAATAATTCTGTGCGTTTTTCTATAAGAACCCTGTTTAAGGGAATTTTTTATACATAATGCTAATAGTACAGCGTGTTTAATTCTTGCTATGGTCAATTTTAACCATTTTTAACAACACATTTTTTCAAAACCAATTGTTGGTCTTCTGCTGTCGTGCTTGATTTTTACTGCTCGTACGTTTTTTATTGTACGTAGTTCAAATTATACTAGTTGAAAACGATAAGTCTAGCATTGTTAGACAAAATCTTAGACATTTAAAATTTTGCTTAAAAGAAAAATGTTTTTAATTTGTCCATGTTCCGTACGAGATATAAGGTTGGTTCGTCAGATATTTCTATTTTACTTCTTCATCTTCTATCTGAATCTAAAGCCAAAATTTAAAGATTCCGAGAAAACGTACATACACACAGCGGACAAAGACAATTAACAAATTCAGATAAGACTCCGTATTACGTAAAAAATCATTATGATAAATCTAGCGCTATTACACAATTAGAATTTATTAACAGTCATCGTTCTGTCATTGTCAAGATATTGTGTTACAAATTATATAATATTAAAAATTACATTACGTAGCAGAATACGGTCCAATTATATTATTATCTACGGCTAGAGTTTTAATTGTCTGGAAATTTTACTCTGATGGGAAAAAAGCTTTTCTGAAAAATTACGAAAAATTATTAAAATTTTGGAAATAAAATTTTCCTTGCATGTACGTATTTCAAAATTCTAAACATAGTTGTAAATTAACCAAAAGAATCAGTTGAAGGATCCATAATTAACTCAAAATGTGGGTGAATATCACAGGCGGGATAGTAAAAAACACCAAACCTTCCACGTGTATAATATATTTATTAATTATGCATGGGGAAGGTTTGGTGTGTTTTACTATTACGCCTGTAACCAAAAGAAGTATGATTCTCTTTGCTTCATTGGTAAGTATTATATTGCTTGGATTAAGTCACTCCACTCCAGTGAAGGAAATGGTTCATTTACTTTAAAGTCAATTATCTAAAATTAGTACATTACAATAACGATATAAACAAAGATAATGTTATACAATGTGGAATTAAAGTAACGGATAAATTCATTAACTTCGTTGATATTCATTTTTATGAAAAAATCTCGAAGGGGTGTGGCGATTTTCAGCAAGGGAATATTTTCAGCTGATTTTCAGTTCCTTATGTCATTTGTTGTAAAAGTTATGACGTGATCGACTTCTTAAAATGACCACCTGTTTTATTATTGATTTTGGTAGTACTTTTTATGTTGTTTTCAATAATATAAAATTTTCAATATGTTACATCTGAAAAAAAATCGAGAAAATGGTCTTACAATTTTAATATTAAAAAAATGAAATGAACAAAATAAATCTACTTACCTACGTTTTACGGAAAGTCATTGACGGCACATTCGTTTTTATTGAAATAAAAAAAAACAATTGAAAAATACAATAATAAATAATAAAAAAATAATTCTCTGTGTCTCACTTAATTGTGTCATTTTTATTAATAAAATAGTTTGATAAAGGTAAATTCTAATTTAGAAAAAGCAAAGGATGCTTATTTTTCAAATGGAACATACTGAAAATTTTATATCGTTGAAAACAACATAAAAAGTATTACCAAAATCAATAATAAAAATAACAGGTTGTCATTTAAATTTAAACTTAAGAAATCGGTGGAGTTCGCAGAACTGTGGTTTATTTAGCCTTTAAAAGTTCAAAATCAATCCTTAAACCTTATGCACGAAGGAATGTGTGTATAGATAGATGTATACAAAACTACGTTATACCAGTATAATAGTTAAGAGCAGAAACGTTTAATTCGACTTTATTTGTTATTTTAATTTAATGATGCCGTTCGGAGAAATAGATCCCTAAGAAAGAATAGATGACATTGATCAGTGCAAGTTCTTTAGTCAGGTAATTCTTAAGTGTTCATTAGTGTTCATTGTTATTAAGTCTTAAATTTCAATAAAGACAAATAGCAGAAATTGACATTTAAAGCGTCCCATCGTATAGAATTATGAGTTCTGATTTGGTCCCGTTTATCAGAAGTTATTGCAATTTATATTCTTTTACTGTATTTTTAACGAGGGAGCAAACATTCAAGAGTAATATTACTTCTTATACATAATTAGCCCTTCAACCAATGTTGGCTTTTCAAATATTTTAAGATATGGTTAAATTTCTTAAGATGACATCTACATACAGAGCACAGGTTGATTAATATAATCATTTTTAAGATGTTCCCTTGTCATCGAACAAGGCGAATCTGTTCAGGCTTGTAAACGTTGCCTTTACAAGCAGTTAAAAGTTGTCGGTGCATTCTTACAAATTTTCAATGGATGAGTAAATATCACATGCTTATTATATTGGATGACTGCACTAAACGCCCATGTATTTTATGATTAGTTTAAAAATGCAATTCACGGTGCTGAATGAGACGTTTGACATTGATTTCCTTCGTTTCGTCTGCTCCACTTTTGTTTGCCCACTTTATTGAATCTGATCGGTTGATTGTGCATACCGCATTAGTTTGTTAAAATTCGAATATATTTCAAAATAGAAGACAGAATGCCACTAAAATACACACCCAGCATGAAATATTACAACTTTCTTTGGAAGTTAGGTAGTAACTAAATATTCACGTGGGCGTACATAATACCCGGACCATGAAAGAGTAGTAAAGCTTTTTATAAATGGCCAGGCAATAACATTTGAAATTTAACATAAGAATTTTACTTGTAGGATACGCTGTTTTTAAGAAGTAAATTTGAATAACGCCTATGAAAATATTTTAACAAAATATTTTGGCGTTTACATTAAAAGGTGGAAGGCCCGTTTATTTATGCTCGTAATTAAAATAACGTAGCTGGGTTCAAATAACAACCTTTTATTAAAATTTACCTCTGAGGAAGCCCTGTACGCTGGGCATTTTAAATCGGGAGATGCTTTTACAAATATGGTATTGTGGTGAAAAAAATTGTGATTTTAGGTTAATTATTTAAGATTAACTTCAATAGACAGGGTATTTCAGAATAACTTACACCGAATTTGGTTCAAATAACTTGATGTAAAATAGTAAAATTGAATGAGATTTAATGGTCACTAAGAATAAGCAATGTATTTGTTCAAGATAACTTATATTGTTGTAAAGAAGTTCAAGGATATTTGACAACTTGAAATTCCTAAAACAGTACAAAAAAATTAAGAGGTGTAATAACCTGACATGTAAATTTTTGGTATGAAGGTCTTCGACGGAAACTGTCTTCGAAGACATCCAGGAAGTTCTGCTTTGCTGATACAGGCCGTTGCGAAAAAATTACAACCTGTCTTGGACATCCTTGAAACAACCTGCACAGTTATTCGATTAATCTGTTAAACAAATTCTGACCTCATTATAGTAAACTTTTTGCTCCTCAGAGCCTAATGTTTTCCGAAGCAAGATTTGATCGTTAGATTTTCGTTGTGTCATTAGTGGCAGCATTTCCAATTGGTTTACGTGGAGCCTCTACCTTCAGGTTTACCTTACTAGCGCTAGTATTTATATTTAATTTACATATCAAATATACAAGTGTACTTTTACTTCTAATCATTAAATACATATCGGACTAAAGTGTTTGTATACGCTTAATGACGCTTAAATTATACAAACGTAAACACAGTAATTGCTAAATCATTACGGGTCGATACAGCTGTAATTTAGAAATTTGAATTTCAGCTAGCGCCTGGAATTAGTGGATTTTGATACCAGCTTGTGGGTAGAACTTCGTTTTTTGCTGCAAGAATTATCCTCTCACCTGCCACGGGTCTTTGGTCGAATTTCTAGCCTACCCGGAGGACAAAGCGTCTTTCAGTGGTTCCTTTGGTGTTATTAGCCCAAACTAGACGTCTTTGTACAGGTGAAAGCAGCTGCAGGTAACAGTTATAAAATCCCATATTTATATAACGATTACGCGCTGTGATCTCGTTTTACTTTGATTCGGTTTGGAGTTCCCGGTTCCCGCAAAATTTCCAAGAACTCTATTTACAGACGGTTCCTAAAGTTTGTAACATCAATTAAACAACTAATGAGCTAATTAAACGGCATTCACTGTAATGAATACCACGGGGATTATTATTAATTGAAAGCAATGCTAATTACTGCTTCACCGAGCAAAGAGTTATTTAATTAATGTAAGACATGACAGTTCTGCAAAATGCAGTAACCAGAACGAACGCAGGCACTGAAAAAGTCTTTGTACCCACACCCCTTATGAATTTGTGATTTATTAAAGTTTAGACTCTTAAGGGGCGAACGTTTTGCTTCGGGAATGATTTGCTTTTGAATATGGTTTCAGTATTGGAAAGGAGAAACAAGGAATTTATTATTTTTTATAATTTGTGGAACAACTAAAAGACTAAGACGCCCATGTCAATATGCAGACGCCTGATATCTGTCTATTTGTATTTTGTATGTAAAAGATGGTTTCGAATGGTGAACAAAATGGATAGCATTTTATATTTGGCGCCCAGATGAAGTTTCAGCGCTTTATACTGCAAATAGCGATAAATACAGAACAGTATTCCTCTTCTTTTCAGTCATGGAACGAAATATTAGAATTTTAATATGTTAGAGGTTATTTGTTAAACAGGTAAATATTTGAGCATTTGATAAACTGGCAGCTAGGTCATGATACGAAGTATTTGTCACTTTTGTTAACAAACGTCCACGGAAGTTGATTAAGGAAACTACATCTGTTAGAGCTACTAGAGCCTTCATATAGATATTGAATAGGGGTATTAGTAATCCTGACTACCACTTGCAGTTGTATATATATTTGCCATATCTATGTACGAAGGTAGCTGTTACAGTATTTAACCAATATTTAGTTTTATTACTGTTTGATAAATGTGACAATATGTCAAATATATAGATTTTTGAGATATGAATTTCTATAAACTGCATTTTTGCCTATATAAAATGAAGGAAATAAAAATAAGAAAAAAGTAGTATTTTCAGATTTATCACAACAACAAACAGCGCGAAGAAAGAAAGGATCTTAAGAAGAGAATCAACTCTTTAGATCTCGAAAGTTAAAAATAAAGGTTCTGTTTCATTTCAATTCCCCAACTGGGGACGGGTTGCTATAGGGACCTTGCATCCCTCTTCAGCCAAGAACGGAAGTTGTAGGATGGGTGAGAAAAAGGAGGGGTGGAGAATGGAAGAGAGACCAGGAAAGGTGGAGGAAGTACTGCCCCGGCATTCGCCTCAGACAAGATACTCTGTTGACTCAGGAAAACCAACTAAAAACCTGAATCAGAGCAGACGGCCAGGAGGATCGAACCCGCGACCTGCCGAATGCTAAGCAGACGTGGTAACCACTAGTCTACAGAGCTCGGTCGGATCTAGAAAAACAAATCAGTTGATTATAAATGTAATGTTACGAGGATGGTATGAGAAGTAGTAAGAAATTGCAAAGACGCAAGTAAGAGTAGTAGTAGTATTATTTATGGGGAGACTCATGTCTAGCAAGTAGGCCTTTATAGGCCCTTTTTGCCAACCCCGTGAACATGGTCTAGGCATGCAGAGTACCAGGTACCTTAGTCCTACTTAGAATTTTGCCGAGACTAAGGAGTTCCAACTTTAGCAAGGGATCTTTTACATGTTACACATCGTAGTAACATGGGACCCACGGCAAGTAAGAGTAACTCTGGGGCATGATGAGACTCAAGATGTCTACTTTACTAGACCTCCAGGAACGGTTGCAGAATTATGACGTCATCTTCAAGTTGCTTGGAATGAATTATATCAAGGCTCACTTGATGATCTTATTCGCAGCATATCTAGAAGGATAAATGAATGTGGGATAAGCTGGGGTCGTGCAACAGGCTATTAAAATTTATAACTCTTGTTTTTTTTAAACCCTTAGGGTCGGTTCTACAATGCAAGTATATACCTAGAATAAACTATTCCAGGTATAATCGTCATAGTTTCCTAAAATTCAATTCAAAAAGTCAAAATTTAACTTATTACTTATAGTTTCCTTTGTTACAGCAATCGTTTCTTGGGAATTTATTCCCCGAATAACTTTATCCTTGGTTTATAGAACCGGCCCTTAATCAATTATCTTGACATTCTAAACAATATATTAAAGATTCAAAGTAATTTCTGCGATTTAAATGGGTGTAACATTATTTTTAACTCAGTATATATGTAAGAGAGTGGGGCGCGTTTTTTGCGTTAATTAATTCCAAAAATTAGAATATTCTCTGGACTTAGCGCTGTCCGACTACCGTTTTTTCTTTAATCTGAAAAAATAATTGACTGGAAGAAGCACTAATGGCATTTGTAAATGAATACTTTGAGGGTCTTCACGAAAACCAATGCAAATGAATACTTTGAGGGTCTTCACGAAAACAAATGCAGGGATGGTATTGAAAAGCTTTAACGTTGGACCAAGTGCATAGAATTAAGAGATTATGTCGGAAAGTAGAAATGGAAAGTTTTTCAATGTAAACCGCAGAGCTTTTCATTCCATATTCATAATGCTTACTGCTTTGGAAAATATACCAATGTTTACTTATTTGGGAAGGAAAATGCTTAGAGACTCTGAATTCAAACTATTACAAGAACAAACAGCTCAAAAAAGTAAAGGTTCGGGATCATTTCAATTTTCCAAGTGGTGGCTCTTCAGCCAGTAACGGATTTTTCAGGATGAGTGAGAGAAAGAAGGGGTGGAGAATGGAAGAGTCCAGGAAAGATGGAAACGTACTGCCTCGGCTTTTGCCTCAGAGAAGGTACTCTGTGGCTCAGGAAAACCACATAAAAACCTGATTCAGAGCAGACGGCCACTGAAATCGAACCCACGACCTCCCGAATGCTAAGTTGATGTGATAACTACTAGTCCACAGAGCTCAGTAAAAGCAGCACGAAAAAAGAATGAATTTTAAGAATTGAGTCATCTGTAAATTTTTTTATTTTTTGCAGAAGAGACATAAAATAAAAAGGAATCCGTTTTATTCTTTTTCGTTTTTTAGCCTGCTTCTGTCCATTTCTTGACAGATGCCTCCTTAGCTTTTTTCCAATGCCATGTTCTTCAAGTCATTAATCAGCCCATCGCGTTTACGGTCTTCCAATTGGTATTCTGTGTCCCCATGGTCTCCAATTCAACAGTCTTTGTCCATTTCTTCTGGTTTCTTACAACATGGCCGTCCTACGCTCATTGTTGATCTTCGTGTCTCCATGGTCTCCAATCCAACACAGCCTTTGTACATTTGTTCAACATGGTCTGCCTATGCTCTCCAATCCAACACTGTCTTATGTCCATTTTTGCTTTGCTATTCGTTCTACAATGTCGGTCACTTTGAGCCTTTACGTGGTGCTGTATTTCTTTGAAATCATATTCAGCTTCTCCATTTTCTTGTTTATTATTGTTTTTGCCCATACTATTTTATCGCTATCTATGCTAAATTAGTTCAGGTCTAATCCAAGTCTATCGTCTTTTGGCTTTCTTTTTGAAGAAAGAACTCATATTGTATAATTTTTCTTCACTATATATTTACTTGTCCTGAGCATCTTTTCTTCGTCCTTCCTATGCCTCTTCGTTCTGCTGGTCTGAAATTAAAAGCCAGTTTTGGAATTTTTAAATTGTCCATTCGATTAACATGTTGTATCATCAATTCTACAAGCATATTACGTCTAGAATTTGTGTCGCCAATCCCGAATGTTGCTATATACACTTTTGGTTCATCTTCTCTTGGTATTAAAGTCTCCCACTATACAGTATTTGTTGCATCATTCGCTTCTAAACATTTTTCCACATCTTCATAAAAGCTTTCTACCACATTATCATCATATGTGCTCGCGGGTGCATTATACGTGGACTATTTTACGGTATAGTTTGATGAAATACTGCATAATATGGATATACATCTTTCTGAAATGACTTTCGATTGCAACACTTAAATTGTTGTTCAGAGAATTCAACTTCTTCCTATTCTCCTGTTCGTATCTTCATGGAGCAATAGCATATGTCGTGATCTCAGTTTATTGTATTCAGTTCTAGTTCTTTTTGCTTTGCACATTTCCAATGCATCTCGTTTAATATTTTTCAATTCATAATCCAATGCTTCCATTCTTTCTTCGGTTGCTAATGATCTTTATTATACGTTGAGATCTATAGTTTACTTACGGTAGCCTGATTGATATCTTCCAGTGACTTTAGCGCTCTTTGCTATTTTACTTATCCTCCCGCTGTTATGGTTGGTAGTATCAGAGCTACTGGGGACTAAGGGCGGTTGGTGAGTTTCTAATCAGCCGCTCCTAACTTGGTGTAGTGGTGCTGCGGGTGCCTGTTAGTCCCCGCTGGACGCTATATCTACCAGGCGTTCTCCGATCCGCCACCTGGGGTCGCACTCTTTAGAGTTACAGTCTCCCCATAACAGACATTTAGTTTTATTATGAATATCTAATGTTATTTTAGCTAACTAGTTTGGCAAATACAAATGAGTGTTTACTTGGCAAACACGATTCCGAATTGAGATACTGATAAATTAGTTATTTTCTTTGTTCTCTCTTGGCTGATATGCGTTGCATTGTATTACATATTAAATGCTTGAGAAGTTACAAAAAATTCCAACTCTCTTGCTGCATTTTTGCAAAAAATGAAATCCTACTGTTATTATTTTAACAATATTAGAGCTAAATACTTAGGTCAACAGAAATTGCAATTCCTATGTAAGAATGAAGGCGAAGTAGCAAATCGAAATAAAGACGTAATGCATTGAAGATTTTGTTACTCTCAAGAAAACTGTATAGGAATTTAATTACTTCCAAAACTAGTAGAAAGCATAATACATTCTACAAGAACTCACTCTATGCTCTGGCGTGTTGCTATTTTTACAGCTTGCTAAACGTGAATTCTTTTTTCCATCAGTGGCAGTTGTTTTGAGTATAAAAACTAGCAGTCTGTTATTATAGAATTTGAATATGTTATTAGTGGTTCTGGAGAGATTATGCAAATTTTCCCATTACGTTTGTGGTATATCTGGTTTTAGCTTATAAATACGGGCGAACTTCAAAGTTGAAATTAATTAAGCGATTTGACTATTAACGAATTATTAGAAGAGGCCTCCATGTTTGTTAATGAACCTAGACGTCTATATTAAAGAAATTTTATACAAACAACAGAACTCGTTTTTCTAGTAAAGCTGTTTTCGCTAATTATTCGTCCACAAAGCAGTCAGCCTCTCGGGTAATGTGTTGAAACAAGGAAGAAAAGTTCTGGAAAGATTTAGTTGCACATTCTAGCAGTAGATTGTTGGTTTTCTATTTTCCCAAGTAATTTATTTTACGAATTTCTCGGGAACAAGATATCGACTTGAGTAAGTTTATTGAAATAGTTTTCCAATCTAGTTTTTGTATAATAACCGGAGCCAAGTAAGTTGAAATATATCGAAGGAAAACAACAGGGTCGATTGCAAATTCAATTTCAAATAGCCGAAGCCAAATAAAATACTAATTCAATAATGGCACTGCGTTCCCTGTCCGAATTTTCAACCTCCGTCTGCAAATGTAATTTCTCACACAAACAGTTGATATGATAAAAGTTTTCCTCATTTTTCTTCGCCCACTTTAATAACGCGCGCCCATAAAATCCAGCCTGTATTTTTAATTACGTTTCGCACGCTTCGAGTTTATTTTTGAAGCTTTGGATTAGTTCTGCCGTTGCTCTCACTTGCCTATACCGAGTGTATCTTATTTTAGACGTACAAGTGGGGCGTATCGAATTCCTGCCATCAAAATTCATTATTAAAGTTGTGTTTGTTTGCATGAAACTTTCGTAGAAACAAGAGCTCGTTGGCTTCATAATTGGCTTCGGCAACTTTCTTAGCTATTCCTGATCTGCGTAATTAATAACATATTATTTAAAAGTGCCCTATAAATTTGGTAGTTTGAAAACAGTTTAGCAATTAGCCTTGGAACTTTCATCTTCTCGTATAAGCCGCGAGACAATCGCTTTGTTGCGGTTGTTGATTATATATTAATTAAAATTTTGATGAATCACCCCCAATTGTGTCATACTTCCATGTTCGTTATTAGAAATTCATCCTTTGTTTCGATTTTGCGATATTCATCAATGTCTTCTCGTAAATTATAATCCCTTGCAAATTGCGCCATAGTTTAATGGCGCCTGTTGTGGACGGCTGTTTTATTAAGCGGGATATTTCCAGAAATCGATAGCTCTCCTAATTACAAGCGCAGTCTAATTAACGATATATAGGAAATTGTCCCGCAATACTTTCAAACGCGGCCTTTCAAACTGCCTGGCGAATTAATTAATTTACAGATTACTCGGTGCGCAAATTAAACGTTACACTCCAGGGAAAAATCATTTCAATTCCGCCATAAAATAAATTGCCTAATTCCTTTATTGGTTTATATATTTAAAACTCATCGAGCGAACGGAAGTGTCACCGTCTTAATTAACCGGTGAATGTATATCATGAAGAATAACAGTTTCTTATTTAAACCGTAATATACAGGGTGATCTGCTAGCTCTATGACAAGCTTTAGCTGGTGAAGGCTAATGTGATTTTAAGATTTTAAGATGTTCGATTATAAAGGAGTTATAAGACTTCACCTTAGACATAAACGATGCAATAATCAATATTTGTTCTGCAAGTCTTCGATGTGGTGATGCTCTGTCGCGCTGAACAATATTGAGTATGAGTGATACGTTTTCAGTGATTTAAAACGGCTAGTGTTTAAAAATTGATTTACGTATAACAATCATTTATCACATTCGAAAACGATATCGGCGTTTTTTCTCTTCTAAATTTTATTTATTTTTTTAAAATATAATATATAGCAGTAATAACAGCAAATATGATGTAAAGTCATTTTTTAGTAAGCACTAATTTACGTTTCTAGAATTAAGCTCCGAAGATTATGAAAGCTAAGGTATAATTTTAACAAAAAATCTGTTTTCTTATCAAACCTATCGAACCCTGTTAAATTATTCCACCACCAGGTAACAGTTTTGAATTTGTAAAAAGTTTTAATATAATCTCGTAGTCATCTAAATAAGTAAATACTCTACTACATATTATTATTACTGTTTTATACAAAACTTGCCACCGTTCAAACATAATCACGGTTCGTTGCTTCTTACTTTAGCAACTGTGTTGAAATTAGGAAAAATATTTTATCTACTCCAGTGGGATAAGTAACGCATTACGTCACTCATTTGACACTATTTCAGTTAGGTAATGAAGCTCATTACACCACTCAGTTATGTAATGGTTTCATTACGCAACTGAGTTGTGTAATGACTTCATTACGTAACTGAAATAGTGTCAAATGAATGACATAATGACATTTACCTACTAAAATATTTTTGAAAATGACGGATCTGGCATTTCTCTTAATGCACTTTTCTCAATTTTAGGCAGTAGTAAATAAAATTTTGTACAATACATGTGTGATAATGCATCATTAATATACTTGTGTGCTTACATAACTCGTGCTACGCACTCGTTTGTAACTTACACACACGTAGTGTTGTGCCTTGGTCAATTTGACCACGGTCAAAAACTGTGTGGTCAAATTCACTGTCAAATGCTCTTTTAGCCTTAAAATTGCTTATATTAAATTACACTATCAATCAACGGTTTTTTTTTTTGTAGAAGGTCTTTATTATTGGCTGTCAGCCTGTAACTAATCAAACATTTACTGAAATTGCAAAAATGCAGGAGATTTACATATTTCGCGAGGGGATTCACACAGCGACCAATGTTCCTTGGGGAAGTACCCCTTTGTGCAAATTGTAAATTCAGCATTGGAGTGTTCAGTTTCAGTTGTGCTTTACTTACAGAACTATCAATACAATTGATTAAAAAAAGGTTAATTAAAAAAATTTAAATGGTCAAATGAGTGGTCAATTGGCTGGTCAATTGACTGGTCAATTGACCAAAAAGTTGTTGACGGGTCAAAGGCACAACACTACGACACACGTATATTAATGATGCTGTTATCCCAGTTGTATAGTAAATAACTATTATCGCATTTTATTTGGTAATGTACTACATTTCTACATTCAAAATCGTTTGGAAATGTTATACTTTTCTGCATAGCAACGGCGATTCGTTTTACGTTTGGCTATACTGAAGTATATTGTTGGTGGCACTGTAAGTCTATGGTTAGAAGGTTAGGTTTTGCGTCAGCTTTGATACAGATTGACGCAAAACCAAACTAGCTAACCTCGAATTTGACATAATACACTTAGTACTGCTAAACGCATGCATATCAACTGGAGCTGTTTATTGTGCTTCAATACATAAAACGAGCTCTGCTCAGCTTGGTTAAGTTTCGACATTTAGTGTCACTTTTATGTAAAAATTAAATAATATTATACATTTGAAGTGGTTTTACTGAACTCGTATGGCTGTTAAGTACTCGCTAACGCTGGTACTCAAATCATCCATACTTGTTCAGTAAAACATCACTTTTCTAAACTTGTTGTCGTAATATACTATTGAAATCAAGACATTAGAGTGTGTAATGTAAAATTACATGTATTAATTTTTAAATGTTTGTTTCAGGTATACATTGAGTCGAGGATAAGAATGCAGAACGTATGGATCTCGTGAGTTGTAAGAAATAGAGAATTGAATGGTAAAAAGAAAATATGCAATATTTTAAGAACTATCACTGTGAACAATCGAACTTCCAAAAGTTTTATTTATTTAGAATAGTTTTACAATTTCCAATTAGAACAAAAGGATATTGACAGATTAAAACACTTAAGAATAATTGCCCTTAAATCTGTTTTTATAACTTTGGAAACATCGCCATAACTTTTTTGATTTATATATGCTAAACTTATGTGCCGAATTTGCTCAATAGCCGAAATGAATTTGGCCAATGCTGCAATTTAGTACATTAATTCGGCAATTGGGCAAATTTAGGTTTTGCTCAGTTCCCGGTGTAAGCATTCCATTTCGGCATCTACATCAAAGATGGCTTCCATACCATTAAAAGGAACTTATGTTTCTCTTTCTATACTTTAATTTCCTCCATTTTTGTAAATTCCACAGTTGTTAATTTAATTCATTTTGTGAAGTAGTGGTAAATAATGTATGACACTAAAGCAGCACATCATTAAAAAAATATAAGGTATAGTTTTTTTCAAAAATATTAACAGCAAACAAAATTATTATTGTTGAGAATCTATTGAATGTAGACTAAAGTAACAAATTCAACGACTGCAATATCCGATTTGGCATCATCTATACCATAAAATCGGTGGTCTCTTTCTTTGTATGTTTGTATCTTTGTTCGCTATTTCCTCCGAAGATACTGGTCCGATTAAATTGTATGATAACTTAAAATTTTGCTAATTTTTAGACTTACATCCTCAGCCGGTTTTTATTATAAAAAAAAAGTACAAAAAAGTAAAATGTTATTTAAATCGTGTAATTAGCGAAGCTAAGCGTAGGTCGGGTGATTCACTATATACCATTATAGCAGCGCGTTATTAAGCGAAGCATGATGGGTCAGTGGTAGAATGCTCGCCTGCCACGCGGGCGGCGCGCGTTCGATTCCCGGACGATGCATCGTTTTTTAAAATTTATATTAATGAATCTCTCTTAAATTAGCGAATTTAAGCGTAGCTTGGGTGATTCACTAGTCACAATATATTTTTCTCATTCTGTTCGCCGTCTTCACTACGGTCCAGAAAATGGTTTATACATTTTTCTTTACACTAACACTGTTAATTGGCGAAATATTCTGCAAGTTTCTTATGGCTTTGTGTTGAGAATCCCATTTTTTAAATGTCTGGGGTGCAGACTTTAGTGGCCCATTACCTCCCTTCCTTCCTATCTGGAGCGTAAGGCCTCGACGAATAGTTTCCACCTGGTTCTGTTTTGGGCCATCGTCTTCTCTTGTGTTTCCAATCCTTTATTATTGTTCTCCTCCACGTTATTTTGGGCCTTCCCCTTCTTCGGCTGCCTTGTGGATTCTATTCCAGTGCCTTTTCCGCTGTGTTGTTGGTCTCTTCTGAGAGTGTGCCGTACCCAGTTTTATTTGCGTCGTCTTATTTCTAATTTGAGTTCTCTTTGTCTTGTCCTGCGCTGTGTGCCGTAGTTCTTCATTTGTTAAATAGTCTGACCATCTTATGTTCATTAACCTTCTTAGGCACTTGTTTAAGAATATTACAATTTATTCTCTATATATCTATGGTGCACAGTACGTTTGAATTTCGCCTTCTTTACTTGTTCTGTATGTGGAAACTCTTACTTCGGCCATTTTAAAAGGCAGCTTATATCGGATGTCTCATGTATTCCAATAATTTCAACACAATTTTAATTTTCTATGCTTAGTAAGTACCTAGAGACATATAATTATGCCCTGATATTGAATCAAAATGTTGAATTTAACTGACTAAATATTTTTGCGTTTTATGCAAATTTTAATAACATGGGCATCATCATAGAATAAGTGTTATTTGAAGAGCACAAGTATCAGAGAATAACTATAATGTCAGGTTTTCTCTATCAGACATATGGGTTTCCAATTCTTTTAGAATTTTAGATAGTGCTTGCAGCAGTCTATTGCTCGATCATTTGCATACATTGATGTACATAACAGCACCATTTAAGTGCACTTACACAAAGCAGTGGAGGTGGCTCGGCGGTAAGAGATTTCTCAATCTGGCTTTGGCAACCATGAGGTTTTAATGCTTAAACCTCCTCAAAGAGGAGACCGATGCCCCTGCAGTGAGGATGTTACAATAAAGCTGTTAAGTAAAATGTTATTAGAAGCAAGAGGTTTTTATTAGTATGCATTTTCTAAGATTTGAAGAACGCTCCTCAATTGTTATTAGTTCTATCGTACTATTAAAATATTGCAGAAACTGCTCTTTTGGGTTTAAGTAACAACGTAGTTAAGTATACTGATTATTGCCACTATAAATATGCATTATTTGTACAGGGTTGTAGTAAATATATTTCTAATGGACGCCATTACATTGACGTGTTCTTATTTTGGGAAAAAGTTGATTTTTCCCTGAAGTCGTGTCGTACAAATTATCTACAGGCCAGAACTGAATACGCTTAACCCACTTCCCATTAGCTGCAGCAGCTAATTGCAAAAAGGGCAAAGGAAGAGCCTTAACAGTTGCATGAAGCAGCAAGAGATAAGGCTGAGATGCAGGTCAGCAAATTTGCATATTGTCACGATTTATTTAAATATAACTTGTGAAATTCTGGGTGCCGCGCTCGTGGTTAATTATTAGCAGGCAATATATCAAACACATCGGGAAATTGTGAGCTTTAATTAATGGCTAAGCTAAATAACAGTAAGCCGATTAGGAAACTACTATTTATTGAACTGGGAATGGTCTTTGACTGCGTCGTACTTTTCTCTATTTTTGAAGATAAGTAATTTGTTCCCAGAAGCAGGAAGTGTGGAAAAATAATAATTCGCATTTGGACTTTAGATTTAGCAAATTTGTTATCAGATCAAATTATGTGCAATTAATTCAAACATTTAGTTGATTATAATTGCGGCGGACACCGGTTTTGGTTGCAGCGGCCTAAACACGTTTTTGGCCATTCTCCTTTGATAAACCCGTAAGATTGCACTCGCATTCATCATCAAAAGCTGCCTGTAATTTTGCGCGAAAATGCGGGTTGGGTCGGGCATTTTAAGTTTAATTGGTGCATTAAGTTGGCGATAAATCTAATCAGAAAAGATATCGCTAATTATTTTCTTTTAGAATTGGCAGTCGTGGGTTTAAGTACGCAGGAAGAAAGTAGTTGTACAGCTAATTGGCATTGATTTATTGCGAGATTTGCGAGTGTGGTGTGAGAACCAGAACAATGCGGCCATAATTTATAGATTAATTATTGGAAAAGTTGTCTTATTTGCCGGCTTTTCGAGCGGGATTTTTTAGGGGCTTATTTATTTGTTGTGATTGTTATTATGCATTCAAGCTCCAGGAACTGCAATTATCGGCTTGCGTAGCGGAAGCCTCGGGGCGTTTCATTTTAATATTAGCAATGAAGTTGTTGGTTGATTAACTTGGGGCTTTAATGGCTGCACAAAAATTGCTTATTAATGCTTGGAAAGTTGATGCGTTTTTGAAATAGTATCCCATGCGTTTAATACAAACGGAACTTTAACCTCTGCAATGAGAAGCAGTCGCCCCATAAATCACAGATGTCCTTAAAACCTGATTAAGAAAAGTTGTAAATTGCTAAAATCCCAGTCGAAAGCTGCAGTCTTCGGAGTTTTCCAGAGGAATTTGCTAATATTAAGCAGTCAACGAAGAGGAGCAGTGTTGTTTGTGTTTTGCAACGAAATTGTAAACAATTCCTTTCAAAAAGTACCGAAATATTTAATCGAATACTTGTATAATGAGCTCAAAATATTTCTCGTTTTGTACCGTGGCTGTTTTTCTAGTAATGCCAATTATCGGATAAAAAAGTAACTCGACCACACATCCTTTTCACTAACAAGCTGCTCTTGATTAGCTCAAGCCCTGTTAAAAACGGTTTTAATGATTAATTACGGTTTTTACAACGTTTACTGGCTATTTTTTTGTTCGTAGACCCAATTAAATGTGAACTCTTCGGAAATATGCGGAGTCTAATTGGAGGATTCTATTTCGGTCTATCATATTTTCGAAGTCATCCGCGGGATATTAAACGCTGCCGGTTGAAGCACGTTAAAACCAAGAATTACCAAGAATCGTTTACACGAAGAACGAAATTAGCTTCGAGACAAAAATAAGTAGACGGATAGCTATTAGAATGATTAACGGCAACATTGTAAATCAAGACATTATTGCACCACCGTTGACGTACGTTCTTTGTAACGTTTAACATTAGACCGTCGACTTGAACTTCTGCCAGAATTTTCATAATATGTACATAATATAACCTCATTTATCCACGGGGGATTTCTGCAGACACACGCGAACCACAACCGAATAATTCTTTAATGAAACTTTCGAGTATTTTTAGCTAACACATGGTACTCGTTTAAAGGAGCACTGTTTAATATTAGGTGGACAATTTTTCTTAACTGCGATAATTGTTTTATTTATAATGCAGTAGTATTATAAATATATTATTCTCTTAATATACAGTGTGATAATAAATATGCTTGGGCAAGGGCAGATGTAGCTTTTCAGATGCCCTTTTTGGCAATGCATTTTGTGGTAATCATCACAAATTTTTGTTTATATCAGTTGATCCAAGCTGGAATACCATCTTGACATTAACAATTCAAAAAGTCTGTAAATGGGTTTACACCGAACTTTCCTCGCGCTTAGATCAATTTGCAAATTAAAAAAAAATTATCCCGATGGGGTTTGAACCCGCCGCATCTGCGTAGCGATCGTAACCTCATCGATAAGTTGAACTGCGCCATCCAGCCTTATTGAAATGAGTGCGGCGCGCGCCTCTATTTAACGGGACGATCTTATTGTTGAAACGTTTCGACTCTTGTGTGTAATTATCCTGTATCTGCTGAGTCCTATTTTCGGCAAGTGTAAAGCCTGACCTATGTGAAAATTATCACTTCCTTCTCTTTCAAAATTAAGGCAAAAATAAACAAAATTTTATTTTTTAAGGTACTCACCCTGTATATATTTGTCTGAAATTTTCACGGTTTCATGCCAGGTATATATATAATGTGTATATAAAATATCATCTTCCTCCAAAAAATAGTTTTTGAGTTATACCGCCGTCTTTCAGACGAGGGAAGTAAAGAATTAATTCAATTCTAAAAAAATCTATTCATGTGAGAAAACTTGATTAGTCAAGTGACACTTTGACAAATTAATTCATTGCGACCTAATCTAACTTACCAAGTTTGTTTTTCAATTCAAAGTTTTATGGTTTACAGTTAACGAAGGCAGTTGGAAAATATCGTTAGTGATTTTCGTAGAAAAACCTTCCTAGCAGTAATGTTATTTCTGTGCGTCAGTGATTTATGTTGAATAAACGTACTGAGTACACATGTAAAAGGGACAACAAGACTTTGACAATCATCCTCTAATAATTTTAATTGATGTTGTACAGGTTACAGAAGTCAACAAAAATCCCAAAAGTTTAAATATACTATGAAAATTAATTAATTAGACGCTTCAGAAATCATAATAATTTATTCGTTTTTTCTCAATCATGTTAGCAGCGAAGTTACAGGATGTCAAGCACAATAATGGCTGTTACCATGAATTATGTGGATAATAGAATACGGAAGGACGACTATGTCATGAAATGCAACAGAAATAATTTACCGTTTATTATAGATAAGTATTTGAGGTACTATTTAAAAAAAATGCAAATCATATATCCAGTCGGGCAATGTCATTTATACGAAATGTAGCGTTAAGGAATATTTATTGTGGAAGTTACAGAATTTAATGATGACAACGGCTAAAAACTTTAAAGATTTGCGAAAGTAATTAAATCTGCTATTAGAACTTTTTATTTTATCTTTAATCATGTTGTAATGAGGTTACAAGTTACGGAATATTAGGAACAAGAGCTGTTTTTTTCCAGGCAGCATGTATTAAGTGAAATGATGACTGCGTGTACTAATTAAAGAGGATATTATCGACGTTCTAGGGCTTGGATTACCATCATGAGAGTTAACAAAGGTTTTTTATAACTACTAACAACTTAGACGATATAAGTAAAATATGTCCAAATGAAACAGGTACGTTCATGGTAGTAGTACATGTACTATTTTGAAAATTATAGATATACTAAAAAAGAAATATGTACTGGTTATAAGACCAATTTTGAAGGATTACGAAAATGCACGCAACTTGACTAATAAAAGTGACTTCTTCCATGTATTGTGTTGAAAGAGAAAGAAGGGATTACTAAACGGACATCTAAAAAAGCTGCCATAGGATTACTTAAGTTATGGAATATTCATTGAATTCTAACAAATTCCCGTAAAAAGTATCGAAGGTTAGAAATGATATTGATTTTTTCATGTTATTAAGTGTGTACCTGAAAATCTCTCATATTACTGCTTATGTTACGGAATATTCAGTATGCAAGTTACAGATTAGTCATCGTGCAAGTTACGAAATATAGCTCAAACAAATTCCAGTTTAAAAACAAATTTTGAAGAACTAGGAAAGTGGTGAACGTTAAAATTACGAAATGTTAGAAACAGTAGTGACTTTTCCCTGTAAATGTGCATCTGAAAAAGCTCTCATATGATCTAATTAAGTTACAGAACATTCGCTGTTCATGTTAAGTTGCGGATTATTCATCGTGCAAGTTACGAAATATAACTCAAACAAATTCACGTTTATAAAACAAATTTAGATGGGCTAGAAAACTGCTTTACGTGAAAATTACGGAATGCTAGAGCTGAAGTGACTTTTCCATGTAAATGTGTACCTACCTATCTGAAAAGGCGCTTGTATTATCGCTTATGTTACGGAGTATTCAGTATGTAAGTTACGGATTATTTATTGTGCAAGTTACGAAATATAGATCAAACCCGTTTGTAAACCACATTCTAAAGGGCTGGAACGGAGAGAAAAAGGTCTCGTGTTATCACTTTTGTTACGAAATATTCAGAACGAATTATTTATTGTGCAAATTACGAAATATAAATCAAACTAATTCCTATTTATAAATCAGTTTTGAAGGAACAGGAAAGTGGTGATTGCGAAAATTACGGAATGTTAGAAATGACACTGACTTTGTGTATCTGACAAAGCTCTCGTATTGTCATTTATGTTGCGAAATATTCAGTATGTAAGTTACGGATTATTCATTGTGCAAGTTGTGAAATATAACTCGTAAACAAATTCCCGTGTATCAAACACATTTTGAAGGGCTAGGAAAGTGGTGATCGTGAAAATTACGGAATGTTAGAAATGACACTGACTTTATGTATCTGAAAAAGCTCTCGTATTATCATTTATGTTGCGAAATATTCAGTAAGTAAGTTACGGATTATTCATTGTACAAGTTGTGAAATATAACTCGAAAACAAATTCCCGTGTATCAAACACATTTTGAAGGGCTAGGAAAACGGTGAACGAGAAAATTACGGAATTTTAAAAACGGTAGTGACGTTTTCCATGTAACTAATTGTGTGTCTGAAAAAGCTCTCATGTTATGTGTTATAATAATATGGATATGAAGTGTAGTGAAAATGAGTTCCCGATTATAGAACATATTTTGAAGAACTAGGAAAGTGGTAAACGTGAAGATTACGAAATGCTAGAAACGATAGTGACTAGTTTTCGTAAATGCTCGTATATTACGGAATATTCAGTACGGACTGTTTAATGTGCAAGTTACGAAATATAATTTAAACAATTCCAGTTTATAAAACAAATTTTGCAGGACTAGGAAAGTGGTAACGTGAAAATTATGGAATGCTGGAAACAAAAGTGATTTTTTTCATGTAAGTGTGTATCTGAAAAAGCTCTCGTATCATCGATTATGTTACGGAATAATCATTACGGATTATTTATTGTGCCAGTTACGAAATATAACATAGACAAATTCTCTTTTATAAAATAAATGTCGGAGGACTAGGAAAGCCGGGAACGTGAAAATTACGGAATGGTTACGTTTTCCATGTAACTAATGATGCGTCTGAAAAAGCTCTCATATTATGGCTTATAACACGGAATATTCAGTATGTAAGTTACGAAGTGTAGCGAAAATGGATTCCCTATTATAAAAGAAAATTTTGAAGGACTAGGAAAGTGGTAAATTGAATATTACGGAATTCTGGAAACGAAAGTCACTTTTTCCATGTAAATGTGCATTGGAAAAGCTCTCGTATTATCGATTATGTAATGGAATATTCAGTACGGATTATTTATTGTGCCAGTTACGAAATACATATAACTTACATAAATTCTCTTTTATAAAACAAATGTTGGAGGAGTAGGAAAGCGGGGAACGTGAAAATTACGGAATGAACGATAGTGACGTTTTCCATGTAACTAATTGTGCGTCTGAAAAAGCTCTCATATTATGGCTTATAATACGGATTATTCAGTATGTAAGTTAGAAAATGTAGCGAAAATGGATTCCCGCTTATAAAACAAATTTTGAAGGACTATAGGAAAGTGGTAAGGTGAAAATTACGGAATGAACAATAGTGACGTTTTCCATGTAACTAATTGTGCGTCTGAAAAAGCTCTCATATTATGGCTTATAATATAGAATATTCAGTATGCAAGTTACGAAATGTAGCGGAAATGGATTCCCGATTATAAAAACATTTTGAAGGACTAGGAAAGTGGTAAAAGTGTAAATTACGAAATGCTAGAAACTATAGCTCGCGTGTTTGCTCTTATATTACGGAATATTCAGTACGGATTGTGCATGATGCAAATTACGAAATATAATTTAAACAACTTCCCGTTCATTAAACAAATTTTGAAGGACTAGGAAGGTGGTAACGTGTAAATTACGGAATGCTGGAAACGAAAGTTACTCTTTCCATGTAAATGCGCATCCTAAAAAGCTTTAGTATCATCGATTATGTTACGGAATATTCACTGCGGATCATTTATTGTGGCAATTATGAAATATAAAAAATAAATAAAATTGAAAAAATTCTCATATTATCGCGTATGTTGCGGAGTATTCCGTGCAGGTTACGAAAATTACTGAAAGAAACGTAAATGCTCTTTTTCATGTAAATGTATAACTGAAAAAGCTCTTATGTTACCGCTTATGTTACGCAATATTCACTATGTAAGTGACAGATTAATCATTGCGCAAGTTATGAAATATAACTGAAACGAATTCCCGTTTATAAAACAAATTTTGAAGGACTAGGAAGGTGGTGAACGTGAAAGTAACGGAATGCTGGAAACGATAGTAATTTATTCTATATAAATGTGCATCTGAAAGAGCTCCTGTATTATCGGTAATCAATACGGATTATGTATTGTTCAAGTTACGAAATATAACTTACCGTTTATAAATTTTGAAGGACTAGAAAGGTGGTGAACATGAAATTATGGAATGCTAGAAAGGATAGTGGATTTTCCATGAAAACGAACATCTCATATTATCACGTATATTACGCAATATTCAGTATGTAGGTTACGGATTATTCAATGTGTTGTGAAAATGTAGCGGAAATATATTTCCGTTTATAAGACAAATTTCAATGACCTGCAAAGTGGCGAATATGAGAATTGTGGATTATTAGGAACTCAAGTTACGGAGTGTCATGGTTAAATGTTGGAAATACTGAGAAACTGACGGGGAAATTATAGAATATTACGAACAACTGTGTTATTTTGTTGTGGGTTGGGTTAAAAATATACAAGTTAAAATAATTTATTTTAACTTGTATATTTTTAACCCAACCCACAACAAAATATGAGTATGAGTCATTACGTTATTAAATATCCAACATGAAGATGCGACTCTAGAAATTACTTGAAATCAGTTAAAAGCTTGAAAAGTACTAGCAGTAGATATCGAAATGTTGATTAATTAATATTAATTTAGACATAATATACGATTTGATATTACCACTTGTAAATTGTGGAAGTTACGGAATTTATTTTACTGATTTTGGTTTTGGTTTTGGCTAAACTTGCTGCGCCTGTTGATCAAGCAAAATGCTAACGGTGTGTAGTTGCGGAATGTATACAGGAGCAGATATTAGGCGAAAACACTTTATGTATAACCAAATTCCAGAAAAATAAAAAATTTATAATTTTTCATAATTTTAATTTGGTTTCTTCTATTTTCTAATGCGCTATTCTAGCATTATATACTACTCTGAAGTTGAGCGTTAATTATGTTTACAAAAAAATATACACATACAGTTGACACCAACCTATTTTTAAAATTAAAATTTAATGAGCTGCGTGGGAACTATGTATATAAAAATGGGCATATCCCTTTCAGTAAAAGAAAACGCGGAAGACATAGAAGAACTTTGCTAGAAGGAATAGATGAGGAGACCAGAGAAATAGCACTGGAGAAAATGTATGACATGATAGAGAAAACTGGAGAATATGTGTATGTATTTCGTTAATGTTCTTATCTTCTAAATTTTGTTGCCATTTTTTTGTCAACTATTCAAATCTCTTGAGTGGGATTAGATAGCAAAAAGCTGACTCGAACAAGGAACAAATTAAAGTATGGAAAGCAGGTGCATTTAGCTACAACCAACCAGGAAAATGCTTTCAATAGTTTGAGAGCTGGGTGCCGCAAGAGCAAAAGAAAATAAATACTAATTATGTGTAGCAATTAAAGGTTTTTTAAGTGCCTGTTAATGCTATAATCAGGAGGAAGCCCCACGTAATTAGTTTGCAAATGTAGCACTTTCGACATCCATAAAACTTAAGTGTGACATAAATTCTGGACGCATTGACGCAACTATTTAAATTGAGCTGGTATTCTTTGCCAAAATCCTGAAAGCTGTTCAATTAAAATTGTTAAAATTAAAGCCACTATTTCGGTTTGCAGCTAATGGAAGCAGCATGTTAATTTGTACAACGCAGGCTTCCTGATCCGTGCCAGCGCATGCAAGAAACGAAGTAGAGTGCGATTTTGGCACTCCTTGCGCAGGAAAACTGCATCTAGAGCTTGTTTGCTAACTACCTGCATGGAAAAATTAAAAGCTGTTTGCTTTTCGGGCCGAGTATATAAACTGATAATATGGCAGCACCGTGGTCTTTAGCTACTTTGCATTAGCATCTATCAAGCACGACCCTTTAAACAAATATTTACGCAGCAAAGTGGCGGCCGTCTTTGGTCCCAAGGAAAATGTATTAAACAGGTCATTCACTAATTGTGATAATGCCACAACAAAGAGATGGATGGAATACATGTGTAAGTGGCTGCTCTATCGGCATTATATCTTAATGGATGTTAAGCGTATTTCTTTTTTCACAAAAAGTTAAGTGGTTGGCGCGAATCACCTAGATGATCGCATAAACACTGCTGAGTGGTTGAAACTCTTAAGATCCTGGCATTTCTCTCGTGTTTTGACAAGTTTTCCCGAAAATATTTCGCACTTGCGGCAGGTGCTGCTAGGCGTTTGCAACGACAGCGAGAGTATTTTTTTGTGGGCTTGGATTCTATACGTGTTGTCAGAAGAATTTAAAATTTAAATAACTAGGAGTCTTAATTAATGCAGCTGCTTATCTGCGCGTGAGGTTTTCTGAATGAGTACCATACGAAGTTCCTCTTGAGATAAATAAAAACAATCAGCTCGAGATTTAATATGTTGGCTACTTGTAGCTACTGACGTTTCCACTCAACCGTGATTCCTTGCCCCATGAAATGGTTTTGAAAGAAATCATCTAAGGTTACAGTTGCTCACGCAATGAGCAAAACCACAATGTTGGGACGAGCCCAAAAAATTTTGCGTGTTTGAAACTGGTTGATAATTAAAATTATCTTCAAAAATTACCTCGGCAAAAGCACAGCGGCGAAGGTCAAACATGCCGTGTACTTCTTATCATTATTTATTTTATCTGTCATTCGTATCGATTTTTAATTGTGTGCTTGCATGCACGTCGGAGATTCGAAAGCAAAACATTGCGCGTTGCATCGATAAGGCGTTATGCATATATTCATACGAAGGCTCGTATCACTCGAGGGCTTGTAAACTGAATATTACTTTAATTTACCGATAAAGCAGATAAAGTTCAATTAAAAATAAATAAATGTCGGGCTGTAATGACTCCAGTCAGTTAATGTAATTGATTTCCGTATTTTATTTTAAAAGCCTCTTCCTTATCTGATGTGTACATCCAGGCGATAATGGTTAAATTGTTATTCATTAGTCGATGGTTGAAAGCCAATGAGAATTCATTCCATAGATTTTTTATATTGCAATATTTGACTAAATACAGTTACCTTTCAGAAATGCTTTCGGAATAGGTAGGCCTAATAAAAGGTCTAATCTAAAGATTCTAAATCTCAAGAATTGTTCAAGAAAGTTTGTCCTCTTACAGAAAGGGCGGTATTTGGTTATACTTACTGTAATTGTGCCAAATAACCATGAAGATAAAACCGCTAGATTTTCACGCGTCTATTGAAATACATATAAGCGATTCACGTTTATCCTATATAAAGTTTGTCCATGATTTATTTTGGTGTTGGCCGAACATGGCATGAATTAGGAAAACGAGAAAACCAAATATAGTACGTATAAATATCCAAGAAGTCATATTGGACATGGATACTCAGACAATCGACATATGCGCATTATCGGAGACCAAGGCAAAAAGCAAAAGCTTGACAAAATAGTAGAACTCTGTGCTGGTATAGTGGGAAGAAGAAGGAAGAAAGAGAAAACGTGAAAATACATTAATGACAGACTGATAAAGGTTTTTTTAAAGTACAACAATAATATATTACATCTTATCTCAGTTTATGCACCAGATATTAATAAAATAAACTAGAAACAGAAAGTTTAGAATTCTACAGTGTCTTACAAGATGAGTTGCACGAAACGACAGCTAACGATAAGTTTATAACATTTGGTGGTTGAAATACCAGAGTAGAGAGAGAACCAAGTTATCAACGGAGTGAAGGGTCGATGTAATGAGAACATAATTAACATACTTTCACATGGTCCAATCTACCACAGAAAATATTATCTCCAACAGAGTTATACATCCCACACAAATGAGCGATGTAAGATTACCGAAAACACCAAACGTGGGATTTGACCACAAGCTAGTGTTAGGAATACTAAATATGAAAATGAAAGCTGTACAAAAATACCACCATATAAAGAAACTACGCACAGAGTCATCAGACGATGACACCACACGTTGGTTATAGAAACAATGATATCAGAAATCTGAAAAGGGACTACTGGATGGGCTTTTCCAGAGATACGAAACACGATCTGTACGGATTTCAAAGAATAGTGTGGAAATTGTAGAAGTCACAAATCAAATTGAAATGATCGGGAAGAACTTTTGTTGTATAATAATGAAACCAATTTCACTAGCGACGGAGATAATATCCCCTAGATGAGAAAAAACAGCGGTACTGAAGAAGAAAGAACCTTAATTACGCAAAATGAAGTGACGAATCCAATTAACAAGCTCGCAAATAGAAAACCGCCAGGTTTAAATAGCATACGTAACAAACTACTCAAATACGGTGATAAACAACTCGTTTTAGTAATTACACAATTTAATAGAAATATGATTCACTGCTATTCCGGAAGAGTGATGAGATCGAAACTATATCTCTGTTAAGCTCAATCGTGAATTTAGCGACGAAAATTCTAATGTGTAAAATTAGAGGACATCAGGGATTTAAATACAACAAATTCACGGCCGATGACATATTCATACCGAAACATACAGAAAAAAAAACCATTCGAATTTAATAGACCAGCATATGTGCTACAATGATGCTTCAGTTCCTCTAAAAGACTTCGAAATACTAAAAGAACAGAAGACATCTATGCCAGAATAATGCAACTAATAACAGGCATCAGCAAACAGTTACAAAAGAGTCAAACAGAAAAAGGTACCAATTAAAACATGAATATGCCAAGGAGACAGCTTAAAATCGCTGCTATGTAATATAGCCATGGCTGGAATTATAACAGTGACGTAGTAACGTAAATAGAAAGATGATAACGAATGAGCGCTGGCTTAATAAAAATTGTCTGTGAAAGAAGGACGTTTATTTCGGCCCTCCGTCATGGCACTAACCTAAACGAGGCATCTTGTACGCGTTAGCATTTTAACAATTAATTTGCCGTTTTTACCTTACGTTGCTAGCTCAGTATACATAAAACCCTTTTAAATACTCAGTCGTGGTTAGGAACGATCACTATTTGTTGCCAAAAATAGGAAACTGTGCACTAAGGCTGGGAATCATATTCGAATACCCGACCATGTAAAATTAGAATGTTTACATGTAATCATTCGAATATTTCAACTATTCGAATATTTGCTATATTTATTCGAATATTGAATGGAGTTTTGAACGCGCAGAACTGCAAACTAGTGTAATTTGAGCCTTTTGTATATAATTCGTTTGTTCGGGCTAAGAAGTTGTTACCAATTAAAATTTTAAACAATTTATACATTTTCTGAATCTGAATTAGTCAGATAATTAGTTCAACAATCCAATATTTGCGAATTGGAATATTTGAATAAATCGAATACTCCAATTATTCAACTAGTCGAATAAATAATTAAGTAACTATTCGAATAGGGATATCCAAAAAGTCCTAGCACTAGTCTGCACCTGTAGTGTTCTCGGGCTGAAAAGTACTTATACCAACATACATGATAATAGCCAATTTGTGTACACAAATATATTAACTCAATACACATACAAAGTCGTAACGAATACAAAATAATATAACAATAAATCTTCAAATAAATGGCAACTCCTAAACACAAATATAAAACAACATTGATATGGGTCCGAAATAGCTGTCTTTAAAAGCGACAACGTAAAAATTCCTGGAGACGGGACCTGGCTTACTGTGGATTGTGCCACCAAACCTTGAATGGCGTGGAATTTCACCACACACGATGCGGGGGAGTAATCCTGACTGCTAGCTGGTGACACAATGATGGCCGACGCCATGTACCCACAATAGACGTCACCAATATACGTGGATGCTTCTCAATTTGTGAAAATGGCGTTTGCTGCACTCATACTTCTTCATACTTCTTATGCCACTTCTATTTATTTCGCCGTAGGTCATTTCGCGCAATACATCAGAAGCCTTTCAGCCACATTTAGCTTTGGGGTAAGACCCACTGGCTAATGTCTTATTCCCCGCTAATCCGCAATATTCGAAGGATTTCGAATGGTCGCTGAACACGCACTAACAACACATTCAACTATGTTGTTAAGTCTAGTTAATAATAAAATGCTTGCAACTACAAACTGGCTATAAATCATAGCATAAAAATATACAATACAGGCAAGGGAGCTAGTTTCCCGTTTCATCTGCTACGCCGATGATGTGACTTCAATATCAGAAAAGGAGGATGTTTTACAACGCATGTTATAGACATTGAAAACTACAGCAGCTTATACAAAATGGAGATATCACCAGCTAAAATTCAAAGCCTTGTCATATATTTAAAAAAAAAACGACGCGACGTAAACTACTAGTCGAAAACAATGCTATAGAACAGCTAATGCGATTTCCTTATCTCGGAATTGAAATTTTTAGTTACAATAATCTCATAGGCGAAGTTTTACATCAAACGAAAAAAGCATCATCGATATCCGACTAGTTGTTGGTTGTTGCGCAATATAGTGGGGAAGAATAAACATATAAACCTGGAAAGCAAGGTACCAATATACAAAAGCTTCCTAAAACTCATTATGACCTATGTGGAATCCCGTAGATACACAAGCGAAGCTAAAAAAATACTGAGAACAACAGAGATGCGAAATATGCGAATGGCAGGAAAATCACTTAGAGATAGGATACGGAATACTTCAATATGACAAATGTGCAAAGCAGAGGATGTAGTTAGTATATGGTTAAGACGAAAAACAGGGCAATGTAACACGCATGTTAGCAAAATTTGAGACACACAATTTATTGACACAAAAATACAATTTAAGGTTACTAAATCACGTTAACTAATCACGTTAGCGTAAGCGCAAGATAACGTGATTTAGTGACCTTAATACAATTTGCGCCAATGCTTACAGTACTACACCAGAACAAAACGGGGTGTAACAGGTTAGCATGCATAGCCGCAAATGGAAAGCCAAGGGAAACGAAACTAGCGAGAAGACTTACAAAAAGGTGGAAAGATAGCTGGAACTCAATTTCTCAGGAACTACAAGTTGTAAATAACAGGCCATATGCCTAACATGTAGAAAAAGTGTTTGAATGTTTTAACTTTTTATTGTTTGTCGTAATGGGTTCGTTTCGTCAAATTGTAAATGTCACATCAATTATATGAAGCCTTGTGGTCTAATTGGGCTATATAGTGTTCTCGAGGTTATGTTATATATTATGTGTATAATATTGACAATACACCCTGTAACCTCTATAAAAATGTTGGATTCCTACAGGTGCAAGCCCAGTTTATATCTTATATATAGAACAGTCAAATTTCCATTATCAAATGTTACCTAAAAATAAAAAAAGGTGAATAACTTACATTCATATACATATCTGCTCAACATTGTTTATTTCCCAAACTTTAAATTTGATATCTATCAAGTTATCAGTAGTAAAGGATTGTTGTCACTTTTTGCACTTAATACTTTAAGATTACTAATGGCTCAGCCGCATATCATAATAACAACAACCATGCATTATTTGTAGTAATACTAAGTACTTTGGATTTAACGGTTATGTAGCAAAAACTTGGTGCTTAGTGACAAAGACTTGACAGTTTGTTAAAACTGACACGATTTGCAACTAAGCAGGAAGTTTGAGTGAAATAACCCAAATAATTCGAATGATATGTGTTGTGTGTAGTCTTGTTACCCTGTCTCATAGACCAATCTTCAGACGAGAACGACATAGTACAATCGATTGATGTTCCCTAATGTTAATACCGAGTACCTTCTTCGAATTGTGTGCTCTGATTGGTTAATATAACTATGAGGAAAATAATCTCGTATATTATAGGAGTGATTCAAACATTACACATATCTGTTTATTGTAGGTAGTACTTTACTGTAAAAGTAATTTTAATATTTTGTAAATAATTTATTACCGAAAATGTAGTTTCTTTCATTTTTGGCATTATTCGGGTACAGAATATATGTGATATTAAGCTATAGTAGTCCATCCTTGGTAAACTGGACCATTTGGAAAACTATTTCGGACGCCCCAGTCCGTTTTCCCCGACGTACTTTCCTGCTTCGAATTACTCTAGTTGTTGAGTCTTTCCTTTGTAAGTTAAGCTTGCCACATAAGTTCGGAAGGAAAATTCGCATTAAGTATGTAGTTTATGTAGCGGGTGTTGTAGAGCAGGATAGGTCGGTGCAATCGGGGGGTTGTGGAGGAGGCACTCTGAAACGCTTTAGCTAATGGGCTTTCATTAAGGCAGGAATGCTTTGTGCATATGTGATGTCCACGCTGATTGTGTACAGTCTGCACAATACCAACGTCGCAGATAATTTAATACTGCCCTATAATGTATTTAATTACGGTAGCCGCCTTTTGATCTCCGGAACCGGACGTTGCCTGGACTCCGAAGCTCGTGAGGTGCAGTCTTGCATTCATCTCTAGGTACTTCTGGTTTCTAGCAAGGTGTGCTCTAATTAAATTTGCTTTGTTGTACTCCTAACTGCGCAGCGAAAAGCAGATTAATTCTGGATACAGACGATGGCATTCTACTTCTTCCTGCTACGGAATTGGCACAGCGGGCCAAAGTGGTGGAAACGAAGGTTATTAATAAGACTGGCTCTAATAACGTATTTTCCGTAATTGAGTTGAGGACGTTCATATGATAAATGACGTTTTTAAGCTAGTCTGACTAATTATAATTCTACGAAATTAGGGATTTCATTATTTATCTTAGATGCATGTGAAGAATTATGGATGCATTTGCCATAATATGATTAATTTTTTTCCTAAATGTAACTTGTAAATGTGGCTCATATTGTTATAAATTGTAAATATTCAATCGTTATTACAATTATTTACATAATAAACGCAGAAGTCAGGTCTTACGGAACGAGTGAGTACATTTTAGCACGAGCCGTGAAGCGAGTGTTAAAGTCCTACAAGTGTTATTTAACATATGCCATGGTGTAACATGTCTGTTATTCAATTATTATTAATTGTAAATAATCAGTGACGTAAAGTGGTGTTTTACTGAAATTTTACTAACTAAAACAGTTTTCAAGATTGCTGTATACTCCAATATGCGACAACTATGAAAAATTAAATTTAAAGAAGAATACGTTTAAATCAGTTTAGTAATTAGGTTTGTAGTCTATTCTTTAGTGCGTTAAGGAGTAATTTTGACAATAGAACTAATGAAAAATGCTACCTTTTTAAGATAAACGTTTGATCCAAATTTAATTTTTTCTATTCCAGTTTGCATATGATGTTACTAGCTTTTGAGCGTATCAGAAAGTGGCTCCATTTCTATTAAAACTGAATTGCAGACGAAAAAGGTACAGAAGAAAGTTTTTTTAACGTCCTTAATAAAGCACTCGCACCGCAATAAAACAGTTTTTGCTAGATCGAATAACGGTTGAAGAGAGTTCAAAATTATGTACAAAAATATCTAATGTTTCTAATAATACTGAAACAGTAAGATGAAACATTTAGTAATGCAAATTGTATTAATAACCAGACGCTTTACGCGATGTTTGACGTACGTGCTTATTGTTGCATTATGAAGGACATAATAATTACTGGAGCGACAGCAGACGAACTGCGCCCGATCGAAGCCAATGAAAATCTGAGACGCAGGCAAGCACTAGCCAGACACAATAGGCGTTTATATACAAGGATTATTCTGTTTAACTTTCGTAGTAGATATCAAGGTAGGTCTTAATGAATACATATTATCAAAATATTTAAGATTTATATGCTTTAAACATGTAAAATAGTAGATAAGGGTAAGTTAGATAGTTCGGAGCTAAGTTAGAAAGTACGGTTACAGCTTTTTTATTTTTTTATGAGTGGATTGGTTACATTTTGTTGAAGGACTCATTTAAAGGTTTGATGTGCTTAATCGTCACTGAAATTAATGTTATCGATATTTAGGGTATTACATTTCCCTTTGTGAGCATTGTATTTTTATTTTTCTCTTCTAAAAAACAAAGCAAGTATTGTAATCTTGAATCACTTTGCGAGACTTGTGCAGATCTTCATGTTTCAGGGACAAAAAACGTGTTTTCTCAATTCCGCCTTATCTGTCCGTCTGTCCGCCTGCCTGTTGGTTGTATAGCTCAAAAACTATTTTTTGGAGGTAGACGATATTTTGCATGTAGATTATATGTCTACTTGGCTCGAACCAGAATATACTTTCGGTAAAATTTATACAGCGTGGGCACCTTAAAAAATAAAATGACAATTTTTGCTTTAATTGAGAAAGAGATAAAAGTAATAATTTGCACATAGCTCAGGCTTTACCCTTGGCGAAAATGCGACTTAACAAATACAAGGGGAACATAGTAAATGGGATAGATTTGTATAGCGTGTTTATAACGCAACGAGAAGCGCATACAATGCGTGTCCGGTCATGGCGCAGAGGTTGAAGCGTATAACTCGGTCCGACACGCGTCTAGGAGCTCGAGTTCGAATCTCACCGCCGGCATTATTCTTTTTTAAAATCTGAATATTTGTATTGATAATTGAACTAAGTAAAAAGATTGTTGAGTGATCAGAAACGTATCCATAATCCGATCGTATGCACCGGTAGAAGGCATAGAAATGAGAATAATAAGGAGTTCTATACTAATCTGCAAATAGAGTTAGATAAAATGAGAGATAAGAATAAATATGTTCTCCTAATAGGGGACTGGAATGGAAGAATGGGAGGTTTCTCATATCAAACCAGAACATAGAAAAAATATGCGATTAGTTCGAATTCTCTAGCAATAGCTGTGGATGTACATTTTTAAATATCCTTATGCACTTTTAAGATATCTTTTATATTTTTGTAGTTGTGGTGTTCGTATCAGTTAATTTTTTAAACTCCGTCAAAATATAAATTAGAACCGATTGATTGAAAAAGCTGAAACTTTCCGAAGCATGAATTCAAGCTTCGTGTAACCGAGCTTTGTACACAGTGTATATTGAATTCATCAGAGAGAAGAGCTCGTTCTCAGTTTTAATTTTAGAACGTTGTGTGTTATTTGAAATACTAAACATGAAGGTGGTTGTGGGGCATATGACGCAATGCCCGCAAGTACAACTAATTAAAAGGCGGGAGATACGAACAGAAGAGATTTCATTAAGGTTAATTCTCTTTGTCTCCCATTTTGTGTTGCTGCACCACCCATCCCGACACGAAATAGCTGGAATCACATCCCTCGGTAATTAGGCTGTTTCGACCCTTAAATTAGGTATGGTTACATTTTTCTCAGCTGCTGTTTTATTAATTTATTAGAAGGGCAATTAATCAGGCAGTTTTTAAGTTCGGTGATAAACGACGGCGGATATTAAAATCTCAAATATTGTTCCGGGGAGGTAATTAAACTGTGTTTTAAATCCGCGAGAAAATGGAAATTCTTCCGCCAAGGCCGCTGCAAGCAGTTGTCATTTATCGGCTACTTAATTTGGAATGTAGCAGATAAACACGAAATTCCACCGAAGAGCGTTATAGCGTCGGACGACTTCATTAAGACAAAAATGTATCCGCGATTAATAAAAGTAGGTCCGGTTTCCGCCTCTGATTAAGAAGCGACAGCGGCCTTGGTTTGTTATTGTTATCTAATTAGTTCATGAGTCGCAGTAATTGCGTAGCAACTGCGTAAGGAACTTTAGAATTTACCCAATTAAAATTAATGACTTAGGTTCGATTACTGCTAAATAAGCGCGCCTTAATTACAGATCAACACACTAAACGAGGATACGCACCTTTCTTCTCTGCAGCGATTATTTAAATCATTAAAACAAACGTTACAGTAAAGGGAATTAATTAAATTCATTACGAAACAAAAAGAAATCTCGCGTAGCCGCCGGCGCTCTAAGACCTCTCACTTTACGCTAAGTGCAGGAAGTTTGGAATACAAATTAATTGGCAATTAATACGCGAAGCCCAAATACAAAAAGTACTCGAGTAATTATTACCGACCCGTTTAGAATGTATTGCTTTTACCCGCAAGATCTGAGTGACATCAGCACTTTTGTAATTGCAGGCGACTCTCCATTTTCTAAATAATGCAATTAATCTGGACGTTTAATAATCGATTTCCGAGCTGCAACTTTCCAACGACACTTTTCTAACGCGAATTTGATAAATCTTGCTTAAACCTATAAATAAGGTTGATTTGACTTAAGAACAAATCAAATTCTTGATTAATTAATTAACTTGGCAATTTTCGTAGAAACGTATTCGGTTTCTCCAACAGAGAGTATTATATAAACTGTAGTAATTAGCGCAGTTCAGTTTCTGATTTAAATTTAATTAGGGAAGTGTGAGGTATGTAATTATTTTTCGCAAAAGTAATTCCTAATTAATTTCCTGATAGAATAGAGTTACAAAGGCTGCGGAATCGTACCAAAATTCGCCTGGAGAAGCCGTTAAGTTTCATTGCCGCATTTTGAATAACACAGCGCCATTGTGGGCATAAATAATGTTTTGATGTTAATGATCTCATTAATAAACTAGTGGGTTCTTAAACGCGGGCAACTTTACATTAATCAGTATAAGGAATGTATCTCCATTTATCACTGACAATTTTTTAGCCCACATCCGGTGTGGGGCTTTTGGCAAACCTCATTAGGAATGCGTTATTTAGCATACAGAACTACAAAAATTGTAAAATTGTTTGTGAAATATTTCTTTCCAGTTCGAATAACACCCACACATGAAAAAATGTAGGGAAATGCTGGAATTCGGGCCGGATTTACCTACCCTCGGTTGAACTTTTCCTTAAAATAAGCATCGTTCATTATTCTTTTTACCTAACTATACTTAGTTTATATTTACTCTAAGTGCCGAATTGAGTGTTGCAGGGATATAGCCCGTAGTATTGTCGAAATTTAGTTCTAAAGCGTATCCTGCGACTAGTTTTCACTTTTCTGGCAACGATAAGTGTAGGTTACACAATGCATCTGTCTAATTTTTTGTGACGCTTCAATAATCATGCTAGTTCTTTAGGTATTTCGCCACACTAGAAAATGAACGTTTCTGAAGAAAAATCTAATTAAATGAAATATTAACTAGGAGAACTTAGCTTATTTTACTGTAAATGTAGCAGGGTGCGAGTAACTTTTCTATTGCAATGTAGAAATAATATTCCAAGGGGGTTTAGACTCAAGACACCATATGTAAGTGTCCGTTCTAATAACATAATGAAAAGGGTTAGTGAAGCTCTAATAAGTAAAATACAAGTTCACAGGCATAATAAGGTCATATTATCTTCTAACATAAACAGACTGGAACATGTAATTCAATGAGATGTACAGGAAGAGGATTTCAATGGTATAGTCAGCATCAAGCTATTTACTGGGAAGTTTTCCTAGTTAATTTTTAATTTAATTAGTTGTCGAAAAGTGACGTAGATTTACTCGTATTTTCCGAAACGTTCATGCTGTAATATTTTTCATTCTTTAGTGTGGCAAAATACCCAAAGAAATAGCATACCTACCTAATCACTTTACTAATTTCAAGAAAATTACTATGTGCTTTGTGGCATTTTGCAGCTGGCAAACGTAATTTGCACGTATGTTTGCTTGATTTTTGATTACGAAGTTATCTTAAGTGCTCTACCTTTATGTGTTTACATCTAAAATTGAGCTTGAATATTTAACTAAGGTAGAATAGCTGCCACATATTTCTAAATCTCAGAAAAATGCAGTATTAACATATTTTAAAAATTAAACACAGACAGGAAGAACCGAAAAAACGTATTTCACGATTATAATAGGGGATTTCAATGCCAAAGACGGGAAACTGCCTGATGATGATTTCAAAACCTGTGGTCATCTTGGACTCGGCACAACGAAAGAGGTGAAACTCTGATACAGCACGAATCATTCTGACGTATGAACACCTTTTTCCAAACACCAGGAGGTGGAAAAGTTGAAACTGGAAAATGAAAAATGAAATTGCGTACGTTTTATCAACCGAACTTTTAGTTGTGAATAAGGGTTCTGACATGGGTAGTGATCACAGACTGGTAGGTACAACGATGAAGATCAGCTCACATATGGAAAGGGATAAATTGATTCAAGAACACCATCTCCTACTGTTGAAGAGTTGCAGTAAATGCCCATACAACATTATTAGAAATGGATATACACAACTTGACAAAAAATTTAAAAAAAACATACAAACATTAACGAAAGAGATATGTACACAAACAGAAGCAACAATTGGAAAACTACAGACATTCGCGAGCTCAGAAAACGAAGAAGAACCGCTAATCGGAATATACTTAAATAAATAAGAAAATTAGATAATATGTAAGAAGCTTCAACAGTATACAAGTCAAAACAAAAAACAGCGCGAAAGGTCAACATAATCAGCACTAATCGACAATTTAATAAGAGTTTTACAGATCGAGTAAACTCAACCCAGAAGATGATAAGTTGGTAAACATTGTAAATATCGGTTCTGAAGAAATACTTGACATCACCATAGAAGAAGTCAAGAAAGCTTTGATTTAAATGCTGAAGCTGGGAGAAACAGTCACCTTGAAATCTATGGTGATTCTTCTAAATAAATGCTTTACAAACGGCACGATTTCTACAACATGGGACAATGCTTGAGTCATATTTCTGTTTAAGAAAAGAAACAAATGTGGATTGAAAATTTCCGTCTTATAAGTCTGTAACCCCACCCTTACAAACTACTGACAAAAATTTACGCGACTTGTTGATTATAGTAAAGCGTTATTAATTAATAAAGCAAGAATCCACTCACAATACACGCAATTCTTCAAATATACTTACGATAACGCCACGTTTCTAATTAAGATTGAAGAGGACATATAATAGAAAAGATACATGTGACAAAGCGAGTTGGATAATGAGATACAATATCTCCTAAGTTATTCACTTTCGCAATGGAAAAAGTTGTCACGAGAGAAGAAACGAAACATTTTTGAGCACCTCTATTTGCTGACGACATTGTGTTAATAAGTAGTAGCCTGAAAGAACTACAGGAAATGATATGCGACCTAAAGATAACATGCAAAGAAGTAGGCCTGAAAACTTTCAAAAATCAATGTTATGACTAATTTAGATATTCCAATACCCACAGCAGGTAAAGAAATATGTATATCTGAGACATATGCTGCAACTTGGAAGAGGAAATCAAACCGAAATAACCAGAAGAGTTAATCCCATAAACCTTACGAGAAAAGTTTTATCAGTTACGTCCTTCCAGTAATGACATACGGTATGCTACGATGACACTTACGATTAAGTCTGTAAACAAGCTAAGAACAACTCAACGAGCTATCGAACGGATCATGCTAGGGGTGAGTTTAAGCGTCATATTCGTAATTAGGAAATCAGGAACAGAACAAAAACGTCATTAAGCATACAGGGATATTACATTGGAAATTGACAGAACACATATAACAGGCCGGACAGCACTAGGTGAACCAAACGCATTTCGCAATGGAAGCGGAGAATAATAATAATATTGCTAGGTAATACAATTTTTGCTAATAAGAAACAAGCTCTTTTCAGCTGGATAATGGCAACTATGCAACTCCAAATATATGAGAACATGTCAATACCTATTTACTATCCAAGCAGTTGAGGTGGCTCTGAGTTATGAGCTTCTGGTACTAGACCAGACAATCTGAATTAAAAACCCGGCCTTCACTACGATTTCGTAATCTGGTTTATGCAACCGTGGGGTTTTAATGTATAAAATTTACCCAAAGAACAGAGACCGATGCCCCTGCAGTGGGGATGTTAACAATCAGGCTGACGACGACGACAACGGTATCTATGTTTTAACTCAAAATGTATACTGTTCTAGTAGCAATTATCTACCAACTTGAGAACGAGTCCGGTAGGTACGTTTTTATTGCCTAGGCGGGTAGCACCTGTGATTCGTGTTATACGTTTGGCAGTATTGAAGTACCTATATTGTTGTTGGTACTGTCCTCAAATTTGAGGTTAGCGGGATAGGTTTTGTATCCGTGTGACAGAAACGGTCCCAAACCCTAACTTCGAATTTAGCATAGACTGACAGCGTCACCAACAATACACTTTCGCACTGCCAAACGTATAAAACGAATCACAGCACTTCGAAAGCAAATAATTTGCGACAATTCATTAATAATAATCACAATGGTTCTTTTTCTTGTTCAGTATACAAAACAAATTTAGGCGACACACGGCCGCTATTCGCGTTTATGATCTTGCTATTCACATGATTCGCCCTGACGGGCTTGACCGTGATGTACTAGCTCGGCCATAAATGCTTACCTACCGGCCGAATGTCGTAAAAAGTTATTATTCCCGTCAACCAATGAGAATAACTTATTTGGAACATTTTTAGTAGAAGTATATGACCTAATAATTACTATACTGTTTCTAGCATAGGCGGCTGATTTACTAAAACTGTTGGCTGGTAGTGAGGTGTTGGTTTCGTCAAAGGCTAGGGCAAGTATACGTTGAAGATAAATTACCCCGGTCCTCCAGGTTGGCTTGTGCAATGGGGTAGCATGGAACATCCGAGGAATAAGTAGCAAGGTTGTCGAACAACATGAAAAACATCAAATAGACATCGCAGCTCTCACAGAAGTAAAAAGGAAAGGAACAGATAATCACGAAAGTGAAGAATATATATGGTTTTACGGTGGCATTTCCAACTAACGAAGAGGAAGGGCTGGAGTAGCAATCTCAGTGAAGAAAAGATTCGAGAAAAACATCAAATATTGGGAAGAAATAGGTGAGAGACTAATAAAGTTATAAATGGAAACATGGGGAAACAATCTAATGGTGACTGCAGTTTACGTACCGACACATGATTCCAATACGGCAGTTAAAGACAAATTTGAAAGTGACCTGACTGCACTTCTTAGTAGCATAGGAAACAGAGGGGAAATAATTCTAATGGGAGATCTTACCGCCAGAATGGGAAAATAGGAAGACGATAATGTGATAGGAAGGTTCGGAAAGGGGCAATGAATTTATCATAGATTTGATTTGAAGATTATTAATTTCCAGTATAAAGACATTCACAAGTATACATGGGTGCAACCAACACGCCAGTTAAAATCAAGTATCGACTACATTATACAAAAACAAAACTCTAAAGCTAAAATTACTGACGTTAGAGCGATGAGAGGCGTGGGCTGTAGCAGTGATACATATTATTAAAGATGAAAAAGTATGTAAAATATAGAAAGCAAGCAACTAAACAGATTGAGGGCTGTGATAAACTTGAGCAAACGAAGTATAAACTAGAACTACTAAAAGACAACTCCACAAAGTTTCTATGTAGAAAAAGATTAACCGTAAAGCTTATGAAAAAAATGCATGAGAATCGATTACCAACAAGTGAAAAAAGTAATACACGAAGCAGCCAAAGAAGTGCTAGGTGAGCAGAAAAATAGCAAAAAGACGAAGTACTGGTGGAGTAGCAACATTGAAAGTCTAATAGATAGAAAAGAGAATTATACCGGAAATGGCTGATCATACAAGACTTGAAGGATGAGGAGAAAAGAGAATTATACCGGAAATGGCTGATCATACAAGACTTGAAGGATGAGGAGAGTATGCTAGAGCAAATGGGAGGTGAAAAAAGCAACGATTAAAACCAACGAGAAGCGTGTTGTACGTGGCAGGAATATATGTGGTACTAGAACACAACAAACGTGGAAAATTGTAAGACATCTGAATGAAAATAGTCAAAATAAAACAACCATTCAACGTATAAACGTGGTAGATTGGCGGAAGCGCTACGAGAAAATGTTCGAGTTGGATATAACGAACCGAAAGTTAATCAAAAAGAGCGAAATAACGATGAGGAAATCCTAGCCCGAATAAAAAAAGTAATACACGACGTGCTAAAGTATGTACATAAGAAATGGAAAATTCCCTGGGCCAGGAGGTATTCTGATTGAACAAATAAAAATGGTTCCGAATGACCCATACAGTTACTGCTAACAAATATTTTAGGTATGTGTTATAGATAGCGATAAACTGCCATAGGAATAGAAATTATCACATATTATTTCAATCTACAAGAACTGCAAAAAAGTGGGGTATATTATCTTCAATCGGATCACTGTATGGAAAACAACATATTCACACTACGTCAACTTATAGAAAAAAAAAGGAAAATAAGAGGTAAAGAGAGCCATGTGGTTTTTGTCGACTTAGAAAATGCATACGACACTGTGCCATTGTCAAATGTAAAAGAAGAATCGAACGTAAATGAGAAGTACATTAGAACAATCAGAGAGATGTATCAGGAAGCCGAGAATGCAGAAAAAATAGGAAGAAAAGTGTGGGATAGTTCCAAAAGAGTGACATGCCAAGTATAGAGTAATGGAGATAGAGATAGCTGGATAAATGTGACATACTCTCCAATATGCTGATGATCAAGACGAAGGCATCAGTTACTTCATGAGTAAATTGATGTAAACCTATAAAAAGTGGGGTTTAAAAATAAATTTGAATAAAACTAAATCTGCAGGAACAGAAGGGGGGGGGGGCAAAGATCTTGTGCTAAAATGATAACAAACTTGGAGAGTGGTATTCGTGTGAGTGGGAATATTGGCGCACGTTGCTTTGGAGAGTGGTATTCGTGTGAGTGCGAATTTTGGCGCACGATGTTCCATGTGAGTACGGAAATCACACGAGTGCGTTAGCGGCACTTTCTGGGAGTTTTGTATAAATTTTTTTTCTAAGGCATAAAAAGTGACTCATTTTCTCGTGTCAGTGTCTGCTTTCCAACGTTAGTTGTAAACTGTGCGATACCATGACACACCTGCGAGTTATAATAAAATTGATGAATCGACGAAATTGTCAGTTTTACCGTAAATTTAACGTAAGCATGATTTTTGCAACGATTTTTTATGGAATTATTTTTTTCCAAAATAATTGTTACTTATTTATTGTCACAATATATTAAGCAGATGATTTGCTATAATATTGTGGAGTAAATCAGTATTGCTACATGAAATCTATTGCGAGTGTAAATGTATAAGCATTGGGAAACCAAAGTTTGAGAAACGCTGGCACGAAGTGCAGTAAAACATTTTTCCGAACAAAACCAATCCTAATAGATTGTAAATTATGCGCGTACTCTATATTATGCATGTTTATAGTCAACATCATTTAATAAAATCTGTTGCAGGCGCTTTAGTGCCGCACCACAAATAAGAAATTAATAAAATAAATCTCCAAGTATAGGAGATGCTTGACAGTTTATAAGCAAGCCTCTCCTTAATTAATAATTAAAATGGGAAACTAATTATGAGTCCGCGTAATAGATTATAAATGGAGTATCTGCCTCGTTTACGGAGCCCGTAAATATACATAAAGCGCTTCATTATAACATTTATTGGGTTTGAACTGTCAGGAAAGTTGGATAAACGGAAAACCAGAATTGCTGTCTTGTATTTTAGTTTTATAAGGATACTCTAGCTTTATTCAGCGAATGTCGTTGCGGTTCTGTATTAATTAGATGTAGGAAGCAATGTTTAATTAGAATTTTGATGAAGTGGCGGTTATTATCCAAGTTGCGTCTCGGTTTTATTTTTCTATTCGCGTTCGTTAAAAACATTTAATTGATAAGTTACCTCTTGTGGTTAAAACTTTAATTAAGTACTCAGTGCGGGCAGAAAAAGCTGATTCACGGTCGATTCTTATTTAAAATTGCGACAGTGCCTTTACACGTGATTATCTGAAAGCGACATTTGAATTGGACACTTCTTACGAATTTAGTCTCGCAATGCAAGTGATGTCACCTTTCTGTGCACTTTCAAGCCCCTGAGGCTTACAACGAGAAAGCTAATGGTTGCCATTTAATCTTTTATTCAGGTTAATATCATGTTTACTCTTTTTCACTTGTAAGGATTTACAGCTTTCATTATTCCTGCGCTGCTGGAAAAATGCTTTGTATCGCTAGGTGCTTACAGCATTTAAAATGCAGCCTTATTAACTATGGATGCGTTCTTAATGCATTTTTCAGTGTTATCTAATGCATTTGAAAGCGTGTGCTGCGACAGCCCTAATGCATTATTTTCTGGCAAACCAATTGCTGTCCTTTAATTACCCAACCTGTTCGTTATGAACTTTTTGTTGATTGTGTACAGCTTTATTGTGATTATGTAGGCGGTTGTTAAGCCAATCGCAATTTATTTAACAATGTTGCAAATAGTCTTGAAGTCTTACATAAGACAATACATTTGTAGTTGTAATTTTTCACATCCTATTAAGTGTTGAAATGAAATAAGAAAATGCAATACTAGTTTTATATGATAAAATACAGTAAATAAGTAAACGCTGTTGCGGCTTCTATTATAATAGTTATTTATTATACAAGACGATAAAGTTAAATTGTACCCATGAGTGATTCAAGAGGGGATAATAATAACTTTATCGTCGTGTATAATACAAAATGTTATTAAATTCTTATAATTTCATTAATCAATAAATATCTAAAAAAACATACATTTTGTATTCACAGCCGTGAAAAGGCATAGTGACAATTTGGAAAGTACCGCCTGTGATTCGTGTTATATGTTTGGCAGTACTGAAGTGTATGTCGGTCTATGTCAAATTCGAGGGTAGTAGGTTTTGTTTGATATTTGACACAGACTGACGCAAAACTTAACCTGCAAATCTCGAATTTGACATAGCTTGACAGTGCTTTAGTGAGTGACATAAATAGATAAAATCCTATTTTATGCTTCTGAAATGAATAGTTTCCAACTGTAAGAATTGAATAATAGTAACTTACGATACAAGTGCGTAAAGCTAGTCTTTAGTTACGAGTGGGGCAGAGTTAAAACGCGAGTGAGCGAGTGACTAAAGATGCTTTACGCATGTGTATCATACAATATTTTATTTACGATAGAATCTAGAAAACACGGCAAATAAAACAAAATGTCAATTAGGATTACTAGCAACCGGTCGTAATTTTTCCGTGGTTAAAATATTTAAAGCACGTTGCTACTGACGACGTGACTAATGAAATCATTTTAAACACGTTGCTACTACATGTTATTAAACAGTCGTTGTACGAATTTAAAACTGCCAACTAAAAGTCAATTTTACACACTGTCGTAGATAAATATTATTTGTCTCAAGTAGGTGAAAATGATAGTACTATACAGAAGATCAATAATTAAATACAAAAATCAATTATTAAAGTGCGCAATCAATTTATTTTGTCAGAATTTTTTTAGTAGCTGTCATAGTCCACTAAAAGTGTATTTAAAGTTACAGTTACTTTACCGACTTTCATGAGAATCCTAAATGCAACTTAATTCCACAGCCGTTTACATATATTAATTCTGTGAAATTTGTTGCTGTTACGTTTGTGCAATTTAAAATTAATTCAAGTCTATTGTCACGCATCGATTATTTAAATTAAAAAATAATTAGACTTCGTGTTTTATACCTTACTCAAATAGCCTAGTTTCCAGGATCGCATACGAGCATTGCATGTTTATTGCTTTGGAAACTTAGTAAATTAGTTCCAGTTTATAGAAATTCATCAACATTTTAGTAGATTTGTGCATTTGCGATTCTTATAAATCAATTTACTTATTCTCCACACAACAAATTCCTTGTTAATGTTAAATGATGAATGACTTGTTGTTTTTAAGTTTTTATATAATAGGCATCTAAGAAATTGAATAAAATTTTGATTTAACTTTTTGTGCCTAAGAAGCTTAGTTGCTGTAATGTACAAAAGGGGCCTTGAGATCAGTTACTGAATGATTAATTGATTATAAATAGCATTTTGGTTGATTAATCAGTCATTGATTTGAGATATTGCAATACTCAATTATGGCATCGTGTGAGAATCGATTATAATGATCAATTGTGATGCTGCTTGTGAAATTGCTTGTTGTTAATCATATGAGATAATCGATTATTAATGGACACAGGAATTTTATAATTAACATATTGTCTTGTAAATTATACAGGCGATTGTTACAAAGTCTGTGGTATTATGCATATAAGTCGAGCTTATTCTAAATACAGAAAATCTAGCAGGAATGGTAACCTACATATTTATTATTTTTTAGAAATTTCCTAATTGTATTGGAAGACAATGGGTAGTTTCGGAATTGATTAAGAAATAAAAATATCGTAAAACCTACATGCGGATAAGGTATAAATGTGTAAACATCTACCCAGCTTTGGAAGACATTTACAGATTATATGTGAATAAGTAGGAAATGAAAGTTGTTAATAAAGAGTGTCTTAAATGAATTATTGTTTCCAATAACTGTGGTTAGTTCTTAATTTACCAACCCCAAAGTCTACTTCTATATTTACTCTTCTCCAAACCAAAACTACGTCTGAAAACACGCTCCTTGGGGATTGTTATGTAAATTCCTATCAGTCTCAGTTCCAGAGGCTGTCATGTTGCCTTTCCTGTTGTCTTCCTGCGCTGCTCATGTGAAACTCATTAGCAGCATTCTTTGCAGCGAGAATTTTTAACTAACATCCAATTTGTTTCAGGTGAGACTGAAACGGCCTTCGCCAGCGCGTGCTTGCAACCGTTTAGGTAAGAAAGAAGAACCGTAACGTTTATTCCGCTGAAATTGTCCGTACTTATACGGCTGGCGGTCGTGAGGTGGATTAATGACGAACTCTGTTTTTTTCTGAAATTTATTTGAGGAGTCAAGGCCGGCCAGAACAACCTCGAGTCTGGTTTATTCAACCCGCTATTTACCTTACATTTAATCGCTTATTAAGCATAATTTGGATAAATCAAAACGTCTGGGCCTTTTTTGTCGAACCTTTATACTTCGGTGGTCACGAGCGATAACTAACTAATCGCACGAATACCAAATTACACCGAAGCGCACCAGAGGAACTCGTTCTCACAAATCGGGATTTTTAGAGCTCGTATTTTGAGTCCTCTTAGTTCCTTAAGTGGAATCATCAGTCTCTTTTCTGTCAGGCTTAGTAACCTTATTCCCGACGCACCTTGTTACAGTAGTTGGTTACCCTAACATGGTGATTTAGAAATAATTGGCCGAGATTTGCTCGTCGGCGGCTTGAGAATAGGTGGCCCCTGGAATCGCTTGTAGATACGTGTTCAACAAGACTTTAATCGAAATTTCTAACATTCCGGAATGTCTAAGCCAAACCATTGAACCGCTTATATTGCTTGTTTCTTATCAGGGCACGTCACTTTATTTGGAAAAGTTCTATTAGAGCTACCCTAGAATTAGTTGAAACAAATGCAATCGAGTACGGAGTTCAGCTTTCTGTGCTTGTGATTGTATGGGAGTAACGTACGCAATCGCTATGAAGTAAATCGATTTAATTAAGTAGGTAATTGAATTGCAAGATTGCTAAACGTCGCAATAAGTGAAATATTTCAACTTTTCAACACCATTTTTGTTGTAACTGTTAACTAAAATTAAAAGTACTTAGGGCAGCGGTTCTCAATCTGCAAAAAGCCATATATTGCATATATAGCTGACAAAAATTAAACTTGCCTCCAAAAATATTAATAAAAATATGTTATGCATTTGTAATATTTTTTTTAAATTATGTGTATAACATAGTTCTTCAATACCGGATTGCATAACACTGGCGTTATTGTTATACACTTCAAAAATTGTACTCGAGTCCTTTTTTATGATAGCATGCCAAGTTTGTAGGTTTTTGCTGAGTCGTACAAACATTGAATCACTGATTTAGGGGATAGCCGCACAGTTGGTCAAATATACTGTACAGATGCTGCGCATATACGTATATTAAATGTACGTCTGAAAATTTAAATATGCATACAAATATACAGGAATCTATACGTGTACGCTGCATAATATGCATATGCAATAGCAATTAGTTGATGCTGTCGTGTGCTTCATTGCAACCACACGTCTTAGTAAACTTTTTTTGTTTTAAATACACAAAATAGGTAAAAGGCAAAAGATAATGATGCATTTTTCAATTGTGTAGGTACTCTTATAATATATTTTGATACTTGGAAAAATATTTAAATACATGATTTTTCGTATAAAAATCTATCCCTTTTATCAAATTAGAAGAATATTATAATTGAAAAACAGGTGTCTTTGTCACACATAATTGTAACGCACCCATTGTATTAAACCATAAAATATGCATCAACATAGGTTGTATGCTGTAACCTTTTACAAGCTAAAATAGAAAGCCTACGATGTAAGGCACTAATACACGTCTCTACTATACATACTAACAATTAAACAGTTATACTTAGTAGTAAAAATGCAATTGTGCACTTGCTCTTGATCGGAAAGCTGCCTCCCATAGTTGTTGGAAATATATTCATAGAATTAAGTGGATCTAACAGGCAAAAATTATCAATTATGAAGTATGTGTTGAATATAAAGACAATTTGGTGGATGCGCTGTTGCCGTAATGCCAATATATTACATATTTTATGTAAGTGGAATAGATTTTTTTTATAAACGCCTGACAGCAACTGTAAATTCTAACATTGTGTACGATTTGTATTATGACACATTAATGTAATTAAGATAATTTCCCATATTAGCTATAATTATTTAAAAATTGGAAACTGCATATTCTGATATTATGATGTTTTTCGGACTTTTTCCACTGTTATTGGACGCCATCGTACGGCTAGAGAAGAAATTACTTCAAATATTTCGAAAGCTCTGCTGGAAACAATTTAAAAATTTGTTTCTTTTCGTTTATTGTTTTTGGCATCTAAAAATATTATTAATATCCTTACCTGAAATTTCAGTTGAAAAACAACGCGTCATAGTTTAATATTGAGTCTGCGACTCGGGGTTTTGATAAATATTTCAGCAGCGTCTTTTTACACAAAACATCTAACTTAAATGTTGATGCTAGTAAAGATTTTTCGTACAATAACACTATTTCTCTAAAATTACTGAAAATCAATTAAAAAATCGAGATCTATTGGTCCTGATAACATTCCCGTATACCTATGTATTGAAAGGATGCTCAGCACTTTTCATTGTTCCTTTATGTAAATTATATAATTTAAGGTTGAAAAAATGCCAAAATTGATGTAATGTATATATAGTATATATACGGTTTTTTCTATGGATTTTGACAAAGTTGATCATGATACTGTATCCCAATTTTGGCTATATGCAGGTGATATTAAAATATTTAAATGTATCGAAACTAGTGAGTCGTGAAGAACTGCAAAGGGATGTAGATTCTATTGATAACTGGTCCATTATATTAATAAATTTCAACGTAAATAAATGCAAAGCTATGACATACATTCCAGAAGGCAACTTAATATTATCTACAATCGCTTTAGCATAATTTAGAAAACTTGGTTTTATATTTAGAAATACATAGAATTTTACTAATTTAACGGCCTTAATAAACTTGAATAGCATTATTAGATTAAAATTATCTGGAATTCATTTCATAGTTATCAAAAGCATTGTATTGAGTCAATTCTAATAGTTATTTATACAACGAGTAGCGCCACTTTTTTGCACGCGTGAGAAAGTTTAAAGAATGAGCCGAAGGCGAATTCTTTAAATTTCACAAGTGCAAAAAAACTTTAGATACGAGTTGTAAACATACTTTTTTTCGACTACCACATATTTATGTTAAACAAAAATACAAAATGTCAACGGTATTTCAAATTGAAAACTGCTTTCATTGTTTTAAATTGAAAACTCACCAAATTTAATTAATCGTTTTGACAGATGTGTGCAATACAATTTTTATTACATAGTATGTAATAACAACATGCTTTTGACGTATGGAAAGTGTTAAATAATAGCCTCCTTTAGGAAATAGTAGTCGAAAAAGGAATTCTTGAAGTATTGCTACTACCGAATAAATGGAAGAGTCCATAACTCCGATTATGAAAATTAACTTAGCATTATCAAACTGATATTCGTTTGACGTTAGACGGAAACATAACATATTCATGTTCTTATTTAAAATCATAAATGGATGAGTTTTTGTTCCAACATTACTTTCAAATTTAAATCTCCATGTTCCTAACATAATTACTCCTCGAACTAAATCATTTTTCTATGGTAACCCTAGAACCAATTTCAAATGAGATCTCCAGTTGTTGCAACTTGCCAATCGACTTGCTATAAATTTAGACCTATTTTTAAAGTTTAAAACCATTAATTGAATGCTAGAAATATAAACCATGAATTTATTTTATTAAATTAATTTTATATTAGTGTCTTTATATTATACTTTTCTTTGTTCTGTAATTGAGGTTTTGATGTTGAGTAAAGTATATATTATTATTATATTGCAAAATTAAATATGTATATAAAAATTATGCTTTAGGCAGACATTATTATGGTTATTTCAAAAAATTAAAACAAGACAATTTTAGGTTGTATTTTATACTGCGTTAAGGTTATTCTTTTTAAATTGGCAGTGAAGAACGTCGAAATCGTCATGAAAATGCGAAAAATCGGCAGTGAAGTAATTAATTGTTTTACGACTTTTTGTAGATGGCGGGGCGATAGGTAAACGTCAAAATGTTTACAAAAGTTGGTTTAAATGTTGTAATTTCGCGATTTCTCGATAAAAAAACGTAATATACCGCTCGGCACTAAAGTTCCTTTTTATCCCTCATAGGATTGATTCACATTCATATCACATTTGTGATAAAAAGCTAAACTTCAGTGCCCTAGTATACAAATTACTATTGTACGTAGAAATTTTGAATATTAATTAATCTATTTTAGATTGATTGTTAATATAACCGTGACAATAATATCTCTAAAATATGGTTTACAGTACATGAGCATGTTTTTAAAGATCCTAAAAAATTAAGTAATCGGTTTTTTGTTTCAATATCTAAAAGGTTGTAAAGAGTGAGAAATAGGCAGCAGTTTTTGAAACATTTGTATGAACAGACTGTGTTGACATTTCTCTGTAACTGAAAGAAAAAATGATATTTTATAGTAATTTTGGTGTAGCGATTGATATAATAAATTATTTAATTGATCACTTTGCTTTAAAACATAAATCTTGCAAACTTATTGCTTTTGGGCTATTTCATTCAGTTAATATATTATTTTTGTAGCTGTTGTTACTGTAATTTTATTGTGTTTTTGATAGTAAGTGCTAAGATTTGATTTATTTTTTAAATTATTTCTGCAATCAGCTTTTCCCTGTGCTTGTCTGCTAAGTTTGTGCATTTCAAATTTTGGGTATGTATACATGCACGAATAAAAGCAAGCTTAATACTTGATCAATTATGCCAACGTGAATCTGAAAACCGATAGCTTAATGGGTTGTTTGTATGTGTGCTTAATGGATATGCTAGCCAAAATAGCTTTTTTAAAATCCTATTTTGGACAAAAGATTTAGACAACATTTGACTAATTGAATGAAATCGTCAAATCCAAGACTCCAAATGCTTTACTCGTTACATTTATGCGTTCAATGTAATTCAAACTTCAAAATATACACTACCAGTATATTATCGGCAGTAATAAAGGCTCTATCCAATGTGGTAATTATGTATGTAATGTTGGTGTGCTTAATTTATTGAACATTGTTCATATGTACGAAATTAAGAATACTGGTTGTATCCCGTCCTAGATATTTTTAGATACTATAAAATGTAAACTGTAGTATTTTTTTCTGGTCTCAATGTTTTACGACCTTATAAATAACTCGCTTTATTTTGTTTTCAAATGCAGCGTTAGAAAACCGGTACAGTTTTACAGTTATCCTTGTAATCTACAAATATTTGTATTGTTATTTAAACGTTTGCATGGCGATTAGGTAGGCTATAAAAATGAAACTGTCACATTTGTGATAATAGCATAAATTTTCTTTTTTATTTGTCACCAAATATCTGTGAGAAATTTTATAAAGGAAGAGGCTGTATTTGGACGACTGATTTATATTTACGACTTATAAACTGTAAAACAAGGCGTTATCGATTGTAACGATCAAACAGCTGTGCTGAATTATAGGTGAAGCAAGAAAACGATGAAATATGAAATTGCTCTTACAGAAACTTTCCATTTTCACAATTCGTTTTTGTTTTTCGAGCATGAAAGTACTGCTATAAACAATACATTTGAATAGTCACTTATGGTACGAGTGTGTTATATGGCAAATAATCCACAAGAGAAAAGTTGAGCACTCGAGGCCTTCCGACCGAGAGGGGTGTTTTCTTGAGTGCATTATTTGTAATAACACACGCATGCCGTACAGGATTTTATCCAACAACTCAATAAATACCAAAACAGCATACATTTTGTATTGACATTTCTGAAGAGTCAAAATGACCAATTAATTGAGAATAGCAAGATAAAACTGTTCAAAATTTCTTTCCATTGTGGTTTCTTATTCGAAGCTCTCTTCCTCATTTCTTGTACTTCCCGTAATTTTAAATTTAGTTTTTTGTAAACTTATTCTTACACCCATTGTTCTTGCCGCTTTTCTAGATCTTTTGCTATTTTCTTTAGGTGTTTTTCTATTTTAGTTGCTATTGATAAATCGCCTGCGTAGGTTAAATATTAGTATGTATTGCTATAAAGAGTGCTTGTAAATTTATATTTTTTAAACACTCTGCATATTGTGCCTTGTCTGTTTAATCCAATCTCGCTTACTACCTTCTTCAGTGCTAGATTAAATAAAATTATTGAAATCGTATCACTTTGCCTTAGCTCTTCTGACAACTTGTTCTGCGTTGTATTTGAGCAATTCTCATGCGTTTTAATGAGTTTACTCGGCATTTGTGGGTTTTTCATGGTCATACAGCTGAGTCCTTCGCTTATTTGAAATCAATGAAATGGTGTACCTACATCATTACTTTAAGTTCATAGCAGTTGTTCTGAATCTGTTTTAAAGAAAATATTTGGTCGGCCACTGTCCTACCACTAAAACCACATTGGTATTCATCCAATGCTATATCTGTGTATGGCTTCAATTCGAAAGGTTATACATATGGAAAGCACTTTCATATGGTGATTTTTCCCGCAGTTCCACAAATGAGCTATGGTTGAGGCGAGAAGTAACCAGTGGAGTTTCCATATCTTCCAAGACGTATATATTTTTATACACCACTGCAAAATTCAAACTGTTGTACTTTATATAATGATTTACTTTCAAAATAACAAAATTAATGTGAAATTTAGTACACGAACTGATGGATAGCGTTGCCGCGAGACGAAATTTGCCTATTCTCGATCTCGATCTCGAAAATTCGCGAAAGTTGATTCTCGATCTCGATTCTCGAATTTTAAATATACTCTGTGCGTACCGAAGTAAGGCTATGGTTATTTTAGGGTAACACCGGTGATAGTTTTATAAAAAATTAAAATAAAGTTGTATACCTGTTGTATTTGGTTATTATACGAGTTTTAAAAAACTGTCGAAATTGAGGATTTAACTGATCTCGTCTCGAATATTCGAGAATTTCACTAATCTCGATCGAAAACTTTTATCATCTAGCGGGCTGTTTGGCAGTCGTGGTAGTAAAAGTCACATCGGCATTTTATATTTGTCAGTTTAAGGTTATATCAAGAATGTCATATTAACAAATGCAAAAATTTTTGTTGAATACATAAAAATGTTAGTAACAAAAACAACTACAGCTGTTCAAAATGATTTCCTGCATTTTCCATACACAGCACCACCTAGTGTTCGGTATTAAACATCCTGTGAAACTTAAGTTTATCTGTCAAAATTGAATAGGTGTAGTTATTAAGTACCTTTACTTATTACTGCCAACATAAATTCAATTTTTAAAAATCCATAGCCCTCTAGAGTTTAAAATTTTTCGATCATACGGTATTGCCGGGACTAATGGAAGATGTACCTCTTTATACAAAACTGAATATCTTTTATCGACAGGATGGTGCTCCAGCACATACAGTGCTATCGTATGAAATTGCTTGATACTAACTTTCACGGTGGATGGAAACATACGGTGCAAAAGAGTGGCCAGCTCGTTCTTCTGACTTCACGCCCTTGGACTTTTTCGTGTGGGGTGATTTAAAGGAGCGCGTTTATAAAATGCCTTCTTAAAGGTGGATGACTTAAACAACAGAATAAGAGCAAATGTGCTAAAATTACCAGAGAAAAGAATTGGAAGTGACGAGACATTGTCTGTATCGTTTAAAGCTTTGCTCAAATAGCGACCTAGGCAGTTTTGAACAATTTGTGTAGGTATGTATAAATAATAATTAGTAGTTAACTTGATATAAATATAAATAATATTTTTTAAAAATTGCGCTTTTGTTTTTGTCGCCGACTAGATAAAAATTAACAAAATCAGTGATTTCCTTGACAAACCATGCTTAACATTCAACCGCATTTTTTCAACAATGTTCTTATGTAACACCCATATATGTTTGCATGATTGTAATGAGAATAAAAAGTCATTCAAAAAAGTATAGGGTGTTATTTGAAAAGAAAAGTTGAATATCGCTACCATTATACGAGTGCAGTTTCTAATTTTCTTTCGCTATCTAATAGAGAATTTGCTCCCATTCTCAACCTATACGCATAAATTTGGGGATTTATACATCATGTCAAATAATGACTAATAGGCAAAAATAACTGTAATAAAATATTTTTAGTTTTCTAGATATCCGCGAAATTTATTTGCAAATCAAGAATACATGGAACTTTGTAAAATAACATCATAGCAAGTGTTCGAAGTTATTTCCCATATTTTCGAAACACAATTGGGCTCGCCGAATCCACGAGTTCTCACACACACGACCTAAAGCAGGCTGTTGGCGGATTATCTCAGCAGCATGTATCCGATTTCGCAATTCTTGCTCACTATTAACTTCGGTGGCGTACACCATGCTTTTAAAGTGACCTCAAAATTAAAAATCAAGTGGATTTAGGTCGGACGATCGAGGTGGCCAGGCTATTGGACCACCTCGACATATCCATCTTCTGGGAAACACATTATGTAGATGTTGCCGATTCGCGTGCCGGATGATATCTTTGTGGAAACCTTTCTTCATAGAGACGTGCCGCAACCACAGAATTTTGTCGTGATTTCCCGTATGCCAGTACCATGTTCATAAGTACTTCGTTAGAGAAATTGTGCGCCATAACTTTTATTAACTTTAAATGTGATGACACAAGCACAGTTAAAAAACACTTGTCAAACTAGCAGTTGTTTTCGTCATTTCACGTGATTTCTTGATTTGCAAGTAAATTTCGCGGATATCTAGGAATTTAAAAATCTTTTATTATATTATTTTTGCCTATTAGTCATTGTTTGACATGAGGAATAAATCCCCAAGTTTATGCGTAGAGGTTGAAAATCACCCTGTATATTTAATCTAGTTTAATCTAATAGTTTTTAAAAATAAAGTTATAGACAAGGGGAGTCAAGCCTGGGACACCCTGTATATGTTAAAAAGATGTTCTTACTAGTTTACCTTCAGAAGGCCAAACGTTATAGGACGTTTACTGAATGGATTGATCGAATGGGTATTGTCTGTATGGGTTATAGGGTTAGTGCATTGTTCTTATTGAGTTTAATAAATTATAACAACGAACTTGATCGTCATCGTCGGTTTTACTTAGAAGGACTAATTAGATATACAACAGTAGTTCATCCAAATGGTTAGATATGGCGGATTTTTCGCACAATTGGGCAATGGTTCAAGCAAGAACTGGTCACGAGTGAGGATATGGTAGCCGCTCGGGCGCAAAACGAATACGAGGTCTTCTCAAGTTCTCCGCCGTCCGACAGTGTATCATTATGGATCATTCAGCGTGAAATCTCACAGATATTGTCTGCCATTAAGTCATTAACCTCTTGCCCAAGAAACAAGACGCTTTGTTTGGATGCATATTCATAACGCAACTTTGTTTCCCGAAGACGGAATTTTAAGCAGCTTTGTGTATTTGCAAAAAGCTAAACCGTGTACGATTATTTACTGTTGTCGATCCGGTGATAAAAGAATTTCAGTTGCAGCGGCCTGGAAGTGCGCCGGCCCGATTTTAAAACTGATACGAAGTGACATGAATAACACGGAGGATAATATTTCATGACTAAAGTAATGTATACAAATTGCATGCATTTATGCATGAAATTAATGGCGTACATACTCAATATCGTCGGCAAATCTCTCGTTCAAATTAAGGTATTCATCTTGCTTCGTGTGTCAAAGCAGTCGTGGTGGGAAAAACTGCACAAAGCCAACAATTAATTACTGCCAAATTAAAAATAAACAAGTCGGCACAACAACTTTACATCTCGCGACTGCACGGGCCGGCGTTTTCCAGAGAAAGAACAGGTGTCCGAGAAATTCGCAAGATAATCGACCAAGACAACTGAGACCGACTTCGGAGATGAGAAATGCAATATCACGAGCGAGGACGGCAGCCGGAGCGAGTCCAAAGAGTCAAGATTAACACGTTACTCGAGACCTGTTAAAGGCAAAAACGCCATAAGAGAAATATTGTCACGCATATCTTGATGTCTTAATGGTAAAAAGGAGCATTTTAGAAAAAGTGGACACTCATATCCACTTGTGTGATTGATTGTTCCTGTTTTTCCTGCATATTTCCGCAGATACGCATCACTCGCGGATCGAGAGCCTACTCCTGCTGATGCCATTATCCTTTACACCTCCGACTCTAAAAAGGAAATTGCGACTTCTCATCTCGCATTTTTTGTGTAAACAGCTTATTTGGGAATGGTTTTATTTCTTTTTTAATTTTTGGCGTGCTTCTGTAGCTTTTAGTATGAGCTGCAGCCCTGTAGCGAATGGATGGTGAGGAACTGCCGATTTTTATAGGATGAATGCTTACATTTACATAATTATGCTAACTTGAAGATGCTCTAAACTTTAATATATTGCACTAGCTACACTAGATGTGCCTTTAAATGTGCAGAACTTTCAAGTATTGTTTTTAATTAAGCATTTTAATTTATAAATTGCCCTCCTTTGTATAATAATATCAATAACTACTTTTTGAAATTGCTCCTGAAACTTTACAGGGGTGCGTTCTTTTATCTAGTTACTTGTTTCTGAAAAATTGATTTTCAAATATTTCAAATGTGATTTGTCTCATAAGTCACAACTTATGTCAACCAAATGTCAAAACAGTTTTAAGATTCTAATAACAAGTACCCAATCTTTTGAATGGTACACAATAATATTTAATAACACAGTAAGTTATTGTTACTTCATTAATTTCACCCTCTTAATGTCTATTTATTTTCTAAATCACCCACATTGAAAATATTTCTCACACAACGTTCAAGAGAGCAACCTATTTTTGATCTGCAACGCACTGCACTGCTCACAGACAGACCACCAGTCCCAATCGTCGTCCAATATTAGCAAACTACCAATTCTTGACAGCAACCAGCCAACAGAGCAAACCTGGACCTTCACCTGCTACAGCTACCACCTCCCGGAATACACTTCTCTCTCTGATGACACCCTTTTGGAAGCTCCTCCCAACAATTAATAGATTGTTTTATGTTATATGTCAAATGTATTCTTCTAAATAAAGCTATCCCAATATGACTCCCTAATTATTCACTTGTATATAACAATTCTTCTATCCATTAAGTAAAACTACTACATACAAATTATCTTCTTTAGTTAATTCTTAGCTTCTCTTAATTATTTGTTAATATATTATTTTTATTCACCACGCATATTTAGATTTTACCCTTTTTATATTAGCCAAACATTTTCTCAATAAAACAGAGGGTTATATTCAATATTTTAATTAGACCAAAATCGTTTTTCTACATACTTTTTAGTATGTTTTTTTCAATAATCTACCACATTTTCATTATTTATGCCTTCTAGTCTTTTCTATTTGGACTTAAACCTACTAAATATTATATTCAATCCAACTGTAATTTTCAAATAGCTATTTTTCAGACACAAATCTACCTTATCCCCAAATAAATCCGAATAATTTTAATCTCATTGCAATATCCCAATTTTAACAAATTTTAATTCAAACCCTATTAAACTTGTATCATAACAATATGTAGCTATACCTATCTGCAAACAGAAGGTATATTTTTGTCGATTAACAAAGGTTATAGTTGGATAACAATATTGACAAATATGTGGTTCTTGTAAATACTTGACGCAACCTTTGTTTCTTTAAACATCTAAACGTAATGAAGAAAATGAATAAATTAGAAAACTAGTGAAAATCGATAGTTGCCATAACTACTTTGTCATGGAAAAATATTTGAATAGGATTGGAGAAGGATTGCTATTTAATACCGTTAGTGATTAAATGGGTGTGGAGACCTTAATTTTTTTAATTTCCTGTAGCTTTGCTAAGATTTATTGCTAAATACATTATCATTGACACTCAATTAAAGAGTAGAAAGTGTTAACTTGTAGGTATTATCATTAGTGTGTAGCAAAGTAATTTGTGTTCAATAGCACACGAATTTAAGAGATTGTAAGTAGATTAAAATATTATATTGCTGTAAATCAAATCGACATAATGAATTAATAATGGCCTAAAAGCTAACTAATGGTTTAAGAGTTCGAACGAAGGAGGAGTACCATTAACGATATCATTTTTGGAGTATTTAGTCTTGAAAGTTGTAAACTTCTCCATGAATTACTTCATTACTTCATACTAAATAAAAATCTTCGAGGGAGGTACATCATAAAAAAATATACAGTAAATATCGATTATAACATCATCGGATATAGCGACCTATCAGTTATGAGGCTAGAGTTCATATTAAATACATTGTGGAGGTACTGCTTACTACGACATCGGATATAGCGACCGAAAACAGTGTACACTTTATCCGTATATGACACCACGAGCGGTTCTTCCAGAAAGATCCTGGAGAATCACCGGATTTTCGGAGAGGGTAAAGAGTCATGGTAAGGTGATATTTTTGTTTAGTTGTTAATGCATTCTCGAACTGTGGCTACATAAAAAATTGCTATGTCAAACCGAAAATGTGGAATTATTTGGCGTTTAGAAGTCCGTGAGTTGAATATTTTTATAGCCAAAGAAAGTTGTCGGTACAGTAAGTACATTATACATATCTGGTACTACAAATACGAAACCGAGTTTGGGAAAGTAAACAATTATGTAGACAAACCGAATTAAGGGATTTTTTTGTTAAAATTTAATAATCCACATGTAATTCCTCAGTCTTTCTACCAAAAATGAAACATATTTTTCTCCGATCGGAATAAACGAAAAAATTACATTACGTTACTTTTTTTCGACCTAGGACGAAAAGTTATTCCCGGGCTGTTACTGTTTGTTGTCCTAGCAATGAACACCTTTGCATACTGTTATTTCTTGTTGTCTAGCAGCGACGACGACATACTGAAATCATGTATTTTACGTCTTGAAAACCAGTCGAAAAAGCATAATTTTTCATCTGATTGGAGAAAACCATTGCTCTTAGATCAGTAGTCAGAATGCTAAACCACTGAGCTACCGAGCCCGGCTAGAACCATTTAATTTAATTTAAAAAACAAGGTTGCCTAAATCAGAATTATAAATTATAGGCGTTAACCATATCATTTGTTAGTTAAAAAATTAAAAACTTCCTATGTTCCGTTTTGAAACTGGTAGTGCACAAGGATATTCTTCTTCTGACTTAAATTTATCCCCATTAAGGGTTTAAGTTCTCAGATTCCAGTATTGTCCGTCATTTAGTTCCTTCTCCAACATTATGTTCTTTATGTAGTTTTTCCATTTGGCCGTTGGTCGACGTATTTTTCTTTCTCTTCGTGGTGAATACTTTACAATTTTTGGACTACCTCTGTTCGTTCGTCTATCTTTTCGACGTGGGTGCGTCATCTTAAAACTCTGTGTTCTAATATCTTTGTAATCGATGTTTTTACCTCCATAATGTTTCTGTTCTGATTTAGTATTTAGGCGTAGGCTGCAAATAGTGCCGGAAAATTAATTTCACCGTTCTGATTTTATCCCTAATCCTGGTAGTTATGGACCACATTTCGTCTCCATGTCTTATGCTTTCTACGGAGGTGGTAAAACAATTTCTTTTTGTCTCTTTTGTGAGGGGTTGATTCCAAATTGATCTGTGTAACGCTCTTAAGTTCCCGTTTTTCTTTCATTACTTTAAGCAAGCCTTAACGATTTCTTGTTGTATTTTTACAATGTATGTTAAACCTCCACTTTTTATATTCTTCTTTGAGTTCGTGAAGCATGTAAATCATATCCTCCACTTCGTGTAGATCACTTGATCGTCAGCAAACGACAATGACTGCGGTGTATTATCGTGTATCGGAATCCCCATTCTTTCACATTTCCTACCATTCTTCTGGACTTGTTTCATATTCGTATATGTTAAAACAGCGTAGAACATACATTATGTTCTTGCTTTAATCCCTTTGAAGCAACTATAGTTCTTATTTTTTCTTTCGTACTTTTATCTGTGATTTCGTGTTCTGGTACAATACCTTGGTCGCCTTGATACATACATCTGGTATTTCTATTGTTGCCAATGTGTATCACAATTGACATACCTACAGGTAGTCTGACCGTTGTCGGCAATATACCGATTCCTCGATAGTTGCGACTTGCTGCTTTGTTTCCTTACTCGAGTATTGATGATATGTATAGCCTAGATTCGTTTGGTATTCTCTCCTAATCCTGTTTCTGGAACAATTTATTATTTTTAGATGCTTCAACGATTTGACAATGTCTTCGGTCTTTATTTCACTCTCTTCAGTTATTTGTTGCGTATCGTCCTTCTAAGCGTGTTTTGTCATATATTGGATTCTGGTTTCTAATAGAAGTGTTTCATAGTGTTGTATCCAATGTTCGGAAGTTATTAAACTAATATTGGTTTTGTTTTTGGTTTCTTGTCTCAAGATGGGTATCATTCTCCATTTTTCTTCCGATTTGCTACATACGTTATCCTAGAGCTCTAGAGCTCATTCTGTTCTTCTTTCACCAATGCAAGTTTCAACTAATAGGAAATTGAAAGAAAACTGAGAGAATAAATAGAACACAATTTAGAAGAAGCAACATGTGGATTGAGATCTAATCGAGGACACAAGACCTAATCTTCACCCTAAAACAACTGAGCGAGAATGTGATTACAACGAATAAGGAGGTTCTCATCTGTTACGTAGACTTAGAAGAAGCTTTTGAAAAAATACGAAGGAACGACACATATAGTGCTTAAACAAAAGCGGCTTACACGAACACCTGATCGAAGCTACTAAGAACCTTTACTAGTATTGGTCTGCGTCAGGGGTGTATCCTCAGCCCGTTACTGTTTGCGATAGTTTTAGGCTGCGTTATCAAAGAAAATGCAAAAATATAGTTATCTGAAATGGTTTATTCGGACGATATGATCATCACGAAGGCAACAGAACACCAGGTGCAACAGACACATTACAACAAACAAGGCGAAAATGAAGACGATGATAATAAGTACTAAAAGACACGACATAATACTATAATAAGGAACGTAACCTTGGAACAGCTAGAACAATGGATACAAGAAAATGGGAAAATAGAAGAAGAAATAAACAGAGAACACACGCCCTGGGTAGATTCTTTCAAGCTATAAAAACAACGATCGTGGAGAAAAAGAAATAAAGGTGAAAGTTTTGCAAAAAGATAGCGGTACCAGTAAATAATATACGCGAACGCGTCATGAACGTGTTAACAGGGTGACGGAAGAGAGAATGCATAGAAGAATATTTTAAGCAAGAATCACGGAGAAGAGAAGAAGAGGTAGCCACAGAAAGTAAGAAAGAAGAAACAGCAGCTGAAAAAAGATGGGTGAAATGGAGCAACACCAAAGAGGCAAAGAAAATATAGAAGGCAGCATAGGAGTAGACATACATTTGCTGGTTCTAGGTAAATTGCTCGAATGCAATTCTTCGAAAACGAATTGCTCGAAATCAGTTGCTCGAAAGTCAATTGCTCGAATGTGACTTTGCTCGAATTGCAAGTTTCTCGAACAGCAATTTCTCGATTATCTGTTGCTCGAAAAAAAAGTTGTGAAATAGCCTAACTCGAATCAGTTAATATCAAATATAAAAAAAACACAAATTACAAATTATAACCTTTATTAATAAAAATAGGTATTGGTATGTTATTAAGTTAAAAATTATAAAAACCAAATATTATATGTTATATGTGCTATTCCACGGACATAATCATATATATATATATTTCTGTCATGTCCAGAATTATTTACTAATTTTAAAAGTCTGTGTGCACTATCACGATATATTCTTCGACTTATGGTGTGTTGCTGACCGCTGACATATTGTTCTATCCGTAATTAGTTCAAACTCTGCTCCCTCTTTAATGCCGATATAAATTTCCAGATGTTAAAACCACATAAATTCGAGCAAAACATTTTCGAGAAATTGCGGTTCGAGGAACTTGTATTTCGAGAAAAGTTACATTCGAGCAATTTGATTTTCGAGTAATTGATTTCGAGCAATTGATTTCGAGCATTTGCATTCGAGGAATTTGCCGGAGACGACATTTACCTTACATCGAAAAGTAAACGATGCAAATGGCAAGGAACTCTCGGACTATGCATCATTCTCCAGGTTTTTTTCGGTTTGCTATATTCTACAGTTTTGGTGGTACTTATGTTTCTAACTACGCTATCCTTGATCTCATTCTTTTCTTCTTTCACCGGTGCTTTAATTAGTAGAAGACATACGTTTGTCTGGATTCTGGTGTTTTGTGGCTTAGCCACGCGTTGCACTTTTTTGTGCTCAATTTTTCTTTTAGTTGTATACTAAATAACTCTTGTTTTTGATTTCCCTTTTCTTCTATTTCCAACGCTTCCTCCGATGCTTTATGTATGTTCTCTAAATGATCGAATATTTCCTTAGGTGTTCTTTCTGCAATTGTGTACATGTCCAGATTTTATTTTTTTCAATCTTTAGTGATAGCATTTTGCCTCAGCAATTCGATTTTATATGTGGCATAGGTACTTCCAATTCTTCTATCAACATTTCAGTGTCGTTTTTGTACTTTGAATTTTTGATCCCTTCTAATCATTATCAAATCAATATATGAGCCTTCGTGTTCGATATATTTATGTTGGAAGAATATGTTGGCTATCTTCAACAGATGAACTCCACATGGGCTCATTGTCTTCTCCCAACCTTCTCACCGGCCCTGTTTCTGTGCTTCTGATTCTGCGGTTTATATCTTCAACTATAGTTGTAAAATGTTGATTGTTCTCCATGAATTTTTATTGTAATTGTTATTATACTTCGTTAATTTCTTCCCACGTTTGTATTGTGTTCGTCAATTTTCTGTTAACTAAAATCGATACCGCACTTTGGTTTTGGGTATTTTACTACGTAAATGGATATAATTTCTAGATATTCCTTGACTGGTTTTTTTTAGTAAGTATTAGTTGGTTCTGATTCATCTTATCGATTTCTGTCAGTATCTCCTTCTGTGATGTTTGTCCCTAAGAGAAGGGTGTTAATTTTTCTTAAATCTATCTTGAAATTAGGTGAATCTAAAAAGAGTCTAGAATTATTTTAAAACGTGTTTTTATTAGATGAATAACTTTTTTCAACAAATTCAAATTGTTCCAGTTTTAGATTGCCCAATTTACAGCAAAATCCTATAATTACCCCGTTTTGTATCTGGCCTCGTCAGGAATTTTAACTAACTCGTGAATAACGGCAACTAATATCGCGGCTTAATAAAAGCCTCCTGACCTTATAATTAAGCTGACCCGGAGTATTGAACCTGCAACAAGGCTCGTTCCGGCCAGAAAAGTATCCATATGGAATATAAGAAGAAAGTAATTTAAAGCCCTCCTCAAACATCTATTCCTGTCAGATTATTATTTTTTCATCAGGACGGACCACGTATAATATAGGCCAGTATATTGCATTCTCCCCTTATCCCGCGCAGCATGCTTACGATATTGGAAACCGGGGGCGGCGTGAGATGGATGGCTTTCTGTACTGTTTATGCGACTCGGCCAAGAACACCAGACGCTAGAACGGGAAGAAATTGGAAATTGAGCCGGACAGAGGTGTGGGGCCTAGAAACCAATTCAGTTACGAATTGTGCCGACCCAGACCCTTTCACTTCCCTACTTTTAAATTGCTAAATAACAAATGATAACGGAGGTGGATGGGAGCCGTCTCCGTGCGGTTCTAAACAATCCGAAGGGTCATTGTCATTAGTTTGAGAAATGTTTTAGCTAACAATTAAAAATATTGTTCTAGTTTTGCAATCAATCTTTTCATTATAAAGGGTGTCGGCGTTAAATTCCAGATACATCGACGTTAAACTAGTCTTATTTCATAAATAGTACTGATTTTCAATTATGCGGAGTATTTCATGAAACTCACTGTTTTCCAGTAAAATTTTCAGACGAAAATATTATCTCAAGGTGCACTATTTTGTCAAAAATCAAATTGCAGGTGCATAATATGATAACAATACCAGTGCAACATAAGATGCCAAAATTAGTATTGCTATTAATCAATGTCGTAAACACAGAGTATGATACAACGAACTATTAGAAAAAAATATCAACATACATGAGAAAAGATGAAAGAAGATCTTACTGCAGTTTGCTAATGAATAGTAGACAAAATTAAAATAATACAATAACGAAGGATTCAGAAAGGGAATAGAAATGATTAAATTTTATGTGGATGACGCAGTTTTAATTGTCTAAGATTAGAACAAAATATAAAGTTTGTTATTCCAATTTCCACAAGCTACAGATGAAGGTAACATAATAATAAATATAGGGGAAAACCAAACGGTAACAAAGAAACCACAGCGATATAAGTTAAAAACCAACAATTAAAAAATGCAACAGGTGGTGTCTGCCGTTTTCTTAACTTTAACAGGAATAGTAAGTTCTTGAAGAGAAGAAGAAAGCGCAAGACAAATAAATGTGCGAATATAGAGAGAAAAACAAAAATATACAAATCGTTCATTAGGCCAATATCATTATTCAGCATAGAAGCAACGGCAGGTAGCAATAAATTGAAACTAAGTGCTAAATAGGCAGAAGATTGGCGATATAGTAATGAACCAACAACCACTGGAAGTAAAAGAAGAAGAATTTTGACAGAACACCCAGCGAATGAGGAACCCCAGAGTTGCAGCAACCAGTATGAATAGTATACCTTATGGAAGAGGAAGAGGAACACTTTTTAAGCTGTGGAAAGATTCTTATCTTCATCCATAACTCAAGAACACGCTTAAAACTTGGCAGTCAAACAGATCCAATACCTATTGAGAAAAATAGTTAAGTTATATGATTTTATGTTGTAATACAATCTTAAAGTTGGGGTTTCTGTCTTTCTGTCATTAAAATCATAAGACTTCCGCATTCAATAGTTTACAAATTGTATTATTCAAATAGTGTATTGAGCACACATTGTATGCACATCTAACTTGGGAAATGCCCATTATGCATTCAACATTCGAAACAACCGTATTTGACGCTGCTAAAACATACTACAATGGTGAAAATATCTTGAAATCAGCACAGAAGTGCTCCTCTTCCGAATTTAACACTGCATATAATTACCGCATGCATAGTACCCATATGAATAAACAACAACATAATTACTGTAGTTTAAATATTCTTTACAGAATTCTGCATAGAGTAGATTCTCTCACTTGATACCTTTGATGCAATCGTTGAATCGTTTTAAGAGAATTCCTTTCCGTAGCGAGTTCCCAATTTGAAGGAGATGGATGGATTTGAACCGTTCCAAGTGAAAATTACTAACGCTACTGCTAGTTCCGACGTTTTTAAGTATAAATTCGGTGAATACTTTTTTGAGAATATATTTTGTTAAATTTTATCGATTTTAAAAGTAGAAGGAAAATACAGAAATAGAGAAGGTGTCATATATGGTTAACTACATGTTAGTTTTAACGTATTACAGAATTAATACTATACATATCTGTATCGCCAAAGGACGCTGGAACCTTATTTTGTTTTATTTTTGGCATTCTGCATGCCGAAAAATAATAGCATAGATATATAGACACAGCAATTTCTATTTTTAAATTCTCTCTTAGTGAATTTAGTAGTTCGAATAATTTTAAATAGTCATTTAGAATTAATTTTACGCATCGCGTGATTTGAAAAGGGAGTAAAGGTTTTTTGAACTTTTGACGAAACCTGATGCGCTTTATCTTCAGTTTTATCATCGCTCACAATACTTACATGTAGAGTGCATTATTTAAATTTAAAAAGTTCCATTCATTTCCGGCGAAACAGGAAGTGCAAAAAATGTGGGTAACATCATATGCTATCTTTCGGTATAATATGTAATACCATTCTTCCGTTTAACGTAATTTTACCACTTATGTAAAATTACAGAGGACTAAGCTCATCTAAGCGTCCATTTTGAAGAAACACACGTCACTAGTTTGCTTTCCGTACGAAACTAAAAAAATTTTTTCTTGTTTTTAAAATAGAAATTATATTTTTGTATTTTTCAACAAAAGTAGAAATTATTAATAAATAGTAGTTAAGACTTATCTTCATTTAGCATCATGGATGATGTGCTTAGTAGGCAAACTAAGTTATTTTGAAAAGCGATTCAGTAGATCGCCCGCCAAACATCAGTTTTGGATTCGAACCTGAGATTCCAGTACCTCATCCAAGTGCTCTTACCACTCGAAGGCGGCGGCGAATTTTTCTGATTTTTGTAGTGATATTGTTAAAAATAGTAGAAGCACCAGAAAGTTATAATACAATCATACTTCGTCGCAAAAACAAGCTGATTTGTAAATTGTATTGAATGACTGAAAATGGTATTTCTGTGCACATTGTCTATGTCTAAAGATGATCTGCGAAGTATATACGATATTTACTGGAAACTGTTAATGTTTTTCTTTAGTGTAAACGTTTTATCCTGCATAGCTGCAATTTATTTCATGGTGTATGGCACGATATGTAATAATTGAGCAATTAGTAACAGCCGAGTATAGCAGTGGTTCAAAAAGTTAAAAACTGAACAAAAACAAGGCATTGAAGAAAAGAGTCAACATTAAATTTACAATAAAAAACATGTAATAGTTGTAGGAAATGTACTTATCTTGTATTAGAATTGAAATGAAGGCCTATTAAAATAAATTAACAATAAATAATCGGACTTTAAAATATGAAAACGAATATTGTGTAAATATGTTTATATATTGATATTGTTATGGATTTACATTACGCGCCAATATTTATGTAATAGCTACTGTACTGCTATGCTATTCTTGTTTATTTAATTTAAAATAGTTCAAATAAAACATATGCCCTTATTCAAATTTATTTAGTCAGAGTTTTATTTCTTTTAAATAGCTCCGGTAATAGAACAATCACTCTCAAATCAGGTAGGTTCATATGTTACAAAGACTGTCATAATATTTGAAAAATCTATATGTTAAATGAAAGCTTACTTCAACATTATATGACAGCTCTCAATTGTCAATGTCAGATTATTTATATGAAAGTTAAGCTGTATTCATATCTGTACCACACATATGATTTTAAAAATGTTAATAAACGTACAGAGTGATTTTTTAAAAACTCAATTGCAGCAGGCCCTGGATAGCCTGAATCAGTTGGCAGTACTGAAGTGTATTGTCAGTCTATGTCAACTTCGAGATTTGCAGGTTAAGTTTTGCGTCAGTGGGTGTCAAATAACAAACAAAATCTAATCTACTAACCTCGAATTTGACATAGACTGACAATACACTTCAGTACTGCCAACTGATTCAGGATAGCCAGGGCCTACTACAATTGACTTTTAAAAAATCACTCTGTAAATACTTATGGCATAGATGGAACAACAGAGGGAAGGCCTACATCCAGCAGTGGATGGATATAGGCATATCGTGATCGTGATCGTGAAATACTTATGTACATAACAACACTGTTGAAATGATTACTGTTTATTTTACATATACCTGATTATCTTCACTTAATGGAGTGGATCCAATACTCCTGTCCAATTATGCCAATGCAACCAGCTATTCAGGCACTTCCGTTTGTAATCCCAACAAAAATTCCTTCAAACTGTGGCAATGGATGCAACACTAAACTGGACTCACACAGCGATCCAAAACCAA